>CM060634.1:16177500-16777500 GCA_030578275.1 Meda fulgida
GTGAGGAGCAGTCAGATGCAGGTTATTACTCTGTTTAGGTGGTGTAATGGGCCCTCTGCTTAGTCCTATGGTTTTGTTTATATAATTTTATTTTATTTTGTTGGTTGTTTATTTTGTCGCAATGCTTAATATTTTCCTTTGTTTTGTTGTATGATTTAACATTCAAAGAAACCACACCAAACTTTTACAAATGTTAACAGTTTATTTGGAGTAAAATTGTCCAGTTCCGTCTGGAATGCGGTCCAGACCACCTCCTGATGTGGTTTGAGCGATCGGATTTAAATCCGTCTCGAATGCGTTTTGGAGGGCATTTACACCTGGTATTTTCATGATCGGATAGCTATCCGATTACAGTTTAAAGTGGCCAGGTGTAAACTGCCCCTTGGACAACTCAAGGTATCACACACCAGACATGCACTTTCTCAGTTTATGGCCACCAATATTATGTTTAAGGACATTATTCAATTAAGATAATGTCTGTACTATGTTATGATTGTACTGTAGCTACAATTAAATACAGTCGTTGCTGAGTCTGCTGTCTGAACCCCTTACCTCAGGACGTACAATAACTGAATTAATTGAAAATCTCACCTGAAAATCCGATAATTTTCATCCATGCAGCTGATTTCTGTAAATGAATGTAAAACTGAATGTATCTTGTATCTATCTCAAGTCAGTATACACATTAACGATGATTTTAGACAATCAAAATGTAAATTTAATATAAACTATGTAAATGGCGCTCTGTGGCGTGGCAGGATTTTGATCAGGGTCCTGTACTGGGCCGTAGCTGAGTGCCGCGGACAGACGTCGAATGGCGCTGCCGGTGTGTAAACTCATAGAAAATAATGTGTTCGAATTTTAAAGACTCTCGTCCGGTGTGCGACCCCCTTAAGCCGAAGCCACAATGTGTTGAATGTGGAGAAATGTTGTCAAATGCGGCGCTAAAACCATCAAAGCTGCGGAGACATTTGAACTCAAAACACCCAGGCTGTGTTGGGAAGCCAAAAGAATATTGTTTTAAACAGTCATGTTAATATCACTAATTGTATTTGATAAATTATACTGACAGTATGTAAATTGGGGTGAACGAACTTCGTTGAAAATTTCTGCTAATGAATAGAGTGAATGTTCCCCTCTTGTGTTTCTGACCTGTGGTTACATTAAGCCTGTTATTGGTAAAGGAATGGTTACTGAGTAAGCCTGCTGGGTCTTTTTTATAGACAGTTTTCATCTATATAGCTGACTTGACCTAGTCTGCAATAGTGGCATAACAGATTAACAGCAGAGTATATCATTGTACTTTTTGAATTTTCTGTTATTCTGTGTTCATACTATCATATTTGGAAAGGTGGTCCTTTGAATGTTTTTAAACAGTCATTGGTGGGCCATGAGTTGGAAAAGGTTGAGAACCCCTGGTCTAACACACCCATTTCAGGCCTTTGAGCATAAACTGCACTTAAAATGTAACGACTGAGACCAATCAGACACAATTATTTGTTATGGTATCTTTAAAGCTCACTCTGGGACCTGTGGCCCCATCACTCAACAGTGCAAGAAGGGTTTTTGGGTTACAAGGACTACGATCAGATAAGTTGGTTTTATTGCTGTCAAAAATTTGGTCAAGACAGAGAAGACAGAAACAGACTTTAAAACAGACTCTCCTGCATTCATTTATCGATGAACTGATTAACATGAAATTAACATGCATTCCAGAACATTTTATGAATGATTTACTGTCTTATTTTGTGTCCTTTAATACTATTAACTGTTGATACTATTATCCCTTCGATACTATGTATTTTATTATAGAACCAACGGTCAATGTAACCTCACTTATACCACGTTTGGTCTTTATAAACTGGTACTTTGAAGATTGAAATGATAGTGTATATGATACGTTGATAGCTGCGCAACATATTAGTATTACAAGAATCTTTCATAGTTTCTTCATCAGCAACCAATCCACCTCCACATGCAAATGAGCACGCTTGGAACAAAGATCCATAAATAAAATTCTCCCACTTTAGAAATGTAACCTTTCTTATTGGTCAAGCTAACCCTGAGAGGTGGGACCTTTCTCAGGCTTTAAATTGCATCTACACAAGCCCTTCCCTCTCTTGTTCCTGCTGGACCTCATGGCTGCTTACTTCAGGTTGGTGTCTGTGGGACCCCCTCCCCCAAACGGCCCATGGCCCCTGCAGGCTGTAACCACAGCCTGCTATGCCTTGACCAATCATGGACTCATTCAGAGAGAGGACTCTCTCAACCACAACAGAATCAAGGACAACATCAGGAGTTTGGCACAATTTCTTCATTCAACGCAGAAGTCAATCGAAACTACTACCATCAACTCTTTTTGGCATTCTCTGTTTGTTCTGGGTGCTGTGCTGTCCTGCATGGCCTCAGCAGACCCCAAGGCCACAGGCCTTGACCCAACCAGCCATGTGCTCATGGAGAGAGAGAACTTTCAACCAACTTTCAGATTTGACACTCACGGAACCATCAACGACTTCAATATTCTGCAACTTCAAGAATTGTTACCATAACAAAAATGCAAGGTATCAATTTAAATTAAATGCTCTGAAAATAGATAAGCTGATGGTTCTTTTCATAATTTAAATGGATCTTCTCCATAGTTCCATTTCTGGTTTCCAGCTTCACTCTATCACTCACCTATATATGTATTTATGTATGTATGTATGTATGTATGTATGTTTGTTTAGTTTAGTTATGTTTGTGATTTAGTTAATAAAACTTGTGCAGAATATGTATTTGGTTCTTATTCACTGCTTGCAAACCAAGTCTCTTTTATGATCTTGATCTTGTTACATGCTCAAAGCTCTGTACATGCTAAGAAATAATTATTTTTCTATGGCCATGGAAGATACCCTTTTCTTAGAATAAATGAATAAACAAAAGAGTTTGTTGGACGAACTGATTAATTGATTGTAATATTAATTTAGCCACATCAAGTTAATCCAATTAACTGATCCAGATATTCATAATTAATCATAACAAGTTATTATTGATTATCAATATTTCATAGAGCTAATTCGTTACAAAAATATTTGTAATAAATAATAAGTCATAAATATGAATTACATTATTCTGTTCCTCTACTGTTCTACTTGTTTTCCCTGAATAATGATGTGTTCATACTATATAGCTTCTTAAATTTTTCAATAGAGACATTAAAGGGATCATAGAGAAGCTGACAGAGAGAATTGATGACAGCAGAGCTTCCTATTTTAATATTAGTTGAAGAGACATTCTGCCCATTTGAAGAGGATCGATGTAAAATTTATGGATGACCTGGGTGCAATTGAGGGAGCAATAGATTATGGTGGGCTAAGGAGGGAGTTCCTAACTCTGCTTATGGAGAATCTTAAACAGGGGGCATTATTTGTTGGTCCTGATGAAGCCAAATTCCTGAATGTCAACAGTAGATGTAAATAATCACTGGATACAACTGAATAAACATGCACTGACACATTCAAATATATTTTAATAAATATATATTAAATTTTAATATTTTAATATTTTAACTGACTTTTGCAGTTATCAAGGACCATCAAACAGCCAGGAAGGTTGCCTTAGACACTGCACACTGGTACTGTCTTGGTCGCAACCGGTCTACATTTGAAGGTTGTGCATTCCTGGACAGTATTCATATCAGGGATTACGTTTTACAATGCATTTTATAATTTGTAATTATGTTTGTGTATATTAAATTAATTACATAACTGCATACTTAAAATTAGGTACCATCACTTGACTATGGCTTGTACTCAAGTTGGTAATTCTTTGATTATAACTCATCAGATTCAAAGAAGGTTTGAAAACGCTGGGGGTTCTGGAGGCAATGCAGGAAAATCAAACTTCCTTTTCAATGGTTATGTGCCATCAACTTCAACAGTTCACGTACTGCAGCTTTTCTTCATTAATGTAGCCTGAACAAAATCTGCCAGGTTCTTCCAAAAGGAACACAGAAAACCTTAATATTACCTTAAATATTAAAGCGTTAACATTATGGCCCATGTTTTTCTCCCTACTGGCAGCTTCAAAGATGTATGCAATTTTAAAATACTGGATATGCATTTTGTATTTTATCTCCAATGAGCCTGCCAACATTAGTGCTATTATTATCCATTATAGTACTATTGAGTTTTAGTTGGCGAAAGGGGCAAATTTGACAAGCTATAATAAATGATCTGGGGGGTATTTTGAGCTGAAATTTCAAAGACACATTCTGGGGACCATAGATTTAGATTACATCTTGTGAAAAGGGGCATATTATGTCACCTTTAAAGTATGTTTTTATTAAAGGTCAGTATTTTTATTAAAGTTTTAATATATATATTCCTATAGTGCAAGAATGTTATCCACTGATTATTCTACAGATGAACCCAGTGAGCTGCAGTACAGCAACATCGTTTTTACAACTGGTTTAAAAACCCTGCCACCTCTGGGATTGAGACCTCACCCCAGCATTCACTAACCCTAACCGTTTAATAGATTGAGATGCTGTCACTATTGCCAAAAGCAAATACATGTGCCAACAGCCTGTATCTTCCAACTGTGCATCAAAATTACAATGACTTTAAAAAGAACATGATATCTGCAATTCAAAATTGCCAAGGCTTTGGGTTTTCATAGTTTTTTTTTTATAGTGAAAGTTTTCTGAAAGATCTAACATTTTTATCTTGTAAAACTCTGTAAAATGTACGTGTTTATATGCGTTTATGCCATACGCCCTCAGTGTTGGGAACGTTACTTTAAAAAAGTAATTAGTTATAGTAACTCACTACTTGTTCCAAAAAGTAACTGAGTTAGTAACTGAATTACTCTATAATAAAAGTAACTCATTACCAGGGAAAGTAACTATTTGCTTTACTGTTTAAAAAAAAAGTTGTTATATAAAGAATGTATATTTTATTTTTAGCAGTTTTCACAAGTCAGTTGAAATGAGTGGAACAGACAGGTGTTTGTACATAACTTTCAATATTTATTGCACGTTGACAGACAGCAACAGGGTTTATCCTGCATAAGTAAACAGTTACACCATATAAAGTGCATTTAACTCTAGCAAATTAAATCAAACTCTCTCAACCTGAGACAACTGGTCAAGTAAACAACGTGTACTTCCAAGTGTTTTGTTCACAACAAAAGTAAACTTTTAAACAACAAAAAAGTGTGTTTAGCTCTGTAGTCTTATTCTTAATTAAATAAATCAAACTCCCAATGTCAGACAACTGGTATGGTAGACATTCTGTACATCAAGTATTTTCTTCAAAAGTAATCAGTTAAATCATATAAAGTGTGAGGTAACTGACGCCGAGGTAACTGCGGTTGTGCCCAGTCCAAATATCTGCAGTTGTAGACAAAAAGTCCAACTCTTCAAAACTCTTTTTAAGCTCTGTGTTCATTTTGCCATACTCAGCATCTAGGTATTTAGAAAACGTCTTTGAGCATGGTGTACAGGTCCCTGCTTTCTTAGGTATTTTAGCAATAATGGCTCGAATGAATCATCCTCCACCGTCGATAATGGCAACATACTTTTAACAACATACCTGCCCTATCATACGTTTGACTTCAGCCTGTGTCATAGGTTTTTGTTGTGAGGCAGAAAGATCTAGTTTTTGCTGCTTGGAGGACTTTGCTCCGAGTACTTCTTTGCTAGTGGATGGCGAGCTATCACCTGTGGTGGAGGTATCTGTGTTTTTGGCCACTAGCTTTGTAGATGCGTGTGTCTTTTTGAGATGCTTCATTAAATTAGAGTTGCTTACAACGGATGTCGACAAAGTCTTCGCTCCTGGACATAATGTACACATTACCTGCACGTTCTTGCCTTTGACCACAATTAATTTGAAGTAGTGCTTGTATCTCCACCTTGAAAATGTTGTGTGTGTGTGTGTCTGTGTGTGTGGCACGTGTGCTGGCATGTGTGTAAAAACACTGGCTCTGATTGGCTACCATGAAACATTGACTCTGCCTTAGCCAATCATAATCGCTTACCTCGTTATTAACCCACCTCCTCACTAGCTGTGAGAGCCAGGGGTGCGTTCGTAATACACAGTTTATGAGTAATTTTGTACCAACCAATTTTTGAAACATTGAGGCACGGACCTAATACAAATAAATAAAACATCTCAAGTTAACTAGCAGATTATTCATTTAGTTTGCTATTAAATAAGAGATCTAGCGCTAAAATGTGTTGTTTTTTAAATCAAGCTGAGCGCTCGTTGCCGCTGCTATCAGTGTCATGGATACAGTGTGCTCTGTGGCTCGCGCAGTCTTCACTCGGACGCGCGCTTCAATCTAGCGCCGTTGTAGAGACTCTCTATTCATTCCGGGGAAATCACAAAATAAAATGCACACAAACATGTCCCTGCTTGATATAGACTGCAACCACTGATGATGAACATATTCAGTTTTGATGAGAGAGAAAAAAAACTATACAAGTGCGCATTAGAACCCGTAACCTCTGACATGCTTGGCAAAAAATCTACCACTAGACTATTTAAGAACTCAAACAACATTGGCGGATCGATGGATTTATTGAGCAGAGAGGTTGCACAATTTGACAAGTTTGTACCAGCACTTCTGAAAATGCACTTCTGAAAATGCACTTCTGAATGCGTCTCTGTCCCCAGCACATTTCAAACCAAACTGACGCCTGTGGTAACGCACCGCATTTAACGCCCAGTAACGTTAACGGCGTTGTAACGACGGGAAAAGTAATTAATTAGATTAACCCGTTACTGAAAAAATAACGTTACCTAACGCCGTAATTTTAAACGCCGTTATTCCAAACACTGTACACCCTAGATGTCACGTTGGTTTGGGTTTTGTTTTATGTTTCATGTCTTTTATTTTGTAAATTTGCCATCAAGTTTTCTGTCTTTCATATATTTCCCTTGATCTTCATGTGATCCTGTCATGTGCTTCCCCTGTTCAAGTGTCTTGTTCTCATTGGTTCATTATTTAATTGTTCACGTGTTCCTTGCCAGAGCCACAGCCAACGGCTCTGTTCCTTACTATGCGATTAGAACTCGCGTTCCCATTGTCTCCTGTCGAGTATTGTCCATGTAACTACTGATGGTAAGTTTTGATTTAATCAAGTTAAAATATGCCAAGTTTGTGTTTACGTTTATGATGGTTTGTCAAATAAAAAACGTTTGGCTTCTACATTACGCTCGCCTTATTACTATACTGTCACAGTGAAGGGATTTCCCTTTATTGTTGTGTGTTCAAAATAAGGGTTTATATAACAGACCTGAAACCTGACAATAAGATTGTACAGATATATATATATATATATACAGTAGTGCTCAGAATTAATGGTACCCCTGGTAAATATGATGAAAAATGGCTGTAAAAAATAATTCTGCATCGTTTATCCTTTTGATATTTCATTCAAAAAAATGGCAAAAATCGAACCTTTCATTGAAGTAAAATAATTGAAAGTGGAGGGGAAATCACATTATGAAATAAATGTTTTTCTCCAAAACAAGTTGGCCACAATTATTGGTACCCCTAGAATTGTTTACGAGTAAAATATCTCTGAAGTATATTCCCATTCATATTTACCTTTTTTTTGCACACCAGGGTGACTAGGAACATGAAATTGTCCAGCCATGACTTCTTGTTTTACAGGAGTTTAAATATGAGGAAACACAAAGGCCAAATTCCCTTAATCATCCATTACAATGAGTAAAACCAAAAAATATAGTTCTGATGTGCATCAAAAGATTGTTGAGCATCACAAAATAGAAAGTGGTTGTAAGAAAATAGCTAAAGCATTGAAAATCCCCATTTTGACCATCAGGGCAATAATTAAGCACTTCCAATCAACTAAAGATGTTACAAATCTGCCAGGAAGTGGACGTGTGTCTATATTGTCTTAATGCATGGTGAGGTGGAAAGTTTGAGTGGCCAAAGACTCTTCAAGAATCACAGATGGAGAATTGCAGAGATTAGTTGAGTCTTGGGTTCAGAAAGCCTATTAAAAAAAAAAATTAAACAACCCCTACATCACCACATGTTGTTTGGGAGGTTTTCAAGTAAAATCCTCCTTGCTCTTCCAAAAACAAACCCCAGCAAATTCAGTTGTCAGACATGACTGGACCTTCAAACAGCACAGGGTTCTGTGGTCAGATGAAACTAAAACGTAGCTTTTTGGCAGCAGACATGCAAGATGGGTTTGGTGCACACAAGGAAAAAAAGTACCCCATGTGTACAATTTAATATACCATTTTTAATGTTGTGGTCATATTTTTCTGCTGGAGGTCCTGGACTTCTTGTTCAGATACATGCATGGCATCGTTGATTCTATCAAATACCAACAGATAAAAAATCTAAACCTGACAGCCTCTGCTAGAAATCTTATAATGGGCCGTGGTTGGATCTTCCATCAGGACAACGATCCAAAGCAAACATCAAAATCAACACAAAAATGTGTTAAGTAGCACAAAATGAAGCTTCTGCCATGACCGTCCCAGACCTGATGAGTGGAGTGAACTGAAGAGAAGAAGCACCAACATGGATCTGTGAATCTGAAGGATCTGGAGAGATTCTGTAAGACGGAATGGTCTCTGATCTCTTGTCTGTGTTCTCCAAACTCATCAGGCATTATAGGATAAAACTCAGAGCTGTTATCTTGGCAAAAGGAGATTGCAAAAAGTATTTAATAAAAGGGTACCAATAATTGTGGCCAACGTGTTTTGGAGATAAACATTTATTTCATAATGTGATTCCCCCCCCCACTTTCTATTCTTTCACTTCAATGAAAGTTTAGATTTTTGCCAATATTTTGAATGAAAGATCAAAAGGACAAATGATGCAGATTTATTTTTTCCAGCCATTTTTATCATATTTACCAGGGGTACCATTAATTCTGAGCACGACTGTATATATATATATATATATATATATATATATATATATAAACACACACAGGCCCTTCTCAAAAAATTAGCATATTGTTATAAAGTTCATTATTTTCCATAATGTAATGATAAAAATTAAACTTTCATATGTTTTAGATTCATTGCACACCAACTGAAATATTTCAGGTGTTTTATTGTTTTAATACTGATGATTTTGGCATACAGCTCATGAAAACCCAAAATTCCTGTCTCAAAAAATTAGCATATCATGAAAAGGTTCTCTAAACGAGCTATTAACCTAATCATCTGAATCAACTAATTAACTCTAAACACCTGCAAAAGATTCCTGAGGCTTTTAAAAACTCCCAGCCTGTTTCGTTACTCAAAACCGCAATCATGGGTAAGACTGCCGACCTGACTGCTGTCCAGAAGGCCATCATTGACACCCTCAAGCAAGAGGGTAAGACACAGAAAGAAATTTCTGAACAAATAGGCTGTTCCCAGAGTGCTGTATCAAGGCACCTCAGTGGGAAGTCTGTGGGAAGGAAAAAGTGTGGCAAAAAATGCTGCACAACGAGAAGAGGTGACCGGACCCTGAGGAAGATTGTGGAGAAGGACCGATTCCAGACCTTGGGGGACCTGCGGAAGCAGTGGACTGAGTCTGGAGTAGAAACATCCAGAGCCACCGTGTACAGGCGTGTGCAGGAAATGGGCTACAGGTGCCGCATTCCCCAGGTCAAGCCACTTTTGAACCAGAAACAGCGGCAGAAGCGCCTGACCTGGGCTACAGAGAAGCAGCACTGGACTGTTGCTCAGTGGTTACATGTCATTCGGAAATCAAGGTGCCAGAGTCTGGAGGAAGACTGGGGAGGGGGAAATGCAAAAATGCCTGAAGTCCAGTGTCAAGTCAGTGATGGTCTGGGGTGCCATGTCAGCTGCTGGTGTTGGTCCACTGTGTTTTATCAAGGGCAGGGTCAATGCAGCTAGCCATCAGGAGATTTTTGAGCACTTCATGCTTCCACCTGCTGAAAAGCTTTATGGAGATGACGATTTCATTTTTCAGCACGACCTGGCACCTGCTCACAGTGCCAAAACCACTGGTAAATGGTTTACTGACCATGGTATTACTGTGCTCAATTGGCCTGCCAACTCTCCTGACCTGAACCCCATAGAGAATCTGTGGGATATTGTGAAGAGAAAGTTGAGAGACGCAAGACCCCAACACTCTGGATGAGCTTAAGGCCACTATCGAAGCATCCTGGTCCTCCATAACACCTCAGCAGTGCCACAGGCTGATTGCCTCCATGCCACGCCACATTGAAGCAGTCATTTCTGCAAAAGGATTCCCGACCAAGTATTGAGTGCATAACTGAACATAATTATTTGTAGGTTAACTTTTCTTTGTTTTAAAAACACTTATTTTATTGGTCGGATGAAATATGCTAATTTTTTGAGACAGGAATTTTGGGTTTTCATGAGCTGTATGCCAAAATCATCAGTATTAAAACAATAAAAGACCTGAAATATTTCAGTTGGTGTGCAATGAATCTAAAATATATGAAAGTTTAATTTTTATCATTACATTATGGACAATAATTAACTTTATCACAATATGCTAATTTTTTGAGAAGGACCTGTATATATATATGAAAGATGAAATCAAGCTGTTGAAATCATTTTAACTTTGAGCGCCACTTAAGAAGGCTCAGCTGTTTAGTTTATGTAAGGAAGAGGTTCAGTGTGAGTTGAAAATAGGTTCCAGTTGTAAATCTTTTTAAATGACACAAGTACATGTGCATTACATATATTCAAAAATACATGCTATAATTGCAAACTTTCATTGTTATTAAACTATAACAAGGTACATTTTATGTGTTCATGCCATTCACACTAGTCTAGGAAATATGCTTTAAATACAGGATGAAATAATCTCCAAACTCATAATTCTTAAACCTAAAATGCCTAACTGTTCAGTTTATGGTAGAAAGGTTCATTGTGTTACTGTAAAAAAATACATTCCAGTTTTAAATCTCTTTAAAAAAAAATACTATTCCATATATTTAAGAAGACAATCTGTAATTGCAAACTGAAATAATATCGATTACAAAAAGAGAGTGATCAATGCTGTGGTTGCCATCATCGGTAAGTGGGTTATATGCAGCATGTAAACGGATAACATTGTCAGGATTTAATGTTAGGTTACTTTCTGGAACAATAATTTGCTCATTATCTTCCTGAACTAAAGGGCCATCATAGTCAATACAAAAGTCATCAGTTTCTTCCTGTGTGAGAAACTCCAGATTTGGCTGCAAGAACATACCCGTGTACCACATAGCCAGGGGTGTCATGGATTGGCCTCAACTTAAGTATGGTGGTTCCACTGTTGGCAAAATTCTCTCGCTGACCGATGTATCCTCCCAAGATACACAAAATGTAAAGCCCATAAGTGGACTTCACTTGTGTAGTCCAAGATTTCAGAGTGTTCCATATACTGGAACAATTGCTTATAGAAGTCTGACACCACCCTATTTACATCACCTCAGAGGCGTTCAATTCTATGATAATGAACACTTTGGCCCTCTATAAAACTCCCTCTTTCACTACCTCGATTATGTATCAATTAGCTGGCAACTTTAATGTTCTCACCACCTCTGTCTCCCCTGACTCTGTAAGGCAACCCAAATCTTGCAACACCCTGCTGAAAAAAGGTAATTACTGTAGATGCTCTGTTTTTTGTACAGCACTCAAGGTAAATAACAGTCCGGCTATATCCATCAATGCACCCATGGAACACAAATCTCCATGCAATTAATTTGTGGTTCGAATCAATGTGCCTATAAAAAAATAAAAAAATATTTTTTTGTAGAAATTGACATTTTTTTTAATGCATTTTTGTCTGCATAATATGAGTGATGCAAACCAATGTCATTGAAATACATACCAAAGATGATTTGGTCCTCTAACATTATATACTCTCCTCCTAATTGCATGTCTTGTACGGATCATGGTTCCAACGGGGTTAACTGCTGCCAGTCACTCCCGGTCTTTCTCCTGGTTATGTGTAGTCAGGGAGATAGGGAAGTTAATTTTTTATTTGAGCGCAGACACCAGGGAAATCTTGAACCTCAAACCTGCAGGTGATTCCTGTGGATACTGGAGAGCATCATGTCGAGAAGATGCTGTGCTCTACAATGTGAAGTTAAAGCCAGTTTTTTTTTCACTGCCCAAGGACGAGCATGTGAAGAGTCAGTGGTTAAAATTAATCTTTACCACGATGCCACAGCAGTATACTCCTAAACTTTTGCTGTGTTACCTTTATTTTACTCACAACTGCTTCTCAAATCTCGGAGTTCAATGCAGGATTCGCAAACCGCTTGCTCTTGAAAGATGGTGAAAGATCAACGTTTATATTACATCAGTCATTCACGCTGGAGCTCGGCTAATGTATTGCATACATGCATTGTTATTGATACAGTTTTCACGTATTCACCGCAATATATTAGAAAAATAATCTGTAAATAAATTAGTACAAGTAAAATAATCGGTTTGTTGATGGACATGCACTTGTTAATGTTGATGGTGAGGAATTACAGTTGCACATCTCATAATGTACATCAAACTACAAACAGAAACAAAGTAGTGTATCACTGAGAAACGTCCTGCTCGAGTCGTCCTTGCGATGGAGGTTCGGGTTGAATGAATAGTTCTTCCAATGTTTCATCATCGGACTCGCGCTTGCATGATTATGGTAAAATCGACGTCATTGTTTGTTACTGTCTTTAGCTTACGGTGTAGGAAGCCTCAGGACACGCAGAGCTGATGTTGTTATGGCAATGCCCGTTTTTGTTTCCGACACGTGCACTGTAGTACGGGGTAAAGCAATCACAACAGACTGAGCTGTCTGGCCAATCAGAGCAGAGTAGCTCACGGAAAGGAGGGATTTGAGATTGATCCTCTGACAGTGTTCCATGCTGTTAAAGTTTCTTGAGAGCCTACTTCGTACAATCACACACGCGTTTATGTCAGTAAAATATCGTTGTACATCGTTGCACTGACAACTACTGCATTGCAACAAAATAATACAAGTTAAAGGGATAGTTCACCCCAAAATGAAAATTATATCAGTAATTACTCACCCTCATGTTGTTCTAACCCCCGTAAGACTTTCGTTCATCTTCGGAACACAAATTAAGATATTTTTGATAGAATCTGAGAGATGGATCACTCCTCCATAGGCTTCTAAGGAATTGAAACTTTCCAGCCCTGAAAAGTTATTAAAGAAATCGTTTAAATAGTTCAAGAGACTACAGTGGCTCAATCTTAAGTTTATCAAGCGACGAGAATACTTTTTGTGTGCGCAAAAATACAAACAAAAATAACGACTTTATTCAAGTATTCATTTCCTTCTCTCTTGGCCTTGAGATTGTTCACGTAGTATAATTGCGTAGAGCTTCTGGTTGAACGTGAATGTGAAAGGCATATAGTTGTAGGGCTGCATAAAATAATAATAACAATAGCCAGCAGGCGGCCTATAAATAGTTAAAAATGAACACTTCAGTACAATACACTAATATAAAATACATGGATTATCATATGTAACTTCAACTGTTTCCATTCGTTATGACATTATGAAAGGAGATTGGAGTAAAAGATTTGTGATCGATTGCTCCTGTCTGCCTCGCTGCCTGCTGTGTGTTTGTTTGCTTCGAGGCTGTAAGCTCCGTCTAAGCCTCGTATTAGCTTCGTATTTATTTCTGTTTTGAACCATCATTTACTATCATTTCAAGTTTTTTATACTACTAAATACCGCTTACCCAACATCTCAGATTAACCTTACATCGCTAACCTCCGTTATTGTTAGCACAACACGCTAGTAACTCGCTAGCCTGTTAACGTGCCACCCGTGCGCTCAGTTATTTATTTATTTATTTATTTATTTTCTCTCGTGCGCCTGCGCCTTTGAGTTCATAAAAAGCCCAGGTGAGTGAGAATCAGTCAACAAACACAGTGAGTAATGTCTTGTCCTGTTATTGTCACCTGTGTCACGTGTCATATGTTTAGTATAGCCTTCTCCGATGGCAATATAGGATTTATATGTGATAAATGCAAGGAGACAGTCAGGCTGACGGAGAAGATTTCAGAACTAGAGACACGCATCCAAACTTTAATTGAGGATAGTAAGAATGCTAGATCTTTAGATATTATTTTGGATTACTTAAATAGAGAATATTTGTTTTCAATATGGATTGCATCATTTAAAAACAGAGACTTCAAGCTTTGTAAAGACATAACTCTCATGTGTGGCAAGTATTCACTGAGTTACAGTTCATTGTCTGTCGCGTTTCAGAATGAACTTCACACTCATAGAGACGGCAGAAAGCGCATCATTCTTTATTTTACTGAAAGCAGAACATTTTGTTTTTATTATGAGTGTACACAAATAAAAGTAGATATTTAACAGTTTTGAATGATGTATAACACTTGACTGTATGACAAAAATCGACAGAGTTATTTGAGTCTCTTTTGCACTGATAAGAAAAAAAGCGAGCCAGCGTGACCACTGACCCCAGGGGGTTAAGGTCTATGTGGCAGCTATAGCTACCTTCCACACGCCTCTAGGGGTGGGCACTTTGGGGAGACACCCACTTATAGTACGTGTCCTTTGTGGAGCGAAGAACTCTAAAAAAGAGTTGAGGATCTGCAGGCGCTATCTGTTGCTCCCCCTTGTCTCGAGTTCGCTCCTGGCAGAGGGAGAGCCATTCTCCACCCTAGATCTGGTTATGTGCCTAAGGTGTCTGCAAATGTGGCACGGTCTGTAATCTTGCAGGCATTCCATCCTCCACCGCATGTGTCGGCTGATCAAGCTAAGCTACATTTATTATGCCTGGTCCGAGCTCTGGAGGCCTACGTACACAGCTGCTTGTGTGTTTTGGGTCACCTAAGAAGGGTTCCCCTGTCTCTAAACAAACTATTAGTAGATGGGTAGTAGAGGCCATTTTTTCAGCTTACAAGGCGCGCAATTTGCTTTCGCCTCTCCTGGTAAGAGCCCACTCAACTAGAGGAGTGGCATCCTCTAAAGCTCTGCTAGCAGGGGTCTCCCTTCAAGAGGTCTGTGATACCGCCGGCTGGGCCTCACCACACACCTTCATAAAACAATATAGTCTGGATCTGCCCTCTACACCGGGTTCAGAAGTTCTCTTGTCTTGAGTGTACCAGATTGCTTCACACCAGGCCGGGTACTCGTCAGTGTTGCGCAGTGGGCATTTCGTTCCCCAATGTGTCGATTGTCAACGCAGTGCGAGTTCCCTTAAAACGTCTCGGGTTACGACTGTAACCCTCATTCCCTGAGAAGGCAAGACAAACTAATAGGGCCAACGAGACAAACTAATAAACTTATCAAACTTCTCAGGGAACAAGGGTTACAGACGTAACCCAAGACGTTTGAAACTATATGCTGTTTCAACCAAAGGCATCTTGTGCTGCAGAGGTGGCATTGAAGCAGCATGAGGTTGCATTTAGATGTATTTAACCAATTTAATGCTGCTCAGAGAGGCTAGTAAATGCATTTACAGAGCAAATGCATAATGCAATGAGATTCATTTATTTTTTTAAACAATGTTTTGCATACAGAAATATGAAATAAATAACAAGATGGAACAATAATGAAATATCGCTAGTAGTAGATGGCAGCAAGTCACTGTTATTGAATGAGTCATTTTATTCATTCGATTCGCTCAAAACACTGATTCATTCAGTAGTAAAACGCTGTATGGCTGGTAAATCACTTACTCAACCGATTTGTTCAAAGACTCGGATTCAATCAGGAATGAACTACTACTCTGTGCGCCTATTCTGTGAGTCGCACAATGATCTGTGACTTTGCTTTAGAAGTTTAGCTTGCAGAAAAAAATACACATTGTTTTGAGTGACATTGATACACAGTGTTAATGAAATAAACTTAGTGTATTGCTCAAAAGAATTGTCAGGACTGCTACTCTGCACTTCACTATGTTATTAAGGCTACATTCTACGCTCTGTCCAGTGCGTCGCACAGTTTTGGTACACATAGCCTATGAGTTGGTCAGCTAAATAAAACGTCTCGGGTTATGACTATAACCCTTGTTCCCTGAGAAGGGAACGAGACACTGCGTCGAGAATCGACACTTTGGGGACGCTCCCTTAGCGTGCGCCTCTGAAGTATGAATGAAACTAATCCAATCCTGATTGGTGTTGCGTCGTGACGTAACATGTGACGGCATACCCGGAAGTATAAAAGTGACGCTGTCACAACACACACTAGCCTCGCGATGAAGCAAGACGCTCCAAGGCCTCAATGGGCGTGGCAGAACGACGCAGTGTCTCGTTCCCTTCTCAGGGAACAAGGGTTATAGTCATAACCCGAGACGTTCCCTTTCGAGGGAACTCTACACTGCGTCGAGAATCGACACTTTGGGGAACGAGTGCCCACTAGGCCACGCGCCGAATAGGCCTGTCCCGGATTGAAACTGTCTAGGCACTCAGCAAGGACTGAGCACGTGTGCGCCAGGCGTACTAGGAAGGTGGAGACTGTAGAACCTAATAAAAGTATGTGGAGTAGCCCAACCGGCTGCCTCACAGATCTCCTGTAGAGGTACTCCCGAAAGAAGGGCCCTAGAAGAAGCCATGCTTCTAGTTGAGTGAGCCCTTACAGCTAAAGGTGAAGGCAAATCACGGACCTTGTAAGCCTCAGTAATAGCCTAAACAATCCAATTACTAACAGTTTGCTTGGATGCCGGGAGCCCCTTCTTAGGTGACCCAAAACATACTAATAACTGGTCCGACCTTCTCCAAGAAGAGGACCTCTCAAGGTACACGCTTAAAGCTCTGACGGGGCAGAGCAAATGAAGCTTCTCTTCTTCTGCCGACACATGAGGTGGAGGACGGAATGCCTGAATGACTGTAGACCGAGCCGTATTCGATGGAACTTTAGGCACGTAGCCCGGACTCGGGTGCAAAAAAGCTTTTACTCTGCCAGGGGCAAACTCCAAGCAAGCTGGTGTTACTGCCAGGGCTTGGAGATCTCCCACCCTCTTAAGTGAGGTAATAGCCAAGAGAAAAACCATTTTCAGCGTTAAATCCTTAGGCGAAGCCGACTCTAGAGGTTCGAAGGGGGCCAGGGATAACCCTTCCAGAACTATCGCCAGGTCCCAGGCAGAAACCCTAGACCTGGTTGCCGGCCTCATCCTCCAAGTACCGCGGAGAAACCGAATGACCAACTGGTGCCTCCCCAGAGGCCCATCACCTAATGGTGCATGGAAAGCCGCAATGGCTGCCACGTACACCTTAAGCGTGGAAGGGGAGAGACCTGCAGAGAAACAATTTTGAAGAAATTCCAGAACTGAAGCCACCGGGCAGTTTACTGGATCTAACTCATGTTCTCTACACCAAGTGACAAACACATTCCACTTGAGGCCATATACTCTCCTAGTAGATGGAGCTCTAGAGCTAAGTATGGTTTCAACCACTCCAGCTGATAGACCAGCATTTAGGTACTGAACCCCCTCAGAGGCCAGACCCACAGCTTCCACAGCTCTGGCTGAGGGTGGAAGTTTGTGCCCTATCAGGCTATCAGGAGTGATATGTCTGAAAACCACACTCGGGTCGGCCACATTGGGGCAACCAGAAGTAGACTGATGCCCTCCTGACGGACCCTCTCCAGGACTCCCGGGAGCAGAGCGATCGGGGGAAATGCGTACAGGCGAAGCCTCGGCCAGGCCTGTACCATGGCATCCAACCCCAGTGGGGCTGGGAGTGAGAGGGAGAACCAAAGTGGACAGTGGGACGTCTCTCGAGAAGCAAATAGATCCACTTCCATTGGTCCAAACCTCTCCCATATTAACTTCACCACCTCTGGGTGAGGTCTCCATTCCCCGGGCCTCAGCCCCTGCCTCCACAGGATGTCTCCTCTCTGATTCTGAACCCCCGGAATATACATTGCCCTGATAGACAGTATTTTCCCCTGGGACCAAAGAATAATCTGATGCGCCAGTCTGCACAGAGGGCGCGATCTGAGTCCCCCTTGTCGGTTCAGATAGGCTACCACCGACGTATTGTCTGATCGTACTAAGACATGGTAACCTTTGATGTCTGGGAGGAAGCTCCTCAAAGCCCTGAACACAGCCATCATCTCTAGGCAGTTTATATGCCAAGAATGATGATGGTCCTGCCACAGACCCCTGGCAAAGCGGCCGTCCATGACCGCGCCCCAGCCAGTGAGGGAAGCGTCTGTCGAAACGGATTTCAGGCAACATGACACTCCCAACACTGGCCCTTGGGATAGGAACCAAGGTTTCTTCCATATTTGCAGAGAACGAAGGCATCTGCGCGTTACTCTGATTATACGAAACGGATTCCCCTTGGGAGAAAACCTCTTGGTTTTGTAACCACCACCGAAGGGGCCTCATGTGTAGAAGGCCCAAAGGAATGATGTTGGATGCCGCTGCCATGAGGCCCAGCATTCTTTGAAATTGTTTTACAGTGATGGCCTGGCCCAGCCTTAACCCGGATACCATCGCCAGAATTGACTCGATATGTGCGGGAGACATTCGTGCCTGCATCGTAATCGAGTTCCACACGACTCCCAAAAATATCGTGAACTGGGATGGTTCTAGCATACTCTTGTTTGTATTGAGTCTCAACCCCAATTTCTGAATGTGGCCAAGGACGACATCTCGATGCCGAACTGCCATTTCTCGAGGCTGAGCCAGAATGAGCCAGTCGTCGATATAATTCAATATACGAATGCCTTGAAGTCTCAGTGGAGCAAGGGCTACATCCATACATTTGGTGAATGTGCGGGGAGAGAGTGCTAGGCCGAACGGAAGAACCCGATATTGGTAAGCTTCGTCCCCGAAAGCAAACCTCAGGTATCTCCTGTGACATGGAAGGATGGAGATGTGAAAATAGGCGTCTTTTAGATCTATCGTGACAAACCAGTCCTCGGATCTGATCTGACTCACGATTGCAGGAATGGTTAACATTTTGAACCTGAACCTCCTCAGAGATCGGTTCAAAATCCTGAGATCTAGAATTGGGCTTAACCCCCCATCCTTCTTTGGAACTATAAAGTACCGGCTGTAAAACCCGGACCCCCTGTCTAAAGGATGAACATGTTCTATGGCTTCCTTTAGCAGCAGAGCCTGTACTTCTTGTTCCATCACCTGAGCCTGCCCTGGAACCACTGTAGTTTGCACCACCCCAGAAAACTTGGGGGGGCGGTGCACGAACTGCAGTCTGTACCCTGATTTTATTATATGCAGGACCCACGCAGATATGTTGGGAAGATGATACCATGCCTCTACAAAATCTACTAGGGGTACCAGCCTCTCGAGACTGGCCTCTGGTGTTTTTCGAGCATCTTTCTCGACTCCCTGAAGCGGAATACCGGCAGGCTGTAGTCGATTCGGTTTTCGTGACCATAACTGATGCTCGTTTTTTTTTATTTTTCGAGGAAAACCGACGCAAAGTGCGTTCGCTGGAAAATGATGCGGCCCGAAGCGTCATAGACGGCGGGCAATACACATCGTTTCCGGGCCCCGCTGCAAGAACAACATTGGTTGCCCTGCAACTGAGTGGACAGCCCCAACTTTTAGATCTACCATGCCAAACCAGTCCTCGGATCTGATTTGGTTTCCGATAATGGAAATTGTAAGCATTTTGAACCTGGATCTCCTCAAAGAACAAGTCAATAGCCTTAGATCTAAAATTGGCCTCAGTCCACCATCCTCCTTTGGAACTAAAAAGTACCGGCTGTAAAACCTGGACTTCCTGTCTGGTAGGGGAACACTCTCTATGGCCCCTTAACTCCAGTAGAGTCTGTACCTTTTGTTCCATAACCCGAGCCTGTTCTGGAACCACTGTGGTCGGTACGACCCCAACAAACTTGGGAGGTCGGTAACCGAACTGCAGTCTGTACCCATATTTAAAAATATTCAGGACCCATATAGATAATTGGAAGGCGCTGCCAGCCCCTTGAGACCGGCCTCGGGTGTTTCTCGAGCACTATTCTCGACTTCCTGAAGCAGATGACCGGCAGGAAAGTCTAGAATTTTTTTTTTTGACCATAGTCGGTGCCCGGTTGCAAGCTCTTGGGGTGAACGCCACGGTGTGCGTTCGCTGGAAATCGATGTAGCCTGAAACGTTCAAAACGGCGGGACAACATATATATTTATATATATTTATATATATATATATATATATATATATATATTTTTTTTTTTATATATTTTTTTTTAATTTATAAACCTGTCGACGATTGAAGTTACAGCGTCGGAGAATAGGCCAGAAGGTGATAGCGGAGCGTTCAGCAGAAAATATTTGTCTTTCCCTTTTTTTGTACCAGACAAATTTAGCCACTGATGTCTCTTAGATTTGGGGAAAAACACAGTTAGCCCGGTGCTGAGGTTGTGAATAGTGCTACAGGAATCTCTCGTCTAGCTCTTCTTGCTTTGACAAGGATCATCCTGCTTATTTTGTGGCCAGCTAATATATATACACAGATATATTTAATTATTTATTTTAAGACTGGACTCCACAGTATGCATCACAACCTCCACAAGCTCTACATAAGCAGAAACATGAGCCGGCGAGTGTGACTCATGTTGCTCGTTCCCGATGCTGAGCATAATCTATTTCCTCAGAAACAGATAGCTCGAGCAACAGGCACTCGTCACGGGCAGAAGAAACCGCATCGCGGGCTTCTGCGTCATGAACGAGTGTTATAGAATCAGCAGATGATGAACGAAAAAGTCCCTCAGCAGTCTCGTTTCTCATCCGCGAGATCCTTCTGCGATCCCCGCGATCCAAGCCGCCGCGCCGCCTCAACGGACGCGGGAGCCGAATCGCGGGGATCGCGAGCCTGGCCATCATAAGAAAATACTATGGCCGAGCGGGAGCGCAGCACTCTATTAGGAAGTGCTTCACAGTGTTCCCAGGCAGCCCTCTCGAGAGCTGCCTGTGTGTGCTGCGCTCCTATAACTATACACACACAACTGATGCGTGTCCCCGCCCGTGAGATATACAGGGCAGGGGTACACACACTAGTGTAATGTTCACTCGCCATATGTAGAGCTTTGTCACAGACAAACAACACCAAATAAGACAGACAGTTTCACAGAGAGCGCTTGCTGAAGAGCGAAAGCTAGTGTGTGTTGTGACAGCGTCACTTTTATACTTCCGGGTATGCCGTCACATGTTACGTCACGACGCAACACCAATCAGGATTGGATTAGTTTCATTCATACTTCAGAGGCGCACGCTAAGGGAGCGTCCCCAAAGTGTCGATTCTCGACGCAGTGTAGGGTTCCCTCAAAAGGGAAAAGGTGGTTTGCCAAATAGGAAAGGGGAAGTTGTGACCGCAGATGCGATGTAAATTAATATGATAAACTAATTTCACGGCATGCAAATGTATGTGTAGGCAGAAGAAAGCTCTTTCTTGGCTCTGGTCTGGTAAGGTTTGTTTTGAGCCATTCACTAGTCTGGTTGTTTGATTAGAAATAGATGAAATGTCCTTGAAGTGGACTAAAGTGGACTAAAGTGGACTACTACCCTTTAAGTAGTTAAAAGTTGAGTCCGGTCATAAATAAACAGTGAAGCAGCATGTTGATTAAAGCAGATTATCAGAAGCAACGACAAAACAAACACAAACAGCACAGTAGACGGCATGCCATGAACACCGGCGCCAATCTTTCTTTCTTTGAGAAAGGAATGCCAAGTGACCCGAGAAGGTTGTATACGGATCAGTGAATGACTTAGGAAAATTCTTAAAAGCTTTATTAACTTTTCTTGATTCTTCATTTTTGTCCCAGGGTGTTTTTTTTTTCTAGATTAAAAAAAAAACAAAAAAACATCTGAGACAAACTGAGTACACAATTAAATCTCCTGAGCCACAAAAGAGCAACCTCACAGCAATTTTTTTCTTTGGTGAGACAATTAAACCATTCAAATCTATGTGGAAACTCATATTTACTGCAGATATTTGGGGAAAACAATATTTGTACAAGTATACATGGTACAATAGCTGTTAAAGCTCTGCTGAATTACAATTACCTCTGGCTATTACACATGTAACAGTCCAGTTGTCCAGCCACAACATATTAAATAAATAAACGATGTCCACTACTATTTCAAATGTCATTGCCTTTTTTGATGCTTCAAATGTATTCTATGCATGTACTAAACATGTGAACACATTACAGTCATTGTGCACCTCTATCACAGTTCACAGAGTACACAGTGTACACAGGGTTTACAGCATACAGCAGCATCATATGTGCTTTGGGAGTAAGTAGTGTAAACTAAACTAAAAAGGGTCACTAATAACTTCCAATAAAAATTTTTTTAGTTTAAAGCACATCAGTCAATCACCCAGCATCCATTTGTGACTAGCAGCAACCCTGTCCTTATTCCTGAAGCAACCATTCCCCATGCAGCTCATGTTTCCCTTTTCCATTTACTTGTTTTCAGTTCTTTGTTTTGCATCATGAACCGAGTTTATGCGGTAAGGCGAAGACTTAATAGAAAGTGGGCTACTTCAAAGCACTCAACCTGAAAGGCCATCATTCACAGGCACTGAATTAGCATTAGCCGGAGAGCTTGAGTGATTATGCTACGTGCTCCTCCCCATGCAAACAGAGGAGGTAATGGAGCTCTCCAGCACTGCACAAATCATCTGCCAGAATGGAGTTGGACGTAAGAAAACATCCTTGGTGTGTGATGGATTCATTGATGGAAAACTTAAGGCAAAAATAACTAATAATGATGCCAACTTGTTTAGCCTGAAACATTTGCAGGTGTGGGAACTAAATTATTCGATCCATGTGTTTTAATACTGCTGAGCTGTTCTAAAAAATAAAAAATAAAAATCAGCTGGTTAGATTTTTTAGCAATAAAGTAATAAATAAATCAGCCTACAACCATCTAAAAACACTGCATGAATCAGATACTTTGTGTCCAAACAAGAACAAAAGAAGATTATTTATCTCTTCATTACCAGCAGGATAGATTACTGTAGAGGACTCCTCTTGTGTTGTGCCTTCACAAAATACAAAATACTAATACACTGCTGCCAGGCTCCTAACCAATACCAAGAAAACATATCACACTGACTTCAAATGTCAATTCTAGTCAATTTTAAAGTACTTTGCAAAATACAAAAACAAAATACTTTGTTTTAAATGTATATGTAAGGGATAATCTATAGTTATGTTAGCATTACATGTTTTAATGAACAATGTAAAGAGAAGGACCACCCGAGTTGCCACCTTGTTGCTGAGTAATATAAAAACAGTGACATAAATACCTCTTATTATATGAGAAATAATGTAGCGATACTACGGTGGCCGGGAGAGCTCAATGCGCTGCAGCTGAAGAAAACACATGCAAATAGAAAAACACCCGCAAATTAAGAAAACATCTTCATCAGTTTCATAACACATGTGTGCTCCAAATACAGAAACGCACTGCAAATAGCACAGACCACAACGGAAATGTTTCCAGGTGACCCCAATAAGTAACGAACCCGGCTGGGACGTGCTTGCAAGCATCCGTCCTACTCCTTTCTAAGGGCAGACGGCAGAGCCCTTGAAGTGGGGACTTTGGAGTGAGCAGGGCACTTGTGTGCCATTATGTAGTCGTTTGGAACGCACTTGATGAAGGGAGCAATGAAAATCAACGTATTTCCGAAATTATTGTCACCTGGGATGTTCCCATGACAACGCAGCATGGTGTCTATCAGAATAGCTGTTCTTACCAGAAATATCTTATTATTGCTCTTAACATAACTGTTGCAAATAAAACAAATACATTTTGCACTTAACAAATATGCCCGTCACTAAACTAGTCTGTGCTTATTTTGTTTGTTCGTGAACCAAATTTTTTTACAAGGACAGAATGGATGAATTATACATGCGACAGGTGATACTGATACCAGTTGAAACAGGGCCTTGGTACATGTGGTTTGGCACTGCAAGAACATCTCCCTGTACCACTGTCTTAGGCGTCTTATAGACAGTTTATTGCTCTTGCCACATCTGCAGTCCCCATGCCTCCCTGCTACAGATCTATGGCATGTTCATAGATCTGTGATGACAGGTGATCATGGACCCTGGACCTTTCTTCTGGTGTTTTTCAGAGTCAGTAGAAAAGTCTCTTTAGGGGCTGTTTACATGACACCATTTTCAACTAAAAGCTGAAAAGTTGTATCCTGTTTTGGCCATTAATTTATACGACAGTAGCGTTTTTGAGGGCCCGAAAATGAAAATTTGAAACACGTTTCAAAGTGCAAGTTGAAAACGATATGCATTTGTAGGAGTTTCCCTTTCAGTCGCAAAATATATGGGAGGAGAGTATTTGAATGAATCATGCAAGGTGATTTACTGAGTTTTGCAGTGGTCAATTTACTGGTATTAGCAGCATTTACTGCCCAATTTAGACGCAACTTTGCATTGCTCTTGGTAGATTGTGTTGGTCATTATCGAAATGATCTGACTAAGTCTGTGTTCTTTAATTTGCGCGTCGTCAGCAGATCACGCACATAACTTTCCACCCCCATCGGCGCTGTTTTGGAATTGCGCTCTCAGGCTTATTTGCCCTGTTTAGTAAATCTGCCCCTTAGTGTCGGAAACAGGTGCATGTGCAATAATTGTTTATGGCTGATTGAACAAGCATTAAAAACATTGTTTATCTTTCCAATAATAATAAAAAAAAAAATATATATATATATATATATATATATATATATATATATAAAGCTGTAAAGCTAGATTTTGGATTTGTATTTTACATAATTATATTTAAAATACAGTATCCTGAAAAGGGGTTATTTTTTGTTTGTGAAAGTTTAAATCCATTCTGAAATTGTCTAACCAAACCAGAAGATTCCTTTCAGTATGTTTATATGAGGACAAAATATCAGCTATTTTCACTCTGGTGGACTAAAAAAACACAGAAAGAAAGAAACAAATATGGAATCAAGCAGGAAACACCGTTTTTCATGGATAGATGGATATCTTGATTATATATTTAACTCAAAATGCAAAAGTTTGATACTCATCTGATCATTTCCTGTCAGCACTTGTTTACACTCAAAGTGCAACTTTGACATGAAATTGAAAAGCTGTTATTCAAATCAGACACAAGTCAGGTGAGTAGCTTATAATAACAGAATAGAAAATAAGAATATGTGTTGGACACACACTGCACAGTAAGATATAAGAAGCAATTTTGGTCTCAGCTATCTGTGATGTACAAACTCTGTGGCAGATGGAATGGATGTGCAACTAGGGCAAAGGCAGGAAGGAGGGAAATCGATGCATTTGGGACTCACCCCAGCAACACACAAACACAATTACGCAGCCAGTCGACTGTTGTGTCTGTTGAGATTAACGAACGTGCTAGTGTCACTCTGTCCTTCCTGTCCCACTGATCTGGCTGTGCACGTTTAGTACCTCTGTCCAATGTCTGTCCTTCTTTTGACACCTCAGGAATCAGATGCTAGACTGAAAAGTCATTAATTTGTTGAAATACACAGATTGATATTAAGAGTAGTTTTTAACAGCTTTTCAGCATGAAGCTGGTGGATGTTTACAGCGGGTTGCCCATCTTTTTACATAATTATCTTAACAGGGGGTTGCGAAATACAAGACTTCCTATGGACTCTGTGTATGCCACATGCTAACTGTCTGCAACAGATCTCGGCTAAGATGAAAATGCATGCGAAATCTGAGGGCATAATCACTCACAGAGGTTCCTCCTTGATGTCTACGGAACAATTCATCATGAACAGATAATGAAGCAGCAGTAGGACTGATTTTTTTCCCCTTTTCGGTTGGAAACAGTTGCATGGGGTTGCATTTCCAAAGAATAAGGAACATTGGAGAAGAAACCCTCTGCAATCCTCCTCGCCAGAGAAGGTCGCTGGACGGGCGATGATAGTGATTGGCAGACTTTCTTGAGGGATGAGAGTTAAGCATCTAATCTCTGCGGGCTCGGGTCCCACGGCCACCATTGCTCTGAGGCGGGATTGAGCGTGAAGTTATAGGTGTACCGCGTGAGCAGTTGAAGAGGAAAAATATCTTTTCAAAATATCTTTTTTTGTGCTCGGCAGATGTAAGAAATTCATACTGGTTTGAATCAACTTGAGGGTAAGTAAATGATGACAGAATTTTCATTTTGAAGTGAACTATTCCTTCAAGTTTAGAGTGGTGACGGTCTGCGGCCTTTAAAAAATGTATTCTGCACCTCAAAACACTGTTTCATATAAAGTATATGACCCTGCACAAAACCAGTCACAAGTAGCACAGGTATGTGGCAATAGCCAAAAATACATTGTATGGGTCAAAATTATCGATTTTTCTTTTATGCCAAAAATCATTAGGATATTAAGTAAAGATCATGTTCCACGAAGATATTTTGTATATTTCCTAACGTAAATATATAGGCTATAACATTTATTTTTGTGAGTGAATGCAGCACAATTGCATCCTATCTTAACAAACCATACACCAATGGAAAGCTTATTTATTCAGCTTTTAGTTGATGTAAAAATCTCAAAAAATTGACCCATATGACTGGTTTTGTGGTCCAGGGTCACAGTATGTGAAGACCCCTCTCTCCCTAGGACAAAGGCCCTAATCCCTAATAAGGACAAAGGCATTCATCTATGAGCTATTCAGCTGTAGCTGAATAAAAAGAAGATATAAATGCTCTGACTTATTAAATATTAGGACAATAAACACATGACTTTGCGAAAATATATTGTTTATCTCTGTTCTTCAAGCCATCTTGGATATTTTCATAAGAAAAAAGTATATTTATGATCGACAGCATTATTTATATGTAGAATACTTAGGCCTATACTTACAATACTTACAAAATAATATACTGTTTGCCTCATTCTGTGATAAAAAGACACTTCAGATCCCAAATGGATCTGAAATGGATCTCTTTATTTAATTTATTTTCAACAATGTGAATGTCTCAGTTGAGCATTATTTATTTGTATGTGGTACATTTCACTGTTTTTACGATATGGACTCCACAGTAAAGGTCCTTTCACACTAGACGCGATTTTGACGCACGAGTGGTTTTATTTTTTGATCGGCTGTTTGTGTAATGAATGATTCCACAGCGAACGCTAATCTGCTGCGGCGAAAAAAAAAAGACTTTTTTCCGCTTCAATGTCGATTTGTTTTTACATTTGCGGCGACAGAAAAGGCTTCAACCAATCACATACAAGGAAACAAAGGTGACGTCACAGCAACAATGACGGATCTTCTGATTGCTTGTGTGTCGACCAAGCGGCAACCTCCCTGGCCGTTTCTCAATACCAAGTACGCAAACTTCGGACTTGCGTCCTTGGTAGTTCAGACTTGCCAAGTTGGACTAAGGAGAACGAACTCCCGAAGACGAGGGGACGCGAGTCCGGTTATTCTGCAAATGGAACAGTGCGTTCTTGATCGCGTCACTCAGCTCGCTCTGGCTACTCCGGTTATATATTTATGTATATTATAGGCAACAATAAAACGAAATATTGTATAAAACACAACTCTGCCTCTTTTCATCATCAATAAAACGAAATATGTAATAAAACACCACTCTGCCTGCAAATGTGGTTCAGGCAACGCACATTGATTATCTTCACTGCATATATTTATAACAACACGAAATATAAAACACAACCGTCCTTCTTTTAGTTTTCATTTTAAAAATATGAAACATTGTTGATCATTAAAACTGACATTTAACAAACAGAGATAGGGTTGTGTCATTTTAAGTTTTACTGATCAATAATATCCAGTATATAAGTATACGCAGCCTAATAAGAAGCTATACAATGAGAAATAAAGCAAACGACTCAGTCAAACATAAGTCAGTTCTCTAATAGGCTACAAAGTTCAAGTTAAATAGCCTAAATATATAAAGTTATGAAACTTCACTTTGCCCTCAGCCAAAACGATTTGCTATGAAACAAACTATAGATTAATGATACCAAAGATCGACTTATACACAAGACAAATTCTATCTCATGTTGAACCAGACTAGAGACATCAGAGCCAGCGGCAGACATCAGAAGGACTAGCCGAGGAAAAGCTGTTCCAGTCGGGGTTAATGAGCGCCGAACTCCCAGGGATCGCCTGGATCTCACAACTCCGAAAACGTCAGATACATTTTTCAAATAGGCGCTATCTTTATAAATAAACCACAGATTTGAGTTTTAAACAACTATATTCTCGCCTGAAACACTATTAAAATTACATTTCGTGACACAATAACAGTATATTTTGATATTACGCGGGTTTTCTCTTCTGCTATTGATGCTTGTTGGTTGGTGCTGGATGCATTCTGGGATTCCTGGCTGTCTCAAGTCCGCACAAGTCACCTCTCGATGCATCCTCGATAAAAGGGGCGGATCAAGAACACATCCGGGGATTTGAACTGGACTTGGCTATATGTATATATATATATATGTATTGTATGTATATATTTTGTATGTATTTGTACAATAATACACTACCATGGTCTCTTCTTTCTTCCTTTTCCCCTTCTTCTTCTGCTTCTGTCGCGCTTGACTTCGAGGTGTAACTTTTATTATTGTTCGGTCTGAAACGGCGCCCTGTGACGTATGGTGTAGAAATATTGTTGTCCGGGTGGAAATCGGGAGAAATTCGGGAGAAAGGTCGGTCCGGGAGATTTTCGGGAGGGGCTTTGAAATTCGGGAGTCTCCCGGAAAAATCGTGAGGGTTGGCATGTATGCCTGCCTTGCCTGGAACAAAAAGTGGCTTTGGTATACAGCTAATTTTGCCCTTCATGACAACTATGAGGGGGGCGAATTTTTTTTATAACTCATCCGTTTAAATTATATTAAGCCTTTAAATGCTGCATAATCAAGGGTGTGGCCACTTGAGTGACAGTTGGTTTGCCGATGGCCCGCTGCTGTCACTAGCTGTTTGTCTGCTCTCTGTTATCCATCACGTCTGATTCCCGCTGCTGAACTTGCAATCTCTACCGTGTTTGTACTTTTTTCGGGATTATTTCATACAATTTAATACATGCCAAATACCTTCACCCACGCCGTTGGATTCCGTCGTTGTCGTAGAGTATCAAAAGAACAACATGCAACGCTGTTTTTCAGTTGTTTTCCTTTGTGAACATGCACTGATGGATGTCAATTTCGTTGCTTTTTGGAGATCAGATTTAAAAACGTCTAAGATATAGAGGCAACACTCGTTCTACGGAACAGATAGGCTATAATATGCTTATTTAACTTTTTAGTGTTAATTCAAAAGTACCGTCAGATTAAATCCTGCTGTGTCTCTGCTTTCTCTCCGCCCATTAAATGAGCGTGGATTTCTAGTGCATTACTTCTTAGGCAATCTATCAGAATTTAAAATGGACTGAATAAAGCTCTACGAACCTGACGTGCGATGCTGCGCTAACTGACATGTATGCGCATGAATCACTGTCACACACACAATGTGAAGAAAATATTGTAAGTTACTGCATGATAATAAATGTTGAACTAGCAGAATAATAATGCATCAAAATACAAATAGTCTCACGTTTAATTTCGTCGTTTAACTATTAAAGTATTTTGAAGGGCAAAAACATGAACTTTAACTATTGGCTTGGCCTCAAGTCAGCTGTCACTTTAGCGCGAGGCTAGTAGCATGAATATCAGATGATGTCACCGTTTCCTCACTGACGTCACTCACTTCTAAAACTTGTCTGCCGCCATCTTGAGTACCTGATTCGGCAAGATCGATATGTTAGTTGCAAAGGAACTAGCTAGCTATGCTTTCAATATGTTGTGCGGTGTGGTAACATAAATATAACATAAATTAAACATAACATAAATCTGTAACGTTCGTTATTTTGAATAGAAATCATCACTCATAAAGCATTCATTGACGTCTTCTCCGGTTTATTTGTGTTCAAATACAAGCAATATACAGAATCCGCCAGGCCTATTAGTCCAATGGTGCACATTTTTGGAGAAATAATGATTCACACGTAAGTTTAAAATATTCTAACTGAGCCCCCAGCGTGAGTTTTTCAAGGCGACTGTTATTTAGAACCTGTCGCTATAATGTTTCCATGGTGACGCGTCATTGCTTGTCACGTGACACAGCGCAACCACAACACAGCGCTGAATGAATGATCTGCTTTTGTCATTTTTCCTTTTTTATTCAAAATATTCACAAATGTATTAGCTATAGCATGAAACACTGATATTCCAATTGTCAAATATGTACAAGTGGATGCTTTGTTGTTTAAACACCTTTTTAACGATCGCGTTAGTTGAACGGTATGCGCGATGGGCGGCGCCATGTTGGTTTGTGCCACAGTTCAGAGAATCGGATCTGTTGGATTTACAACACGGCAATTTCTCCACTAATCACGAAATACATGAATTGGGAGAAGAATAGGTCAAAATGTAAAGCTACTTACACAATATATATCTAACATGAAGAAAACATGTCGTCTTTTTATAATGGAAAGGATTATTATTGCAGCTTCCATAGACATTAGTGTGTATTTTACAAACTCAAAACCATTGTTTTGCTAGTACTTATGTGTATTTAAATGTCTGAAACCTAAAATAAACATTATGTAGTTGAAAACACTGAATAGTTGTGATATATGTGTAACAGTATAAAGTGTACTGTTAAATGTATAGTTTATTAGAATTGTCACAAAATTATTTGTTTACATGTACCTGATATGACTGCCTAAGTGAAGTCAGTACCTTTCCCCTTTAATTGATGTGATGTCATGAGTCAATATAATTTCCTGTTCTGTCCCCTCCTCTTCGTCTTTGCATTGGTGATGCAGTGAGAGGTGAGGTTATTTTGGGCTCCCGATAATAATCTTCTTTAATCCTAATTTTAATTGTTGCTTTTATGTCTATATTTTCACTCTAATTCATGTGTATAATGTTATTTTACCTATCTGTGTGGTTATTTTTTTCATTTCATCCCGATTAAGTGATATGTTTGCATCTGGGCCTAAATGTGAAATGAGAGCACATGTGACAAGTGTACATCACATTTGTTTTATAGCATTAACGAGGGCGACTCTCACTCAGGCCCCGTTTACACAAAGGGAAAACGCTGATATTTCCCTGTGGTTTGGCCTCTCATTTACATGAAAACCCCTTTTTTTATCACAGAAAACGATTATTTCTAAAAACTCCGGCCATAGTGGAGATTTCTGAAAACGCCGGTTATGTTTTGCCGTTATGTGTCAACTGGGAGAAACGGGGTTTTAGGTTCTCTCTTGTCGATTCTGAGGATTCTGATTGGCTTGTAATGGCTTTATCCTTCTCCCTACACTGCCACCCATAGGTTTGGCATAGTTATGATGGCGCTTGCGGCCTATTTATGCCTATTTATATCAAAAGCATAAGGAGCTGCCTGCTCTCTAATCACTCTCGCGGTACTTTGATGACATAAACCGATTGGTCTGTGCAGCGTTGGTTCAAGTCGAACAAGCCTAAAGTAACATCTCTTCACCTGAAACAAGAAGCTAATAAATTCACCATTTGAAGTATATGTGATTTGTGTTTGATTTTCATGCGATTGGGGTATTTTCTTATGAATGAATAATGTTTACAGTATGCATGCTAGGTAAGGATAGCCCATAGCTTCATATAAAATGCTAAATCTAACATATTTCAAAATATTTTTTTTTACTTAAAACCATTTTAAACCACGACCGGAATATGATACAAATACTCGATGGTGTTTTAAAGTGAGATTAAAGTAAAAGTGTAATATTAATCAATTAAATTGTGTCATGTAGCTTTATGCTACCTGTTGTGCTAATGCGTCTGCTGCAGGAGCTATTCTATTTCATACAATATTTTTTTTTTAAATAATTCAAATAATGTTTCAAGAATATAAATTTTTTTGTTTGTCTTGTAACAAGACTTAAGATAATAGGTTTGTCAGTACCATAGACAGTACTCGGTAGGTAGGCGGCAGTCAACTGGAAAAAGAGCGGATGACGTAAGAGGCCACATGACTGATATTCATGTATGGCATTAGCTCCTTAGCCAGAGCAAACTCGATCACGTAAGGCTTGTTCGACTTGAACCGGCGCTGCACAGACCGATCAGTGAATTACATCAGTAGTTGTAGATGTATTTTCAGCATCCAGGCACCTCAACTCCACCCAAAACCCGCCTTTTTGCCCATTTTCGTTTATTCGGGCGTGACGCGCGGTGGCGCTCTGCCAAGATGGCGACGGCCGACTCTGCCCACTTTAGGCTTCAAAAACGCTCTTCAGAAACCTATTGGTGACGTCATGGACACTACGTCCATATTTTTACAGTCTATGGTGTCGACACATCCCATTTTTTTTCTAAACCTAATTGTGGCTGCGACTATGGAAAGTGAATGCGTTGCCATCAGTGCGACTAGCACTAAAAGGCCCTGTAAAGTCAAAATTAAGTATGTGTTCTGAGTTTGTCACACCACAGAAAAATGTGTTATTAGCCACCCAGCTAAATTTGAATGATAAAAAAAGCCGGCAAGTAAATAAAATAAGCTATCAAAATCTTGAAAAAATTAGCAAATAGATACAGTCGGTTTTCTGGGAACGCCCCGTCACGATGTGAATTTACCCCGTGGGGGAAAACATTGCCTTGGCGCTCATTGAAATACACGCTTCAATCATGCCGAAGAGTTGTTTTGTCGTTTTCTGTACTGCCAATATAAACAAATATTATAAATTGAAGTTCTACATTCAACAAACCCGTTGGTAAAAAATGTGTGAGCCTCCAGGGATTTGTAATTTTAGAGATTACTGTGTGAGTAGATCCCTGTGTGATATAGTAAGGGGTGTTAAACTCGTATTAGGCAGTGCCAGATTTGTCCACTTCTCTTACGAAAAATAATTATAGTAATCCTATAAGATTTGTATTATAATACTTCTGTGATGTTATGTAATACCTCTACTACAATAGTTTGTCCCAAAAAAGGCTACTATATTCCTATAGGATTGCTATAATATTTTCTCCTAAAATACTACAATCCAATGGTTGTTTTTCATAAGGGATGTCTCATTCACATTGTTATCAGCTGAAGATTGGCTTGATAGGCCAATCGCTAATGACAATAGACAGTAAAATAAATAATGACGCCAGCCGAACCTGTCAGTCCCTCATACTACTGATCATCACCATTTTACAAAAGCATTATAGTTTGGAGTGAAGCATGCGTATTGGTAAGTGACAAGGTTTTATGGAGTTATAGTGTGCAACATATGATTGAGTTATAGGCTAATGTTACCGGTAGCTACCGCAATGTCTTACCTGGAGATTCAACCAACAGAATATCTCGAAATGACACCTCCGGCCATTTGGTCGGGTCATTGACCCAGTTTTTAATTAAATAAGGGCAATCATATCATATTGCAGTTAATTTTGCAATGTATCGTTGCCGGTCGGCAGGCGTCAATGCCTCACAATAAGACATTTTTGTCATTCAAATACACACGATGCTCACGGCGTTTTCCCCCACGCCGACCACGCCCCCAACTATGACGCGTTGCCGACTGTATCTATCAAATACTGGGGGCGTGTCCGCTGGCTGCGCCGAAACCACGCCCACTCGCAGGAAAGCTGCCATCATCACACTCAACTGTCACAGCTACAGCCGGAATGGATGCTTGCTTTAGTAGAGTTACTGTGGACTACCAACTATACTGCCTATTATAATTATAACAAACACACATGGCAACTTACACTCATTGGTGGGCACGCACTGCCGATGATGGCACCAGTTGTCGGCGTGACGGGATGGATGAAGGAGGCCGAGGTGGGAGATAGTCGGTTCGGCCCCATTCACCAGTTACAGCGGATTATCAGTGAATCCCAGTTGTCTCCGACGAAAGTTTATAAAACTATCCCGTGTAAAATAATCACTACAGAGGCGGGTTTTGGCGGTGATCCTCAGCTCTTCATCAAGGTGGCTCTTCACAAAATTAATCCACCTCTTCTTGATGTGATCGTTTTTCGGAAATTTAAATAAGGACACCGATCTGTTTTGTAGGCTACGTGATCGCATCCAGGTAGTATGCATTTCCGTGACGAAGGCATAGCTAGCTAGCAAACTGTAGGTTGTAGTAACTAATAATACTGAATACCGTTTTAGCCCCGCCCAAAAAATCCGGAACACAGCAATGGTGAAAAACTGTTTAACGGTCTTAACTCCACAGTAGCCTACTTCACAGTTCACAGTCTTTGTAATACATTTTTTGCAATACATTTCTAACATTTATAATGTAGCCTACATGTTTAGATCTTTTTTTTTAATTTTATTTATTATTTTTTTTAGAATTGCCTTTACAGGGACTTTAAATGTTTACATCGTGACTCAACTGGAAACATCGTAATATCAACACTTGAACATGACAATCAGTGACTTGATTTTAAGATGACAACTCACCTCAACAAACTCCCACGGCGCTGCTCCGAATCGATTGGTTCCCTGAAGTTTGTGGTTTGTCTCGTAAGATACCACTGTCTGGCTGAGCTCCTCAAATTGTCCCACGGACATTCGAAAGTTAGTGCAGAACTGGCAATGATAAAGTTTTAGCTCCTGCACAAGATTAGCATACTCCCCTTCAGACTCTCTGTTCTTTAAGACTGGGTGCGCCCAAAACCTTATTTTCGGTCTTTTAAAGGAAATGAAAATACCGTTTTCACTGGATGATAAAGTGTCCATGTTTTCTCAGCTGTTGCCGCGAATGTTTTGGAATGTTGGAGCTCTGAAACGTCACAGATGTCGCAAATTCGGCTGATGTGAATGGTTTTGACGTAAACTATTCGCACGAAAAATATTCGCGTTTTCGTTACGCGTCCGGTGTGATAGGGCCTATTAATGCCACAACATTAAGCAACTGTTCATTCTAATGCCTGATCTGTGACCAGTGATTTCTGATATGTAATGATTCATTCAGTCAGATGATCTTTGTCTAGGCCTATGTGTGTGCCAGTAAATCAAAATAGTGAGTGACTTAACGGTCTGATGTGAACTGTCTTATACATTGTTCCTCTTAGGATCAAAATAATCTGTTATTTAAACTGTGATTAAATTAGATATAGAACGCGATCAAAGAACGCTTCCTTTACAATCGCTGGAGCTGTTAATCAAACAGTGCGTGTTAATCAAGCGGCAACCTCCCCGTCTTCCTCTTGAAACCAACACGGAAGTGAATTAAACTGCAATTCATTGACTGGCCGCTTGAGGCTGACTGCAAAAGTGAGCCAAATCTGTATCTCTCCCATGTTAAAATGCCCAACCTAACAGCCGAAAAAAATGTTTACAGCCTGGTGCCTTAAGTTGTTTTGGTATATATAGCTAATTTTGCCCTTCATGACAACTGTGAGGGAGGTGAATTTTTTTATAACTCATCCATTTAAATTATATTAAGCCTTGCATTTCTGCATAATTAAGGGCGTGGCCACTTGAGTGACATAAATTGTGCCATTTCTTTGTTGTTTAGAATCCCGTATTCCCGTATTACTTTTGTCTTTTATGAGTTTAATGAGGAACTCTTAAATTGTCTTCTGTCCAAACATACTGTCCCATCTTCGTCAGGTGAACTTCCATTGCAGTTTTGCGAAACATTCCTTTTTCAAATTGTCTGAAAACCACCTCAAGCGAGCGTAAAAACGTTTTTGCAATATATGGGAGTTTTTGCGAAATTGACCTGTTTCCATTGGGCATATTTTCAATTTGCGCAATTTGAAGGGTAATGGAACGCGGCTAGTGACTGAGTTCTGGACTCAAAACTCCCGTAGTAATCAGCGAATCTCTTATTTACATTTTGTTTGCACTGTTAGTTATGATGAAAGCATTCGTTAGTGTGTGGAAATCATGTTACAATGACGAGACGATCGCTGCATTCATGCTCTCAACATGTCTGTGATCGGCTCCAAAGCTCATCACTGCAACCTTTCATGGCACGATATAAATATAATGGCATAAATCAATACTTTCAGCACTTAAATCACATAAATCAATCTCTTTCATTTTTAATCTGAAAATCTTTACTCAATTAGCTCAAAGTCTCAGTCACTAAAGTCTCACAGCAGACACTACTTCAAACAGAGCATTCTCAGAGGGCTAAAATCAGGGTACGGAAAAATGGCTTTTATTTTAAATTGTGACAATTTTTGATCATAGTAACATTATACAAATCATACTAACATTATTAGTGCACCACAGGAAACATTATAAAACATTGCAGTTCATGACCCCTTTAAAATGAAGTTTGAGTTGACAGATGGACAGATTGCATTTTAAGATGTCTATAAATAGGTTTTGAAACACAGTCGTCCCCCCTAGGCACATTTGCAAGTGTGTTTGGCGTGTTCATTACTAACACTATCACATTGTTTTTCCAGTGGATATTTTTCACAGGAACAGTGTTTTTCAGAGAGTGCTGCTATGAAAAACACTGTATGTGCACCCCACAGTGACAGCAAATTAACAACTTTAATGATGGTGTGTCTCATAATTTGTCGATTTGCATATTTCTCTCCCTTCTTTACTTTTTCTGTTGTGTTGGTTGCTCTTAATTTTCTGACAGCTGGAGGTGTCTGACTCTGCAGTGTTTTTTGTTTTTGTTTTGTTTTTTACTTCACCGGTACACTGAGTGGACCTACACTAGCTTACTAAAGCTACAGTCACAACCACTCTGTCTCAAGAAGATTCCTGACACTCTGATGATGCCCAGAGGCTTTAAAAAATATGTTACAATAACAGACACAAGAGCGAAATAATTCAGACGAGTGGTCCTCAAACTTGTCAGGCCTCTACACAAATCATACCATCCAAGTACCACCAAGTCAAAGCATTAAATGCAATCTTAAATTATTTGTTCCCCCAAACATGACAATTCTGTCATCATTTACTATAACCTTTGTGTTCCAAACCTATAAGACTTCCATTCATCTTCGGTACACTAATGCAAATATATTTTTTAATTCTTTCATTGCTTTTTTCCATCCAATAAAAGTCCACACAACCAAAATTTGAACACATCGAAAAGTACGAAAAAAATAAAATATATTGTTAAAATAATCCATATTATTATTTTTTTTGGAACGTTACATGGGCAGACAAGAGAAATACTACAGAATCACTGGACTAAAAACAACATTACCATCCAAAGGCTCCTAAGGTTTCATAGTTTAAAAACCTCTATCTTCTATCTTTCTTGCTGTTTATATTGCTTAATATAATTTAATCATCACAATATATCTGATATGATCTAATTTTGTCTGTCATATTGAACTGACATTGCTAGCTTTAATCTAAATCGCTATCGCTCGCACAACACGCTAGCATTTCACTAGCCAGGGCTTGCCGGGGTTTTTTCTCTCGAGCGCTCGTGCCTTTTATGAGTCCATCAAACAACTGTGGTAAGTTGGATCAGTCAACAAACACGGTGAGTCATGTCATCTCCTGTTATTGTCACTTGCACTGCCTGTCACATGTATAGTATAGTCTTCTCTGTCAGCGCTGAGGGCTACACTTGAGAAATGTAGGGAGATAGTCAGGCTGACGGAGAAGATTTCAGAACTAGAGACGCACATCCAAACTTTAATCGAGGATAGTAAGAATGCAAGGGCTTTAGATACTGCTGTGTTCGCTTTAGATCACTAAAATTAACATTAAAGAGGGGAGTGAACTCGCAAGTACAATGTCAGACACTGTAATTTGCTCTGGCCCCCTTCCTGTTCGCCGGAGTGATGGGATACTTAGCAGACTGTCCTCGCTCAATGGCTGGCTGTCTAAGTGGTGTCCGCAGAATAATATAGGGTTCATAGACAATTGGAAAAGTTTTTGGGGAAGACCTGACCTGTTAAAAAGAGATGGTATTCTTCCCTCCTGGGATGTTGCTGCTCTTCTCTCTAGTAATATGGCACATAGTCTTAGAATTGAAGCTTTACTATCTGGGGGCCAGGTCAGGAAGCAGACAGACTGGATAAACCGACCATCTGCTGCCTGTCTCACGTCACTGAGAAGGATAAATCCCATCACAGAGACTCTTTAACCTAGATATCATATTGAGAGTGTGTCTGTTCCCCGAACTACGATATACAAAAAAAACTCCCAAACTTTCAAATTTAATTGTTCAACTAATAAAAAACAGATTTCCTGAGCATTATTTGTCAATTATGTCACGGCTCGTAGGAAGGATGACAGAGATGAAAGTAGAAATAACACTTTCTTTAATAAAGCAAACTCAGGAACAGGCAAACGGGTGAGACAGTGTGTATAACACAAACAAAACCGGACAATGAACTGAATGCAGACAGGAACTTAAATACACAGTGATGATGATTACAAATGACAGTCACCTGGGAGGAAGGTGATCAGTGTCCATGATTACAGATTGGTGGTGGGAAGACAGGGGCAAGACAGGGAAACACAAGTGATGAATGACAACAGTAAGTCCATGAACGGAACATAATGTGACAATAATACAGATGAACAAATGATAAAGCTTGGGTTGCTGAATATTCAATCCCTTTCTTCAAAAGCACTTATTGGTAATGATATGATTACTGATCATAACCTAGATGTGCTTTTTGACAGAAACCTGGCTAAAATCAGACGATTACATTACTTTAAATGAGTCCACCCTCAAGATTGTTATAAACATGAGCCTCGTCTGACAGTCAAAGGGGGAGTGTTGCTGTAATTTATAGTATAAATTATTAAATACAATTTTTTTGAAGTGTTGATGGATGCAGGTAAAGTCCTAATTGTTGGTCATTTTAATATCCAGGTAGATAATTAAAAAGACGCATTGGGATTGGCATTTAGAGACGTTCTAAACTCTATTGGAGTTAGACAAGATGTGTCAGGACCCACTCATTGTCATAATCACACTTTAGATGTAATATTGTCACATGGAATCAATGTTGATGCCGTCAAAATTCTGCAGCAGAGGGATGACATCTCAGATCATTATCTAGTCTCGTGTATACTTAGCCAACACTGCAATGCCAACTCCCTGTTACAAATATGGAAGAACTATCACCTCTTTCACTAAATATTGCTTTATTAATTATCTTCCTGATGAGTTTCATCTCCTCAGTGTACCATGAGTAAACAGCGGATTCCATAGCAAGTAAAAAGGTGTTTATTGGCAAATAGTTCGGTAGAGTAGTATGAGTGGTCAGGTGGTACAAGAGCCCAAGAACAGTAGCCCTCAGTAGCACAGGGATGCTGAGGGACAACCCGATCCTCCGCATGAACAAAGGATAGAAGGATGTCCAACACGATCACCGATACCGGCTCAGGAACTAGAAGAATAAGCCTCCCTAGAAGAAGGCGAGACGACCCAAACTGGTCCACATAATCCACAGACAAACACGGAGAAACTCATAGACAGGAACACACCAGGAACATATCTACAACGATCTGACAAAGACAAGACGAAAACTGTGAGCATAAATAGAAGCCGCTGATCTGATGCAGCTGGCGCCGCTGATCAGCGGTAGTGATCAGTGACCACGCCCACATGCACACACAACAACACAAGATGAGAAAGAGTCAGTGAATTCATGAACCGTGACATTCAGCATCCCAGATAGCTTAGAAGAACTCGATATTGCTACAGAAACTAGTGATGGGCAGATCGAGGCTTCGTGAAGCAATGAAACAGTCGAAGCAAATGTGCCATTTTGTTTCGAGGCTTCGAATCAATCCGAAACCCGTCTCCACGGTGACACCTAGTGGTCACTTGCAGGTGTTGATCTGAAACAACCTTTACAAAGAGCTAATAAAAAAATGTGTTGGTTTTTTTTTATTATTATTGTATTTTTGTAATATATGAAGCTTGTAACCTGTAGTCTCTTCACATTGCATAATGTGATTTTGGTCATGAAAAATGAATATTAATAAAAATAAATCTAGCCACAATGTCTCCCTTTCTTATAGATTTTTATTCAAAAATACAAATTAATACTTATTTCTCTCTTCTTTGAAAAAATTCTCTCACAAGGGACACTTGTTGCTGGCATACAAAGATATTTTTTAGCTAGGACATACAAATGAGGAAAGATTACTGCTCTCTCTTTCCAGTAAGTTAGAGGATCATGAGTTCTGGGCAAAAACGCATCGCTGAGGTATTTTTTCACTTCCACTGTGGCATCAGCTGTAGGATTGTGTATCATCTGGGTCTCACGGATACGATTGTCAAAATGTTCCCATAAACTGTCTTGTGTTTCAACTGGTGTTGATGATGATGGGCCTGATGTTGACATTTGTGGTTCTGAATTAAAAGAAAATGGCAATTAGTAACAAATCATAAACTGACAACATATGAAGTATAAATTTCATGAATCACATTACATAAGATAACATAGACTGAAACTCACCAGGAGTTGTGTTTGAACGCATCAGTGAAGCACACTCCAGTGTGATGTGCTTTTCAGCATCCAGGGCTTTGGCAGGATTTCCAAAAGCCACATTTTTAAACCTTGGGTCCAGCAGTGTCAGTAGCAGGCCTTGGTACAGGGGGAACACTACCATCCTCTGCACCCTGCAGAATGGCAGGATGAATGCTCCTCAAATGGCGCATCATGGATGATGTATTGTTGCAGTAGGCTAGCTACCGATCACAATACACACATCTCACTTTATTTGGGGTTTCCAAATGGAAATGCTCCCACACCACAGATGTACGGCATCTCTTCTGTGGAGCCTCCATTTCTATCTATCTATCTATCTATCTATCTATCTATCTATCTATCTATCTATCTATCTATCTATCTATCTATCTATCTATCTATCTATCTATCTATCTATCTATCTATCTATCTATCTATTTTATATGTAGCCTATCTATCTAATAATCTATATGTATCTGTAATATATGTATCTATCTATTAATCTATATATATATATATATATATATATATATATATATATATATATTTCTATCAATGCATCTATTAATGTGTCACTCTGTGTGTCTCTAAGTCAATGTGTAAATGTAAATTAAATCCTAAAAATAACTAAACAAATCGCACTATAAATGTCACTATATCACCAAAAATCCGCTATCTCAAAACCAAACTCCTCTCACAAAAACCCACGATATGAAAATGCGTTGACAAAACTTTTATACTGTGTGATTGTGTGATTTGTTCCCGAACTGACCAATCAATGAAACCCTGATTCGGCGGAGCACTCCACCTGATGAAACACTTAGACGCTTCATTTAGCCGTTGTCATGTGACGTGGGTGTTTTGAATCACGCTTCGGATCAGTGTTTCGAATCATCTTTGCTTCGGGATCTCGCAAAGCTTCGGAACGTCTGTTTCGCGCCAGCCATCCTTAACAGAAACTGTTGACTCTCTCTTTTCCAGCACTTTAGACACAGTTGCTCCTTTGCGCTTAAAGAAGATATAAGAAAATAGTCCAATGCCGTGGTACAGCGAGTACACTCAGGCCCTCAAGAGAGCAGCCAGAAAAATGGAGCGTAACTGGAAGAAAACAAAACTAAACGTTTTTCGCATTTCGTGGAAAGATTGCATACAGAAAGATCTTACTGTTTTTTTTAGACCTGCTTATTTTTCATCTCTCTTAGAAGAAAACAAACACAACCCGAGGTATTTATTTGATAGTGCCTAAATTAACAAGAAATAAAGCTTCAACTTCTGAAGTTTCCAAACAGCAGTAATGACTTTATAGACTTCTTTACTTACAAGATTGATAATATTAGGGAGAAAATTATAACTATGCAACCGTCTACTATCAGACAGTGCATTTTAGGGTCGCTGAGAAAAAAAATCTATTCATTCGTTGCTATAGGAGAGGAAGAATTGTCTAAACTCTTTAAATCATCTAAATCAACAACAAGTTTGTTAGACCATATACCGACTAAGCTACTAAAATAGATGATTCCAGTGGTCATAGACCCTCTACTTAAAATCATTAATTCATCTTTGTCATTAACCAGATGGAACTGGATAATATTCTGAATGTTCTGATTCTTCAATCTGACTTCTGACCTATAATAAAGCCTGAATCATTATCATACACTGTTCGTTCGTTGGCCAGAGGAGAACTGGCCCCCGACTGAGCCTGGTTTCTCCCAAGTTTTTTTTTTCTCCATTCTGTCACCTGATTGAGTTTTGGGTCCTTGCCACTGCCTTTGTTGCCTTTAGCTTTTAGCTTGCTTAGTTGGGGACACTTTATATTCAACAATATTGATCTGCCTGCATTGACACCATTGTATGAGAAACGAACTGAGCTGGACGATGACATCACTGTTTTCTCCAGAGTGGCTATATACAGGTCCTTCTCAAAAATTAGCATATTGAGATAAAGTTCATTATTTTCCATAATGTAATGATAAAAATTAAACTTTTATATATTTTCGATTCATTGCACACCAACTGAAATATTTCAGGTGTTTTATTGTTTGAATACTGATGATTTTGGCATACAGCTCATGAAAACCCAAAATTCCTATCTCAAAAAATTAGCATATCATGAAAAGGTTTTCTAAACGAGCTATTAACCTAATCATCTGAATCAACTAATTAACTCTAAACACCTGCAAAAGATTCCTGAGGCTTTTAAAAACTCCCAGCCTGTTTCATTACTTAAAACCACAACCATGGGTAAGACTGCCGACCTGACTGCTGTCCAGAAGGCCATCATTGACACCCTCAAGCAAGAGGGTAAGACACAGATAAAAATTTCTGACCAAATAGGCTGTTCCCAGAGTGCTGTATCAACGCACCTCAGTGGGAAGTCTGTTGGAAGGAAAAAGTATGGCAAAAAATGCTGAACAACGAGAAAAGGTGACCGGTCCCTGAGGAAGATTGTGGAGAAGGACCGATTCCAGACCTTGGGGGACCTGCGGAAGCAGTGGACTGAGTCTGGAGTAGAAACATCCAGAGCCACCGTGTACAGGCGTGTGCAGGAAATGGGCTACAGGTGCCGCATTCCCCAGGTCAAGCCACTTTTGAACCAGAAACAGCGGCAGAAGCGCCTGACCTGGGCTACAGAGAAGCAGCACTGGACTGTTGCTCAGTGGTTGCTTGTCAGTTGAAAATCAAAGTGCAAGAGTCTAGAGGAACACTGTGGAGAGGGAAATGCAAAAATGCCTGAAGTCCAGTGTCAAGTACCCACAGTCAGTGATGGTCTGAGGTGCCATGTCAGCTGCTGTTGTTGGTCCACTGTGTTTTATCAAGGGCAGGGTCAATGCAGCTAGCTATCAGGAGATTTTGGAGCACTTAAAGCGTTCCACCTGCTGAAAAGCTATATGGAGATGATTTAATTTCTCACCACGACCTGGCACCTGCTCACAGTGCCAAAACCACTGGTAAATGGTTTACTTACCATGGTATTACTGTGCTCAATTGGCCTGCCAACTCTCCTGACCTGAACCCCATAGAGAATCTGTGGGATATTGTGAAGAGAAAGTTGAGAGACGCAAGACCCAACACTCTGGATGAGCTTAAGGCCGCTATCGAAGCATCCTGGTCCTCCATAACACCTCAGCAGTGCCACAGGCTAATTGCCTCCATGCCACGCCGCATTGAAGCAGTCATTTCTGCAAAAGGATTCCCGACCAAGTATTGAGTGCATAACTGAACATAATTATTTGAAGGTTGACTTTTTTTGTATTAAAAACACTTATTTTATTGGTCGGATCAAATATGCTAATTTTTTTTAGATAGGAATTTGGGGGTTTCATGAGCTGTATGCCAAAATCATCAGTATTAAAACAATAAAAGAACTGGAATATTTCAGTTGGTGTGCAATGAATCTAAAATGTATGAAAGTTTAATTTTTATCATTACATTATGGAAAATAATGAAATTTATCACAATATGCTAATTTTTTGAGAAGGACCTGTATATAAATAACTTCTTTACAACAAGAAATGAACCATCACTGAACTTACTTAAGCTGGTCTATGATGCTATTTTCTTCTAGATCTGCTGTACAGCAGAAACAAACTTTGTTGCATTATTTTCCTGATATCACTGTAAAGCTGCTTTGAAACAATCTGTATTTTAGTAAGAGATATATAAATAAAGGTGACTTGACTAATGTTAGGCTGTTTATGTTCAACTAGTATGTGAATGTTTTAGTAGAGTTTGTTCTGTACTTTTCTCTGTGAATTATTTGGTAAACCATTCAAGTCACCTATAGCACTTTATACAATACAGATTGCTTTGCCTAATGCTTTGAGGGCTTGGATGGGATGCATTGCCTTCCTGCGGCCAGCTCCGAGCTTGCGGGCTGGGTTAACGCTGCTGCTGTAGCCGCATTAAAGCGGAGGTAGAGGCCGTAGGGGGACGCCCTCAGCAACGAGCAGGCCGGGGGACTTCAGTTGGCAGATGGATGAACGCAGCAGCAAACTGCCGGGGCAGGATGTGTTTAATCGTCTGCTTCTGATCCGCCTAGAACTGCTGGGAAAGATTGACGACAGCTTCGCCGAAGAGGCCGGCCTGGGAGATTGGGCGGTAAAGAAAGTAGACTATGCAGGGCAGAGGCGGCCTCTCCAGCAGCGCTGTAAGCCTAGGCAGCGAGAGCAGCCGAAAACTTATTGGCCCTGGATGGGAGATGTGGACTTTGCACAACACTCAGCATAGCTGCATTGCAACTGCACGTTCCACCTGGGGAATCTCCGCGTACCCCTTGGCCACCCTGCCATCGAGGGTGCCGGAGTGGCTTCGGGCAGAAAAAGGTGCCTTTCACGATTCAGACCATCGTGGAATATTTATTAATATTCCTATAATGGAGTCTTGAAAGAGATTGCAGAAAGACAATAAAGAGATGTTCTATGTTTCTTCTACCACATTCTCAGTTTTTACTATTTTTCTCTCAAATATTTATCATGTCTCATTTGTGTCTATTTTTATTTCTCTTAAGGAATTGTAGGAGAAAGATCTGAAATGCTGTTGATACTAAAATTAGAGATATATGAGAATCACAACTATGTCTCCTGAGCTAAAGAAAAGCAACCACTGAGCAATACATTTTTCCTTTAGGAACATACTAAAAGTTTTCAAAGAAGTTCTACATGTAATACTTTTTTTTTCTTATGCAAAAATATTCCAATTGTAGTAGTGGCCATTTACATCAGAGTCTTTAAGGAGACATTCCCCTTTAACACTAATCTTGTTTAAATGTACAGTTTGGTGTTGTTTTGTTTTTAAAAGATATCCTAATACAATGAATGCATTAATCTCTCAATTGGGTATTCATCATTAAAGATATAGAGTTTGGGGCAGTTCTAGTAGTCATGGGATTCTGGCACTTAGTGTTAAATGTAAAATCAGGATGGAAATGGCCTTTTTTTCTAAATTATGACAGTTTATGATGTTAAAATACTACTAACATTATAAGTACACCTCAGTAAATAATAATAATAATAATAAAACATGCAATTCATGACCCTTTTAATCCTGCCATCTGTTAACACCCATTTATTAGACATACAATATGGCTCTGTTAAGGCTTGTTTGTGCTGAAGTCTTTGCTGCAGATTTCAGATGTTCAGACATACTGTGAGATGAATCATAGCCTGTGGTTATTTTATAGAATACAGTGAGAAATATTCCTTATGACATGTGAGTAATGGCCTGAGACCCTGTAAAATATCACCATACATTCTTCAGTAGATCGAAAATCTTGAGACTGGAGTCCTGGCGGAGCAGCAGATGCTCATTTTGCTACAATATGTTTACCTTTATGTAGTTATATAATGTTTTACTCCTATCTCTAATCTTATTTAAGTAGCCTATGTACACATACTTAAAAAGGTCATTATGAGTCTAAAGGCTTATAGCTGTATTTCAACTGTCACAAATATCAGATAAAATTTTCCTCTTCGTCTTTTCCTCAAACATGAAATGGGTTCAGAAATTTTGAACTCCTTTTGTGTGCCATGTAAAAGTCAAATCATATTAATTTGCAACACTTAGTAAATAGAATAATTGTCCCAAAGTGTCCACATTTACAAGTCACCACAGATTTTTTTACTTTTTTTTACTCAGATATTTGCTTTAGCATTTGTGTTTAAACAATTATTAATCAAACTCCCAAGTGTATGATTGCCTCTGCGCTTTATATGGATTACTTGACAAGCTAAACTCCTGAGACTGGATTGAGAAAAAGAAACGCATTACTGAGGGAAAATCTTGCCGGTCCAGCATATTTTAATAAGTCTCTCATCAGCATCAGTGACAATGTGGATTCCCCACAGGAACAGGAAGCCTTCAGAGACCCAGAAATGACTGCTTCATTGCCTCTGCAGACCTAATTTCCCCTTAACAGTGATATGCTTTCTCCAAATAACAAAAATAACAAAAAAAGCCAGTGTACTAACTCATCTGTATCTGTAAAACAGTACCATATAGCAGAAAGACATGCCCCAATGCCAGGGTGTTGTGTGGTTGCTGAGAGTTTTTAAGGAATTGCTACAGTATGCAGTTGCTAGGGTCTTAGGTGTGATAAAAAGCTGGTTGCTTACAGCTAGCTACAGGAGTCTACAGCTAGCCTATATCTAAAATTGACCCCTATGATATGCTCTATTCCATACATTTATCGGTCACCATCTTCTGATGAGACTGAGGAATTCATGTGCTGCAATACTCACAGTGCATGGATATATTCTAGCGGGTGGTGCATTATTGGATTGTATGTGTGCACTTGATAATGGCCCCTATGGCTTCGGTAACCCCCTAAGTTAGAAAGGGGGTGAATTTGGGCACAGCCAGTGTGTTTAATATATTCTGGACTCTATATATGGCTTTGCTCCTTCTTTTGATGCAAGTCTCTTTTTGGTCAATTGTGTAGTTCTCCATGTGAAAATTGTACGATTGTTTAGAAAAGTAATAGCACACTTTTCCTCAACAAGCTGTACCATTATGATGAATAATTCATGCTTATAACAAACAGTCAGTAGTATTTAGCTGGTCATGTAACATCAACATGTTAGCCCCATTAGAAGTACAGTGGTCTTCGTCACTGTATAAGTAAGTGAGTCATAAAGGGTTGACATGATTAACTAATGATAATCATAAAGGTTTTTATACAACAAAACACATTCACTTATATTAGCACTTACAAGCATTGGCTTGCTCAGTTGGGGATATTCAAATTAATTAACCAAGCATTAATACCATTGATCAGCCCTACCAAACGTGGACGTTTTTTTCCACTAAGAAACAAACATTGTTATGTTATTTGATTGGTACTGTGAAGCTGCTTTGATGCAATTTATATTGTGAAAAGCACTATATAAATACACTTGACTTGACATGACATGTATTTGAGAATCAGAATATCAGGTTGTTGATGACAGCCAAACAGTTTGTGAATATTTTGAATAAAAAATGAAAAATAAAAGCAATACATCTGTCACACAGGTCTGCGGTATGTCGCATGTATGACACGCATGACGCGTCAATATGGAAATAATAATGTGATAGGCTATGTTCTAAAATAGGTCACCTTACAAAAGGGGGGAGGGGGGGGGGGTTAGAATATTTTAAACTTACATGTGAAAGAGTTAAGTTTAAAGGTATCTAAAATACATTTTTTTAAATATCTGAAAGTAATTTATTTCTAGTCGAATTACAATGTTAGACATCATTAATTGGATTTTTGACCAGTCAAATCTTTTTAAAGATATCTGCAATTTAATTATGGATATCTCAAGATGATTTCTGACTAAGAAAAAAACTTTCTTTGGAGATATCTGCGTTTAGCTTTGTGACTGGGAAGAATTTCGATGTAGATAAATGTAGATGTAGTCAATATACTTTATCGATATCTGAAACATGCATGCAAACCCACCTTTGCTAAGCTTGGAAACTGCTGTTATCCGCCATTTTGTCTAATTACTGTATAAAGGTCCTGTACATTCGGGTCATTTTACAACACCCTACTGTACTCTTTGAGATTAGTACGTTATTACAAGCTAAACGCTTATTAACTCTTAAATTACTTTTCAAATCAGCTTTAACCTTTTTGTGACTGGGTCTGTCTTGCTTCTGAAGCATTATACTTGTCCATCACGCGTTTATGTAAATATGGTAAATATAACTAAATATATTCATGGATAGTCAAATCATAGTTTTATATCCCAACTCCACCTGCTATATCAATGGGAGAATATGACTAGACAACATATAGAATTGTAGATATCTTGAATGTATACATAAAATAACATTGTTATATATTTAATGCATTATGACTAGTCCATCACGTAGATATCTTAATTCCAATTAAGTCAAAATTGCAGAAAATTTCACTGGTCAAAACTAAATTATGACTAGAGCCAGGTGTATTCAATGCTAAAACGGCCTGCCATAAACAAACGTAAACAAGTGACTAACCGGGCAAGAGACAGATAAAGGGCTAGAGACAGTGGATGGGAGAGTGCAGTGCTGGAGTTGAAGAGGTGTTCGGAGAGCAGTGGAAAGCCATTTAAAATTCATGACAAGAAAACTTTAAAATCTCATGATGGGTGGGCTGTTCATAAACATATCAATAAGGGAGCCACAAAAGTATCCCTTTTGCAAGCTTATTAATTAACATTTCAAAAGCTTTGTAGTGCACATAAAAAGAGATTTAACTGATATGAAACCACAGCTGACAGACACGATTGTTAATTCTTGACGGTTTAAACAAGATGCTACAAGAATAAGAATAAATATGGTGGTTGATCAGAATTGCACAACTACTGCAGAACAGTTTAAAACATGCATGTATCACATATGTAAGAAAATCTTAACCAGACAGGAAAACAATGAAAGGCAAAGGTAAAGGAAACACATGACAAGTAGTAATTTTGAGCGAATCTATACTGCCATCTACAGGCTCAAAGTAAATATGCTGTTACTTTAGCTTCCCCAAACACAGTCCAAAGACATGCCGGTTAGGTGGATTGGGCATGCCAAATTGTCCGTAGGAGTGTGTGTAAGCTTCAATCTATCCATCCGCTGTTAATTTAGCTAAGGTAGAACACAGATGGCACATAGTTCAATATCAGGCATCAAATGGTGTAATACCATGGTACTTCGATAAAAAAAAAAAAAAAAAAATGGTATTGCCATAATACCAAGAATAAAAATCATACTTTGATATCTGTCTGTACCTTGATAGTATATGATTCTCATATTCTTATAGTACGGAATTACAACGGGAATGTTCCAAAGCCCGTGACATGACATTAAAGAGGGAAAATCTGACCCGTTTGTTGGTGTTAGTGAACACATTAATGAGGCATCCAAGGAACACTGATATGTTCCATGCATCAGTACACTGGGATGTCTTATGTAAAATAATAATAATACAAAATAAATGAACCAAATGATACTCACAGTTTAGGTTTTTAATAAATGGTGAAGTGAATGTACATGTATTGAAAGACCTTTTTAAAATACCTTTACATAAAAAATATGAACTATACAGCTGTTCTGTATCAGATTATTATATCACTTAACCTGTGGCCATACTGATTGCACCTTATAAAAACAGGATAGTGTAATACTATAATTACAATTAAAACAAATGTTTGATGTCAGGAGGACGAGATATACAATATAATCAATCTACAGCATGTATCTATACAGTGCACAGGCCCTCTGGTGGCCTACAAAACAAAGTGTACCATAAAACCAGCAGTGACATGGAAAATAATTCACTTTTATGTACCAGTCAAAAATGCACCAAGATTTTTCACAATGACTCCATGATGTAACATCAACCATTTTGTTTTAAATTGTTCAATGAACTATATCATCATCTACAGCTGAATCTTGTGAAACCTGTCAATAACGTGTCCAAATCATATTTCACCCCAATACAATACAATACAAAAACAAAAAGAAGAAAAAAAGAAATAATGTTTTGCCTAAAGAAAATTAAGCTTAAGATCATTACAATTTTTGGCATTGTGAAAAAAAAAAAAAAATCAGTAATATGAAAACAAATTTAATGTCCATTATGGTAGTGTGAAGTTTTCTTCACTCATAATGCATTCTAATATGAAAAAGTATTGAATTACAGTATTGCATTGTAATAAAGTAAACAATATATATATATATATATATTACAGTAACAAGAATTACCATTGAGAATGTGCATTGACAAAAGTAGAAAAAAAAAGTTACAACACATTATAAAAATAATATTTTGGGCGAAAACATGCTTAAATGTCATGAAAATAATATCACAATGCTAAAAATCTTAGTGGTTTGGAGGCTTAATTTTCTTCATGCCAAAAATGTATTTTTCGTATGATTTTGGGGTAAAATATTGCACGTTTTTGTGTGATTAAGCTTGAAATATCTAAAGTGAACTGCCGTGTAGTTAAACGAGAAGAATATTAAAGAAGGTGGTTTAATCTGTGTGAAAAAGTAAAAGAATTATGGTAATTTACAGTAAAATGCACATAGAAAGTGACACCGTGTGCTGACGTCCTGAGAATGTCAAAGATGAGCTTTCAGATCAACACACATCAGTGTGTGTTCAGGGTGAGAAACAGTGTTATATGCAGACTTTCTTCTCTAAGATCAGGCTAAAAAAAGTCATTTCGTACCAGTGTTAAGGCATGAGTGGACAGCATTTATAAACACACATACACACACTGACACACAGTCTCTCACAATCACTCGCCACTAAAAAAAAAAATGTATCACCAGTGTCATAATTTCCATAAAAGTATTATTGTTTGAGTGTACACGCCTATTCTTGATCACAGAAATATGTGTACCATTAAAGAAAATTAAAACACCCCCAATCTACACAGCTCTGTCTTTTCCCTGAAATACTCCAACAAAGTGATCTGGCCATGGGATTCATGGGAACTCTACAGAGCTGGCACTTTAAACCTGCTGCCCAAAAGTGTCGAAAGTATCAAGTGCCAGTGTCCTGCACACACCCACATCACTTCCTCCTCCTTTTCACTCTAGAGAACTGAGCCGCTGGCCTGGGCACTCATCAGTATACGCTGGAGGATCATGGGAAACATGATGCTGGAGTGAGATGGAGGCTTTTAGCTGCAGTTATAGGGGCAGCTTTTATCTGTCTAGGGTTTCCTCTTTAGGGATGCGGATTATGGCCGATGAAACCTGCAAAAGGAATTGAAAGAAGAAATTACATTTTTGTTATGCACATTCAGTACATGTGATGGTTAAAGACAATGATCATGTTCACATGCAGATTAGTTTAATTATAGCCTTTATTCAGAAAAAAAGGAAGTCTGGGAATAAAACGGTAGCCGCCCCCTTAACTCTTTCATTAATATTCTACAATCAGCTCTGCATTTCTCACTTTGTTTAATAAAAAAATTATTGTACGTGTATACTACCATTTTAAAGTTTAGGGTCAGTGTGATGTATCACGAAAGTATCCACAAAAATAATCAAATAAATGCAGCTTTGGTGAGCAGAAGAGACTTGCTGACCCAAATATTTAAATGGTTCTATAGATACAGATATAAATGAAGATCCCATGTGGATATTCTGAATTAAGTGTAAATAAAATCCAGATAGTAACATAGGCCTAATATGCAAATAAAAAAAAATGCTGAAAGTGTCAGACCTGGTGTATATCCTGCTTTCCTGATGAACTTCCATTTCTGAGCTCTTATACTCGTTCAACTCTTTTCTTATGGCCGCCTAGAGGAGAACAAAGTACACAAGAGTAAAGAGAAAGAACAACCTGAACACTCAGAATATCAGTGGTTGTGTGGAGTTACAGAACTACATCTTAATGATGATGTTATGTGGTCAAATCAACATACAATTCCAAGACTTTGAAGTTGGATGATGGTTGAAAAAAAGGGGCTTTTCAATGTCATTGTGATTTTTAAAATAAGCTTTGTTTGGCAAAGAGGTCTTGCTATATTAGACATTTTCAATTATGTGAAAATTGTTTTATGTAACTCTACAATTTACATAAGTCAAAATTGAAATGATCTTATATGGGTCACCACTAGGGGGCAGATGAGACCAGTAATTCGTTCAGACCTTGTCAGCAGGTGTAAGTTTGGTCCAGGGTTTGTCAGCACGCCGGTCATAGTCTTGTGCATGAGTGCACTCCACATACTCATGAAAGCGCAGGATTTTTCTGGCCTGGAGCTCAGCTACCGTGGGCCTCTGTGATAACTGCAGATGTAAAGACACAACAACATTTACTTTCACGTCAAACACGATTAGTACCTAACTTGCACCTCACTCAAAATATTTTTGACACAATTAGAAACAGTTTTTAACCGTTCATGTAACATGGTTAGTTATAGTTTTTGTGAACTATGCATTGATGATAGTTAAGAAGTCAGAAGTAGTGAACAAACTTATTTTTATTTTAATATTTATTGTATTACATTTTGAAACTCTAACAGAGTATGGCCGCTTTTATAATTAACTTAAGTTAAATTTAATTATAATTTTAAATTACTGCTGATTACCATAACTTTAACCAAACGGAGACAATTTATACAGTACAGTTAAAAAAAGTTGGTGTCAGTAAGATTTTTTTCATTTAGAAGAAACTGATACTTATATTCAACAAGGATGCATTCAATTGATAAAAAGTGTCAGACATTTAAAATGTTACAAAAAAAGCACGTCAATTTCCAACTAGTTATAATGAAAATCATAATAAGAAATTTGTCTTGAGCAGCAAATCAGCATATTAGTAAGATTTCTGAAGGATCATGTGACACTGAAGACTGGAGTAATGGCTGCTAAAAAAAAAAAAAAAAAAAATCAGCTTTGCAATCACACGAAAAAAAAAAACTTATTGTTATTGTAATAATACTTCACAATATTAGTTTTTACTGAATTTTTGATAAACTAAATGCAGCCTTGCAGCATAAGAGACTTGTTTCAAAAGAATTCTTACTGACACTTTTGAACGGCCTTTCAAACCAATGCCAAACATTTAAGCCTTTAGCGGTTTTCATGACAAACTTAGTCAAGTAATCAATGTGCCTTCAAACCTTTCTGGTCAGCCTGCGCTTGATTTCGCTCCTTTCTAACCGTCGGTCCGCTTCATTCTTGGCTGAATCAGAAGAACATGCAGATATTGAGAAAATCTTTTTTTTTTGGAAGCATTCAAAAATTGCATGACTGATTACCACAAATACTATGGAGGACTAGAAGACAAGGGGTGTAACTGACCTAGTAGGATATTTCTCTGCTCAAGTTCTTGTGCGGAGGGTCTCTGACTCAACCTCCTATGAGAACATACAAAACAAAATACACACAGTGTCAGTGTGGAAAGGACAAAGACCCCACAAAACCTCTCTGAACACACATGCAGACCTTGTGAGGGTAGTGCTGATCTTGTTGCGGACAGCTTCCCACTGCTCTTTGTTGTTCCAGGCGATGTTCTCCTGGTCCTCAGACTGCTCTTTCTCCTGCTGACGCTCCAGCTTTAGTGCCAGAGTATCCTTTCGCTTCACACGGCTCGCAAGACCACCTGACAAGGTGCACCCATAATCCTCATTAGGTGTTTTCACAAACTTTGTATTGATCTTATGTGTGAACAAAGCTGTAACATTCATGATCTAACACAAAGATGATTAAAACGCTCTGACATAAGAAATCTATTAGCTAGAAAAGAGTTTGAGCAAATCACTACGTTCTGAAGGAGATACCTCTTTTACTCCATCACATTTACTTTTAGGATGCGACAGTCTCAAAAATATAATTTCCACCAAGGACGTTTAAAAGTACACTACTATTCAAAAGTTTGAGGTCTGTATTAAAAAAAAAAAAAAAAAAGTTTTTGAAATAAGTATCTTACACCAAGACTGCATTTATTTGACCTAAATTACAATAAAAACAGAAATATTGTGAAAGTACATAACTGTCTATTTGAATATATATTTAAATATATTTGGATGTATTAAAATGTCATTTATTTCTGTGATGCTAAAGCTGAATTTTCAGGATCACTCCAGTCAGTCACATGATCCTCCAGAAATAATTCTAAAGGCCCGCTCACACCACGGCCAATAACTATAAAGATAGTGTTCTAAAAATCGTTTTAAATGTGTTCACACCACAACTATAACGATATTGACAACAAAGGATCAATATAGTCAATCACTTAAAGAATGTTTTTTTTTTTCCAGCTGATAAAGCCAATCAGAATCCATTCTGCTTTAAAGATTTCGAGGTTCGAGCATTTCAATTTAGTTATCGTTATAGTTGTCATTCTTGGTGTGAACAGGATGCTTAATGTGAACTTAATATGCGGATTTGCAGCGTAATATATATATTTTTTTATGATTATGAATGTTGAAAACAGTTGCTTAATACGTTTTATCACGTTTCCACAATTTTCAGGATTCTTTAATAAATAGAAAGTTCAAAAGAACACAATTTATTTGACATATAAATCTTTTGTAACATTATGAATGCCTTTACTGTAACTTTTGATCAATTTAACGCATCCTTGCTGAATACAATTATTAATTTCTTTCACAAAATATTATACTGACCCTACACTAACACAATGAGAGTTTTAACAGCATATTCAACTGTTTCATTTTTTAAAGTGCTGACTGTCACAAACTTTTTATGCACAAATTAGTGTAAGACAAATACAACATTCCTAAATCACAATCAGACTAGTCAGACAGAATTAAAGCATCCTACTTGTGGGAACATCCTCCTCCTCCTCATCTTCCTCATCATCATCTCTGTAATTAATGGGTCCGTCAGAATCGCTCTCATCCTCGTCCTCACTGTTTCCAGGGCCTGCGTCCTCGGGAATGACAGTGACTCGAGGGTCTCCCACCAGACCGCGTCTGCTGCGTGGCTCCAGCTCCGGCTGTCGTGTGGGCCGAGGGACTGGACGCAGCTTCTCCAGCTCTTCTTCAATGTCAAAATCATCATCCTCAGGCCTAAACAAATCAAAATCATTAAAACACAGTGAGCATATGAATGGTGTGTGGTTGTGTGCTTTAAGATTTTCAGGTAGGTCTAATAGTAGTATTTAGGTACAGAAATCAATTAATCAAATGTAAAATAATATTGTTCAGCCTTGACTCTTCTCTTTATATATTAAATATCGATTAATACTTGTTAATGCTACAAAAGTTAGGCTAATCATTCAAAAGCAGTGAGTGATTTTGTCTTTTGTTGTTTGATGAACATTAATGACACAGACAGCAGCATGTGTATTAGTCTGTTCTCGCTTCAAGACCTAGTGCATGGATCCAAGATAATGATACAATTTCTCTGTCAACTGTTTACGTTCACCTAAGACACTACCGACTGTGTTTATGAGCATTTTATGAGCATTTATGAGCAGTTTATGAGCATACTCGCAAAGAGGGATTGACAATTGTATGTGTATTTGTCTTTTCAAGCGCAAGATGTGAAAGAGAACTCCATTTGTCTTCATGGGCTTGAATGGTTTAAAATCGTTTGGATTTTTAAAATGGACTTAAGACTTAAGACTAAAAAACTTGTACAAATTATACAATTTTGTGACAACGGTCACAAAACTGTCCCAAATGTCTTTTACGCTGGCTGCCATTGGGCAGTTCCTATTATTGAGCCTTGTAACATTTCTTTCTGGGGTGTAAAAGTTTGTCAATCTGGTACAAGTAGTACAAGGGCAGAGAACATTGTGTTCTGAGATAAACTGATATGTACACTCACAGTCGCAGAGGTTCGATAGTGACCGGAAGCGAGAATCGTCCCCCTCCTGGAGCCTCAGCGAGAAAGTCTGGAGGTGATTCAAAGAGAAGTGAGTGAGCTCGCTGGGATCCTTCCGGGTTGGGCTGGACCGGGCCTGGACTGTTCAAGGCTCTCTGGATGCGTATGTGCAGAGGTAAGGGCAGCTGGGAGGGCGGGTCTGTGGTGGGGCTGGGTGGGTCCACGCGGGGCACTTCAGGAGGTGGGTGGGAGCGAGGAGGGGATGGTGGAATATGGGTTGGTGGAGGAGAGAGTGCTTCAGAGTTTAAGTTTCTGCTGTTATCTGATTGGGCAGGAGGCTGGGGAGGAGGAGGGGCAGACACAGGGGCTGGAACTGGGACGGAGGAAGGGCCTGGAGGTGGTGGCTCAGGCTGATTGGCCGAAGATTCGTCTGTGTGGCGTTTGTTCACAGGAGTCATCCTCTTTGGGGGAATGGGAGGAGATCGCTTGACTAAGACTTGAGAGGGATCCACTGTTGAAAAAAGTAAAATCAAAATTAACTTCACAGAGAAAAGTGTTAAAGCACACAAGTATGTACAGATGTGCAAAGCTAGGATTTTGTCAGCCAAGTTATTAATTTGCATGCCATGGAATTAACCAAACAGGTATTAGTGCAGGATGGGGAGGGATTTAATATTCTACGATAATAGATTCAATAATATATAATAGATTCTAATATTCTGGGAGCTTGTTTGATAATAAGGTCTGAAACATTCCATTCTATGCAAGTTTGTGAACACACAAGGCTTCTAGCTAGGAAAGCATGACATTTCATAAATGACTATTCAGAACGAGCTACATTCTGAATGCTGACACAAGGGACGTTACAGTGAACAACAGAGTAAAGGCCCGTTCACACCAAGGATAACTGTTATGATAACAATACCTATAAAGTTTTAATAATCGTCCTAAATTTATGAGAAAAGGAACGTCCACAAAGGAATATTGTCTGAAATATTTTCCAGCTGATGAACGATAAAGTGTGTGCTTATAATAATGTTATAGTGGTATACAGAAAGTTACATTGGTGTGGAAATGAATACAGTTATTATACTTGGTTCTTAAACATCCTACTTCAGTGGTCAGTTTTCTCAATCAGGCCTTAGTTGTAGTGAACATGAAATCAAAATTGACCCTACTTAAGATTCTTAATGCTTGTTCCTGGTCTTGTTGTGCATGATTCATCAATGCACGTTATTGTAGAGAATAACATCTCAGACATGTAAAGAAAATAACCGCCCTCTTAAGTCCTGAGACAGTGCACATTAAGTTTGCATTTGCAATGTGTCGGCCAAGCATTCACGTCTCAGTTAACATGCTCGCATGCCTAAACGCAATCCAGTTCCACACTGAATGTTAAAAACCTCAATGTTAGACACTGCCTCCAAACTTACTCCAAAGAACTTGAGTGACACTCAGTCAAGTTGTATGTTCTGTTCTGAAATATTAGTATACAGGTGCATGTTCAGATGTCATCCAGATTGAGTCTGAATTTAATCTTCATTACTGGTTATTGGTCATCTTTAACACTGGTTACATGTAATGGTCACATCTTTTAAACAGGATGAACTGAATTTCATTCATTTGTTCTCAGTAATCGAAGTGATTTGGAGAAGAAATCAAAAAGATGTTGAGTATGGGTGTGAAAAAAAAGCAAGACTCTGTGAGGTTATTAGAACGTTAGGACATGCATGCCAGCTGGTGGATGGGGAGACACCAGGGCTACCTGGGTGGAGCTGCGAGCCCCTTTGGCTGAGGTAGGTGGGCAGAGACAGATAGACTCCAGACTTGCCCTGCTGTCTCCAGGTTGTCCAATACTGAGGAGGCGGAGCTTTGTAATATCTTTGTAACGTTGACACTTTGGGGTGGATGAAGGGTTTCAGTTTAACATCTTAAACAACAATCACAAGCACTGTTGGACACTGGTCTAGCTCAACAGGTGACACCTATTACACTTCCTGCTTAAAGGGTTAGTATAGGCTTTTATTAACATATAAACATTGACCAATGTTCAAACAGATTTTTTACAATGTATTTATCTGCTTTTTGAAGCATTAAAAGTGGGTGTAATGGACTTTCAAATTAGGGACAGAAAAGTCAGGTTTCATTAAAAATATTTTCATTTGTGTTTTGAACATGAACAAAAGTCTTGTCTTGGAAAGACAAGAGGGTGAGTAAATTATGAAAGAACATGTAATCATCTGGCTCAACCAATACCAAGAGTACAAAGGAAGAGAGAGAACATTTTAGATTATATGCATCTCTGTTTGGTCTTATTAGTGGTCAAGAAGGACACACTTCAGCTTAAATTGTGTTCAAGTAGGCTTAAAACAAATTCAAAACCTTAAAATGAACTTTACTAAAAAAGTCAGTGAGAAAATTTTATGATTTAAATACAAGTATGAAAATTTTCAGCAAAATTTCCAGCAATGAAGCCAGTATAAATACATTTGGGGGAAACACTCAATTGCTAAAATGGTACAGACTATACTGAAATGGGATTGTCCTGGTATCTGGACAAGGGAGTCTATAAATGGATTCTGTTGGAGAGGGGTAGTGTACTGTGTTTCTAATACTTGAGCAGCTGCTGCCTGCCTCATGTCACTGGGCCACAGCATGTCTAAAGTTATCTTTCCTCAAAGACACTGGTCCAGCTGTCAGAATGAGATTTCATCTATTTTAAGTCAATCCAAATAAACACCACATGAATGCAGAAAATTATGGACTGAACTCACTTAATCACTGAATCAATTAAACATCTAAATCAAAATTAAAGTCACTTTATTTAATCCATGATTTGGTTCATGACTCTTTACTGATTTTCTGAAATAGAGAAAATGTAAAGGAAAAAAATACATCTGGAATCCAGGAGGCTAAAAAAGTGGGCGATAACTGTTCTGTTCTACTGTACTGATAAAGTCTGAGAACAAAAGTACAGGGAGTTCTCATGTCTGTGAGAGCAGACAGAGCATCAGCTGCTATGGAGGACAAACAGAGACACTTGAGTCGTATACACACAATGGTTTTTATAGTGAGCTAATTACATTTTGTAGCCCCTAACCCTAAACTTACCCATCACAAAAAAACTTCCTGCATTTTTACTTTGACAAACAAACAAACAAACAAAAATGTCAATTTTTGAATGATTTGGTTTGAAACAATGTATAAAACCTGTCTTACAACACCCTCGTGTAGCTGAGAATTTCCTTTTTTTGGGGGGGGGGGGGGGGGATTTCCTGTTTCTAAGAAAAAGAAACTGTGGGCAGAAGCCAGGAAAATGAATGTCACTATATGTTTTCTCTCTAGGCCAATTCAAATAAGCTTATGAGAAATTTGAATCAAGGTAACAGGCTGTATTGCAATTTCACTCTTTAGCAGTAGCACTTGTGCAATTCTACATATCCCTTTTCCTTAATTCAGTGGTTCTCCATTTTTTTAGTGCTGTACCCCTTGAGACATTTAGCATCCTTCTGTCCCCTCTCTTCCTCTTTTCCAGTTAATTTTTTACCTTTATAAATACCTTTATAAAATAATGCTTTAAATAAAACAATGTTCAATAAATATGCAATGATGGTAAAAACGATGTGATACTTTTAAATAAATTAAAATCGCCAGTAGGTAGCAGTAAGTCACTGTCTTTATGAGTGAATCACCGCTGTGTGCTGCAGTTCTGCTGAGGCTTTCGTTGCAAAATAGAGCAATAAGCCTACTGGCAATACTGTTTTAAATGTAATACATCTCTTAATGTTACCCTTTTGTTTGTTGAACTGTTGTATAAAATCAATGTCACATTTGAAATCGTATGGATATTTGGGAAACATTGCATTCTTGCTCGTACAATATGATAAAAATTAAAAACACTGCTGGATATCAGCCTGCATTTTGATCGCAGATTTAGTCGCAAAAACAGCGCAAGCGACTCGTGACAGAAAACAGACCGATTGAATGACACTTTAATTTAAGTAGAAAATCTCAAATGAAGAACAAGTGGTTTTGGTCAAGTTTTGTATATTTTTTAAAACACATTTCAGCCTCGTCTTTTTTTTGTCAAAGTGTTGGTATAGTCATACCGTTTAATGTGACGTGGGTGTTGTCTTTCATCGTCTTGTCTTAGTCAGGGAAAAAGGTTGTCAACGAACATTTTTCCTCATAGTTTTCGTTAACGGAATTAACACTGCGAGGGAGCAGCAGACACTAACACACCTGACTCAGTTAACACATAGGCCATCATTCCTTTCGGGCGGGATTGCCACCTTGTTGTGGTGGAGAGGCTTGTGTGGTTCTGTGATCCCAAGAGCAATGTTGTCTGGAGCTATGCTCCTGGTAGGGCCACCCATGGCAGTTAAGAGCAGTCCAACCAAGACCTCAACGGTGGAACAGGCAGAGGATGATGGCTGGCCTTAGAGGAGCGTCACAACGACAGATGAAGGCTGCAGCAGAAAAGGGCCCCCAGTCATCTTGGACTCCGACCCAGATCTGTCAAGGACCGTGTGGTGGCCGTCTGTGCACCAGTCTCCCCATGCTAAACAAAGTCACGCACAGGCACCATCTTTGGGAAAACACCATAAAATCCTGGTTTAAGTCCTATTGCGACCATGAAGTGGTGACGGGGGCAGGATTGTGAGATTTGGAAGCCCCTAGTCATATACTGGACATAAGGCGGTGAGTGCTAGACCTCAAACCTTCCAACTGGATTAGCGACAATCATCGCTAGAGAACTGAAAAGATACAGGATTGGCTTTTCTGAAACCTGACAAGTAGACAAAGGACAACTGAAAGAGGAGATAGGTGGCTACACTTTCTTCTGGAAAGGAAAAGCTGCTGATGAGCACAGGATCCATGGTGTTGGAATTGCCATTAGGAGCCAGCTTATCAGCCATCTCTAAACACTACCTGTGGTGAGTAGAGAGCGTCTCGTGACCATCCGTCTGGTGTTTGCCAACAACCAAATAGCAACAGTTGTGAGCGCTTATGCCCCTACTTTAGACTCTGAACAGGAAGTAAAAGAGACTTTCTACACCTGCTACACTGTCGAAAATCCCCAGAGAAGATAAGATTATTCTCATAGGACACTTCAATGCCAGGGTTGACATGGATCAACACCTTTGTAAGGTCACTATAGGAAAGGAATGCATAGGTAACATCAAATATAATGGAATTATTCTTCTCAGCAAGTGTGTTCAGTACAATCTAACCATCACTAACACTCTCTTTCACCAGAAAAACAATTTTAAGGCTCTTTGGAGACATCCCCGCTTCAAACAGTGGCATCTGATTGACTGTCATTGTACGATGACTGCTGTACAGATCATCGCCTCATCCGCTCCACAATGTAAATCAAACAACTCATGTGTAGAACAACTCATCTCCAAGAAAAGGAAAGCTTTTTGTGCCTGGTAAAATGATGTAACCCAAAGCCAAGACAAATGTCCAGGGAAGGTGAGGGAGTTAAACAACTCTTGGTGGTCAGAAAAGGCTTTGGAAATCTAGAGACTGGGAGACTCAGGTGACACTGGCGGCTTTTTCAGTGCTACCAAGACCGTCTACGGTCCAAGCTGGCCTTAACCCCCTGCGCACAAAGGATGGGCAGGAGCTGCTGAAGGACAACGAGTCCATTAATGCCTGATGGAAAGAGCACTTCCAAGAACTCCTCAACAGTGACAGCACAACTGAAATATACATTACAGGACTCCAGACTGCGACCAATTGGTCGCATTTTGCAACCATTTTTCCTGCCGGTGCGATCAAATATTTAGACACAACATTGTCGAGCAGCGAATGCAAACAAAATGAAAGCGGAACAAAATGTGCTACTCATTTATGCTTCACGGACCATTTATTAGTTCAGACCAATACTAGACAGCGCAGCGCCTCGAACTTGCCAGTTGCGGGCCGATCTCGATCACACAACACTGTTACTAGGAGATCCAGACTCTGGAGATCCAGTGAAGAAATCCATTGAATTCGCCTCAGAATTAATAACATAATTGATGCGAGATCGAGTGACAAACATTCCGATTCGGTTTAGAGTTCTCTGTTATAAACCATAGATATCAGATCAAACTGTGCTGACGTGGAAACCAGGAGAAACACTTAAAGAAGGCTTTCAGTCCACAAATCTGCAACATTTACCATGCATTTAGGCTAATGTAGTAACTCTAACCATAACTATGGTATTGTAACAGAAATAGTCAAACTCTTACAAGTACTACACATCTTTTTCCAGCACTTCAAAACTATAATATCATATATAAATGTTATTTTTAATGTGATGACCAACACATTTTTGTTCATCCTTCAAAGATTGTCCTAAAACTAAAATTTTTAAGATGTAAGAAAACTCTTATTTAAACACTTATTTAAAAAAAAAAGAAATTGTAAAACATTGTACCATTGTAAATAGTAGGATGTTTATTGCCTATTTTCACACCCTAATATATTTTTTTTTACTCATTTTGCTTTTTAATTAATATTAAGATATTATGAATGATAATAAAGTTAATTTCATCTACACCCTAAATTAAGCTAAGAGCTTTATTGTCATCCCCATTGCTTCCAGATGTTTTTTTGTAGAACTCAGTGGCTGCGGTGCTGCTGCCCTCAAATTTCAGTCTGGAGTGCTGTGAACTTAAAATAAAACTGCACATTGTAATATCTGTACGTTAAGTCTATTTATTATTAAAAACAAATTGTCCGAATTAGTTATTTTGGGGGAAATTTGAAAATTTGGAAATTTGCAAACTAAGGTGTGGCCCTACATTTTCTGCTTGCGCTCCTAAAATTTTTAGTCAGGGGCTACAGCGCTCCTAGAAAAAAAATTAGTCTGGAGCCCTGCATAATCAAACACATCCCCCAAAGTCCCATCAGAGAAGACATGGGGGAACCTCCAACTATAACAGAGGTTCAAGACACCATCAGAAGCCTTAAGAACAAAAAGGCCACCGGTCCAGATGGGATCTCAGCTGAGATCTTAAAGGAAGGTGAATCAGAGCTCCTGTTACACATTCAAGTCCTACTCCTCAAAATCTGGGGTAAAAAAGGAACTTCCCTTAGAGCTCGGGGATGCTCTAATAGTGACCATATTCAACAAGGAGGACAGCCTTTAAACATGGCCTTTATAGACCTGATAAAGGCTTTTGACAAGGTAGACCACGAGGCCCTGTGGAGCATATTATCAAGGTACAGCGGTTATGACAAGTACATCAGAACACTGAGGCTTCTACATGACGGCATGTCAAAGTGCTAAGCAACGGCGGCTCCGAGTCCGAGCCTTTCGCGGTGGAAACGGGGGTCAGACAGGGATACATTATTACCTTGTTTGCCATCTTCATTGCAGCCATATTCCACCTCATTGGTGAAGAGCTGCCACATGGAATTCCAATCATGTTTAGAACTGATGGCAGACTCTTCAACCTTAACAGGTTAAAGGCCAAGAGCAAAGTCAACTTCACCATCACAGAGCTTTAGTACGCAGATGATAACGTAATCACAGCACACTCCGCAGAAGACCTCCAGGTCACTCTGTATGCCTTTGCCAGGGCGCACAGAGCCCTGGGCCTAAATTTGAACGTCAAGAAGACCCAGGTCCTATATCAATCTCCACCCAACCTGCCAGCTACCCCGCCAACCATAAAAGTGGACAACTTCCCTGCCTTGGCAGCCTTCTTTCCTCAAAGCTGACACAGACTCTGAGGTTAACCATCGCCTGAGTTGTGCCAGTGGAGCCTACGCCAGACTCCGGAAAAGAGTCTTCGAAGTCTGAGACCTAATAGCCCAAACGAAACTTGGTCTACAGAGCCATTGTCCTCCCCACCCTGCTTTATGGAGCAGAGTCATGGACCACCTACAGCAGGCACCTGAGAGCCATGGAACAATACCATCAAAGATCCTTACAAAAGATTCTGAGGATCAGCTGGGAGGACAGACACATCAGCATCTTGGAGGAAGCCAACATGACCAGCATCACCACTACAATAATGTAGTACCAACTTCGAGGGACAGGCCATGTCATCTGCATGTCCAATACACGTCTCCCTAGACAGATCATGTACTCCCAGCTGAAGGAAAGTAGTCAAGGAACTGGCGGGCAAAATAAACATTACAAGGACAATACCAAGGCCATTCTGAAGAAATTCCATATCACATCGAGCAAACTGGGAACACATTGCACTGGACAGGAGCACCTGGAAGAAATCTGCCGACCCACAGAGACAAAGCGGCAGCTTTGGAAGGAGAGAGATAAAAAGGCTCAACCGCCACCAACGATTACCTCTCCCCTGCCCACACTGCACCAACGAATGTGGATTGCAGATTGTCCTCTACAGCCATCTGAAGACCCACAAGTAGACCCAATGGAGAGAACAGGCCATTATTTATTATTAATTAACAATTCTGGCAGGAACAAAAAAAAACAAAAATAAAAACAAAGTTAATTTAGCTTGAAAAGTTTAGAGCTGCTATGCCCCTATGGAAACAAACATTCCCCCCTCTTATTTCCTGTTTCTCCTTACTGTGCTATACATTACAAACACACAAAGCCTATAAATAACATTTGACACCTGCCAGTTCAGATTCTTTGCCCAATGGCAGCGAAATTTCTACATTTAGTATGTATGTGTAAAAATGAAATGATAAACTGCATTCCTTCGCATTCCTTCTATCACTGCAATGACAAATACAACCAAGTGCAGCAAGTAACAGCTGTTTGCAAAAGGATAACCTAAAATTAGAGTGTATGGAGTTGCCTTAACCCTTTAGGCGCCAGAGTTTTTTTCCTAAAACGTTCGATTTTGACATCTTAATTTCAAAAGGCTATATCTTAAAAGTGAAAAAAGATAGATACTTTCTGTAAATTAGATAAATATTAAGGATGACCCAAACTTTATGTAGGGATTCAATTTTCCATCTAATTAGCATATTATGATGTGATATGGTGGCAGAAATCTTGGATTATAGAATTTTCATGAAAAGTCACGTTTAAATGATAAAATACAGCACTTCTTTCCCCCCAAAATGTCCATCACCTTCTGTTTGCTATATTGCACAATACTGAATGCGTATACAGTAAGTGGTAAACAAACTGTGTAAATCATTACTAATAAATGGTAGAACAAACCATATGCATGTAGTGGTTGGCCTTTTGCTGTAGAGATTTTCCATTTACTACATACAGTAGGCACTCTGATTCCATGTTTGGGGCATATATTATTCATAAGACACACAAACACAACTAGACAAGACCTGTTTAGTTCAAAGATCACTCGCGACGGCAAGGCACAGATTATGAGTGAGATGATACGAGAAGTGCGAGCGCGGCCAGATCTGCCTCGCACACGCGCCGAGTATGCACACTATTGCGACTCCCCACCCTGCCTTCACGTTGCCACCTAACTGTACTATGAATACTTCGACCTCGCCTAACATACCCAGTGATAATAGACAAAGTCTCCACCACAATACTGTCACCGCGATCGCGGAGAGACTGATAAAATGACTCACTCTCACACTAGCTCCACTTTTGATCGCACTGATTCAATGCGCTCTAACTCGAACATTTTGTATAGAAACATGAAGTTTTTTTTGAGTCGGGGATGAAGTATGACATGTCTGCCATCCAGTGGAGGCGAGGTCGAACGAAATTTGACACCCAATTTGACAAAATCGGCCTTTTTATTCAGTGCCGCATCTTGTCGAGTAAACTCGACCGTGGCGCCTAGAGGGTTAATGAACTTTAATTTAATTTATTTTCAGTTAATTTTTTGGGCCACAAAACCTCCAAAATGCATAAATACTAAATTGAAAAAGAAAATGACTTTAAGAACTAATCTCCAACGATTGAATATGAAGATATCCCCAGATTAAATATCTGTACAAACATGTACTGAAAGTAGTTAATGACTAAGCATGGTTTTTTCTCAGATTACTGTAATTATTTCCCCCCAGAGAAATTAAACTAGAAAAAAAATAATTGGGCCATCCCATCCTAAATGGACTGTTATATTACCCAAGAAATCTACAATGTGCAGCAGAGTTTGTGCAGATAATCAAAAGTCTGGAGAAGTGAAAATAAGATATAAAAGATATGTATGGACATTATTTAAAATCATAATTATATGTTGCTAATGTAATGCTATACAGCTAAAAATTAATTCAACAGCTAACCTGGAATGACAATGAATAATACTTTTACAGCATGTATTAATCTAGGTTAATGTTATTTTTTTCTGCATACACTAATAAAGTTTTAACAAGTTGTATAAAATAATATTAATATTAATGTATTATGAAAAAAACATATTACATTTATACATTAACATTAATTTATAATAACAAATGCTGTAAAAACATCACAGTTTATTGTTAGATCATGATCCCTAATGCATTGAATAATTTTAACACATTTAACTTTAATGTAAAGCGTTACCAATATGTTTTTATTCTGATAGAAAATTTGTAATCCTATAATTGAAATAGTTGTAAAAAATAACTCTGAACCAGAATTACATTTGAAATCATACTGGTCTCCGTCACAATAATGATTAAACTGGTACTGGTGTACAGGCAAATGAAGTATTACCATTAAAATGAAGCTCTGTTGATACATTAATTAAACACGAATCTGTACTGAGTGCAAACAAAACACTCCAGGACAGGAAACAATATAGCGGATTACTTAAACTATGAAACCACAGTATGACCTTACAGGATGGAATACTATCTATAGAATGACAATCCATAAGGAAGACTCTGTATAACAGTCAAGGACAAGTACACTATATATGGTGATAGTCCAGCCCAGCTGCTTACAGACTGTGCAGTGCTGCATGACAGGGGTACTGAAGTGAACAGGTCAGGGGTCCTAAGAATACAGTTAAGAATATTTTGTATTCCCCAACACATTGTTTTTATGTTTTTTTTTCTTAAGATTGTTCTAAAGACAAAATGATTTTTTTTAAATTCCTGTAAAGAATATATACAAAAATATTTAAAAAAATGGTGAATAACCTGCAACTTACCTAAAATCCTAAAGGTAAGATGTGGAATGAATTAATTGGGTTGTTCAGTGTTACAACATAACTCTAGTCAATACATATTAATACTTATATAATACAATAATACAATAAATTCAATAATACTATGAAGTGACACTAATGAAATATAATGTAAACATTGTCCATGATGTGACTTTTTGCTGAATTCAAAATGCAGTAACAACTCTACAGAAGTAACTCAAATAGAGACCTTGTTTTAAATTTTATAATGACATGCCATACATGACATGTTCACTCATCACAGTGAGAGTGCAAGAAAGACAGAAGGCAAATTAATGCAAAAGACCACAACATCCTGAGACAGACTCTGTTAAATGACTATTTAAAATGCAAGGTGAAATTAAAAAAAACTATGGAAGTTTGTTTCCGGCACAGGACAAAAAAAATATTAAAAAGGTAATTGCAACTTTTTATCTCACATAACTCGCAATTACCTCTTGCAATTGCGTGCAATAGTTATATTGACTATTATAAACTAATTGCAATGTCAGATGTGAGCTTACATTTCCCCCCCTCAGAATTGTTTTCGATAACTCCCGATTGCAACTTTTTGAAAAAGACAGAATTGCTGGATACAAACTCGCAATTAGGAGAAAAAAAGTCAGAATTGTGAGTTTATTTCTGAGAATTATGACTTTATTTCTCAAAATTGTGAGTTTATTACCTGCAATTCTGACTTTATAACTCGCAATTGCGAGTTTATATCTTGTAAATAAGTCAGAATTGTGAGACCTGAAGTCACAATTAACTTTTTAGTTTTTAATTCCGTGGGGGAAACAAACTCCCATAAAAAAGGCGACACCAAGTGCTTATGGTAATCTGCAGGCAGCACAAAAAGACAGCCTTTATGGTGCTTTTCATTAAGTTGATCAGCGAGCCTATGGCAAGAACCGCCAAACAATCAGATAACACCAAAGCCTGTCATTTTCTTCTTAAAACTTCAATTATATTAACGTTACTGTGGTATTAAGCAGAGGGGCCTGGTACATTTTATTTGCTTTTTTTATTATGCTTAAATGCCACAGTCGGCCACTGATTTCGTTATGTAGCTTATGTTTATTATGATTAAAGTTACGTTTAACGTCTGCCCCCTCCACTGAGCTTAAACTTGTAACTTTGTTACATTAAAGTTTGATCACTTAAAGCAGCAGTGCATACGCCTCTTTGTCGCTATCTCTGTTTGAAACCTGAAATTGCAGTTGTTAGCGGAGTTATCCTCTTTACATGGGTTGTGCATCAGCGCCCATGAATCTAATGTTTTGAGGTGTATATGTGGGTTGCTATACATCATAATTACAGTTACTACATCTTGAAAGTATATCCAAAATAATAAGTTTGACCGTAAAATGTCATATGACCAAGTAACATGTCTGGCACTTTTGTTCTGTACAGCTGAAAAAAAAAAAATGTTTTACAATAAATCACGCTACTAATAGTGATTAAAACTAACGATAGCAAAGTTAGCTCAGATCACGTCAAACCACGCAAATTATTATTATTGTTATACTTTGTTCTGAAATTGTTAATATTACCAACATCAACATTGCGTAACTATGTGTCTTTAGTGTGTATTAGCGTTATCTGTAGATATCACTTTCTGTGCAGTCTAATCTCTGTCATACCATTCGAATTTCATCAAAAGAAATTGTTCTTTTGATCTCAAAAAAGCAATTTTATGTTCCTTAGAACTCATTGTCTTTGAAATGCAAAGCTTTTGTAAGTACAACGTATTCCCATGTATCTGTAATCAGATGCACATTTAAAACTAGAATATAATCTAATTTCAGTCACTTATATGTGTCCAAAGTCTTTTACTTTTGACTGCTGGTGATTGCCCAGTTGTCTACGATGACTGTCGTTTTGAACCTTCAGAATTACAAGCCATCATGAAAACGCCAAGTTTAATTACAATCCAGCTGCTGTACGAAGAGGCTACAAACGGTTCGCCACCTGCAGCATCCACACATGTGATATACTAGCCGGGACTACTTCTTTATGTATACAGACTTGACGTAATGACGGAAAGACGAACAGCGGCATACTCATATTTCCCACAAAAACCGACCCGACCAATCAAATTAGAAAACATTATTACAAGCTTACCGATGTGAATCTAAGGTAAGGAGATCGTTTTGATCACTGATTGGTTATTTACTTTTATTATTATTATTTAATTTTTAACCAAAAATGTTATACCTGTCTAATAAAATACATAATATATTAAAGCGTCTTTGGTGTTTCCATGGTTTCTATGGAAGTAAAAAGGAAATCAAGGGTAGCGCGGATATGACGTGATTGACAGGCGACCCAATGACACGGCTGTTACACTGTTTAAAATAGCTGATTTTTCTGGATTTAAACATTTGGGATAAATTTAAGTACACAAGTCAACAAAATATATAAAACTGTAGTGGTTTTTGGATATTTGAATCCAAATATCTTACTCTATTGTGCCTTTAAGAAAATATTTGAAAATTCAAACATTTTTCAAGAACTTTTGAAACTTATCTTAAATAATTCTTAATTTCTTTCTTAAGAAGAGTTTCATGAATCCGGACCCAGTTACTCTAGACAGTTTTTTTCTAGTTATTCATAATTACAGGATAAGGATTTTAAAAAGACAAAAATAGAAAACATTTTATAATATCATTTTATGATGAACTCACAATGAATATTGCACAATAATTTTTTGACATTGAACGGGCCAAACTTCCATCCCTCACAGTTGTGTCTACTCTGGCTAAGGTCTATGAAGAGAGCAACATGAAGCCACATATAATCTACAGTAGCAGCTTTGGAGTAGAAGCCAAAAACAGGACAAATATTGACTCACCTTGAAGTGCAGTGTTGCTGTTGTGATGGACAGGTTTGGGAGGGGGCACTGGTGGCTGTTTAGGAGCAGTAGGGGCCGCAGGGGTGGAGTGGGCAGGAATAGAGGGTGGGGTGGAGTGGGCAGGAATAGAGGGCGGGGTGGAGTGTGCAGGAATGGCAGGCAAGGTGGAGTGGGTGGGAACAGTGGGCGGGATTTCACGGTCTCCTGGTGTTACAGGGGGAATGGGATTAGGCCGGGAGGAGTCGTCTACATTTAAAGACACAGTCCGAGGAGGAGGTTTTGCAATAGGGGGAGCAGAGGATGATGATGCCCTTGAAGATGACGATGATGACGAAGAGGAGGGGGGTGAGGATGGGACTGGAGCAAGCTCTGTGGAGGAGGAAGCAGCCATAAGCCATTTGGGAGGGAGAATGGCCTGTTTATTGGGTGGCTGTGACTCTTTAGTGAAGGTACTTGCAGGTTTGGGCTCAGGAACAAATCGCACACCCAGTGATCCTAATGGTGAGCACAAGACACATGCACAAACATACATAAACACAGATAACAAAATACACACAAGTGCACAGCACAGTCACAACAGCAGGCACAAGTACATCAGGCATAGCATGTGAGCAGTGGCGGTGAGGTGCAGGAGCACTTTAAAGACCCCATTAACAAAAAAAATGCATGATTTTTGGCTTTTATTTTCAACTTTTAAACAACATACTTTGGATGAACCCATCAATATTTCCCACCTCAACGGTTTCAATTGTTAAAATCCCAACACTGAAATCTAGCAGTTTCATGGGGTCTTTAACACCATTGTGCTTTGAGCAAAACTTCAGCCACACAGTGAGCAACTGCATATCTTTTCTCTCTCTCCCTTGGATATATTGAACTATGATTTAACTATCATAAAAACGGTCAGTTCTGATATTAGATGGTGTTCACACTATTGTTTAAAAAAAAAAAAAAAAAAAAAAAAAAAGGACCAATTTTGCCTATTGTCTGAACGTAGCCTAATAAAGCTGCAACAGTTTGAGCCTGTCTACACCAGATGTGTCCAATCCTGCTCCCGAAAGGGCCGCTTTCCTGCAGAGTTTATGTCCAACACACCTGGCTGGAAGTTTCTAGCGATATGTAAGACCTTGATTAGCTGGTTCAGGTGTGTATAATTAGGGCTAAGCTATGGTGTGTCAAAATGAATAAGTATATCATGTATACACAAATTCGGGCACTGATAAGGGCAGTAAGGACCCTGGCTCACAACACATTGAGACACTGATGATATGATCCGGAGACATAATGTAATTTAATGTAATGTAAAAATAATGTAATAATTTTACCTGTTCGTGCCCTTGATTGTTCCTCTGCAGCTGTGTATTGTGGCAGTGTGCTGCTCTGGATGGCCTCCGATACCGGCCGCAACTTCGGTCCAATGTCAGACGAGCTCTTCTGAAGAATGTGCCGCATGTCCTGTTCTGACTGAGGCCTGACTAGTTTCCCATCAGACACCTGTTTCATAGGTTCTGGTCTCCTGACATCTCTCCTTTCTCGATCATCTTTTCGATCTTTTTCCTCACGTCTATCCCGTTCCTCTCTTCTTTCCCTGTCTTCCCTCCTTTCAATCAGCTCCTTTCGCTCTCGATCGTCTGCCCTCTCGTGCTCATCTCGCCTTTCATGATCTTCTTTCCTGTCTCGTGGCTGTTTCCTGTCCCTGCTCTCCCTCCAGTCTTTTTCTTCCCGTTTTTCTCTGTCATTCCTCCTCTCTTTCTCACGTTCATCTCGCTCACCTCTTCCGTGTGAGTCCTCTTTATCCGGCTTCCTATCTCGTCTGTCTCTATCATCTCTACGTTCAGCCTTTACATCCTTGTCATCTTTTCTATCCCTTCGTTCTCTGTCCCTACTCGCTTTCTCGTCTCGGTCATCCCGCCGATATCGTCCCTCCTCCTGTCCTTGTCTCTCTCTTGGTAATGATCCTGCATGTCTTTCCAAGTCTGACTCTAGTCGGCTGCGTCGTTCCGTTTCAGGTGGTAACCGTGTTCGAGCATCCACATCCAGCGGCTGACGGTTGCGACTGACATCAGAAGGTGCTCTGTTGCGCCGCTCCGGTTCAGGTGCAAGGCTATTCCTCTGTTCTTCTCCGTGTGGTCTTGAAGATGGTGCCTTAACTTCCAATCCTGTATCTGACCTGCGTTCTCCAGGTAGTGGAGCAGTGTGGCCATTCTTTACTGGAGGAGCTTTATGATTCACGTCATTGGTCTCTGAAACAGATATGGGTAATGGATTGAGACAGAAACCAACAGAACAAAGAAAAAACAAAAACAAGCGGGTCCATGTGTCAAAATAGGAAAGAAAAGAATAATCGCAATTTCCATTTTTATAAAGTAACCTATTTTACTGTAAAATCATATAGAATTTTTTACATTATTTTAATTGACAATTAAGCACATAATACATAATAAATATGACCGGGACATGTTTATAAAACGTTTGGTTCCCCTTTAGGGAACCATTGACCCTGCTAGTTTGCCATACCATTCTCTGGGATGTCCTTAAGTAACCCTCGCTCTATCAGCTCCTCCCTAGGTTTCCTCATCGAAATCTTCCTCTCCAGCACTAATCATTCAGAAAGAGAGCAGATATGCACATTAAACTCTCAAGCAGCAGGTTTTGCAAGATATTGAGTTTTAGGGAATACTTTAATTTGCAATGCTTGGAAAGTTGCATTGGTAGTGTGTATGCTACTACTAGTGTAGAAGAATAAAAAAAGATCAGAACATGAGTGCTGGAGTCACAGTTTTGTATAAAATGCACATAGGATACCGTTACCTCAAAAGTTAAAAAATTGCCTATTTTTTTTTTCATTCCCCATTTTTCAAAAATCCTAATTTAAACCACAACATTATAGAAAAATGCAAAGGTCTTTAAAAAAAAAAGTAAAAACGTCAAATTAGTAACAAATTTAGTAACAAATAAAAACATATCACTGTAACTAACTTCCAACAAAAAAGGTTCATATCAGATTTTGGTTTCAACAGTATTGGCATTATATGACAGTAATTATGCAGTTTTACTGTCACAAATCAGACAAGACAAGTACCTTCTGATGTTTCTTTGAACTTTTCACTGCTTCTCTTTTTTCTCCACTTCCAAGGTTTGAAGATCTTGCCCAGGTTGGAGAACTTGCCCTTGCCTTTTGCCGAAGGGGTTCCTGCTCCTGGATGTGCTCCATCACTCTCTGGCATACTATGATCGACTTCATCGTCTGGAGAGGAGGAGGAAAGAGAGAGAAGTTATTTCCAGGCCTATAACTGGGTGTCCATTTTTACATTTATATTGTACATATTTACATATATTTGCACTTTTATATATTGTTCAGTTCATCCAAAGCATCACTGAAATATTTAAAGGTTTTTGTTTATATAAATTAAAAGTTCAGTTCTATATTACGATTCTCTTATACGGTTATATGAAATAATGACATTACAAAGTGAAACTATTGCAGGTGTTTTTCTTTGCACTTTTTTAATTTTTTTTAATCTTTCCGTTTTTATTAATTTATTTATTTATTTGGGGGGGGGGGGCACAAAAAAAGTTTGAGAACCACTGCCATACAATAATGTCACTGGTAGTTCCTAAAGTGCTGGTTTAGACCCTATTCTGAAGTAGGAGCTAAATTAGTTCCTCCAAAAGTAGTTCCTTGAACTAAAATCGTTCCTAAAACCTGCCTTGCGAACACGCCAAAATCCGGGTACTTCTGCCAATAGTTTTAGGAACTATGGAAAGGTTCCTCCAGTGCGAAACCCCCTTATGGCAGCCCACAGAACCTCTTGCGGGAAAGTTGGTTTGATTTTCACTAAAATTGGCTTAGATCATCTTCAGATCTTTAGACCATGCCGGCCAAAAGTTATTAAAAGCTTTGTGATTGACCAAACAGTTCTCCAACAAATCAACGATTTAGATGGCTAGGTGCCAAGCTGATTCTGATGCCAGTGTTTCCCACAGAGTAGAAAGCAATTTGTGTGGGGGGTGGGGTGGTATTGGCATGGTTTCATTTCAGTTAGCCTAATAGCTGGTTTGATTTGCATTGAGAGATTATCTTATGGAAAGTACCCCATGCCAATCTCTAGGTATGGTGAAGGGTATGTGATGATGTGGGGCTATTTTAATTCCAAAGGCCAAGGGACAATGCCGGATTTACCACCGGGCTAATTGGGCTGGTGCCCGGGGGCCTCCGACCTCTAGGTGGCCTCCAAGACCCCACTAACTGTGTGGCCTCATCCTTTTTTGTAATTTTTTTATTAGTATTAAATTAAATCAAAATTCATGAATGCGTGTGTAATTGTGCGTATGTGTGTTAACAATAATTTATTTACACGCAAAAAAGTATCATGATCAGTTTTTCGGCTGTGTCGGATGATGACGAGTCAGCTTACCGCGGAAACTGTTGATAGCGGCAAAACAGGTGGTAGGAGATAGTGTGAAAAACAGAGAGTTGAGGACATCGAAAAAAACAAAAAAATGGATAGAAAACGGTGGAGCAGCGGAGCCACAAAACGTAAAGCTAAAAAGGAGAAGGATAGGAGAGAGGTTTTAATTAGGAGTAATATTCCAGCCATCTCTACTTTTTTCAAAAGTCGGCTCGACGAAACTAAAGAGCCTGGCGGCCCCCTGCGGTGATGCTGAGTTTAGCACAATATCCAGCTTTACTATTTTAGATGAATCTGAGCATCAGCAACAGCACCAGCACGACAAGACAGAGAACCCCAGCCCACCTGGAGTGACAGACACCTCAAATGCCTCCCCACCACCACAGTCTCCGACTCCGCTTGAGACCGAAACCGAAGCAGGTGCTGAAGGCGGCAGAGACGTGACGTGCCTTACCAGTTTGACCGCCTCAAAATGTAGGCATATCTATTACCTTTTCCACTTTTTAAAAACCCTGATTATTAGATGCCCGGATCTAGGGAATTGGTTGATGAAACATTGATTAAAATTAAGATTTAAATAAATACAAAACGAAATTCACTTTAAATAAAGGCTTTGTGCTTTCTATTTGAGGTCTCTGTGGAAACTTTTTAAAGCATTCTTTTACTTTTAGTGCCGCTTTCAGAGCGGTCACGTCCGTAACGGAGAACTGTCACGTCCGTAACATTTTTTTTCCTCATAAATGTGAACACGAAAAATACGATAAAATGAATATTTTATTCTGTGGAGACTGTCAATCCTTCTTCATCCGGAGCCGGAGTTGGTGTTTTTGTTTTTAACTAAAGAAAAAGGAGGAAAGGAAAAAGAAAAAGAGGAGAAGAGAGGAGGAGGAGGATGGAGGAGGCCTCCAAGATTTTGTGCCCAGGGGCCTCTGCTTTCTAAATCCGTGCCTGCCAAGATAACTTTATCAGGATGCATAGTATCCTGGATCCATGAAATAACTGGCCTTTAAAAATAAAAATCTGCCTCTATGGGAATTTAACATAGGGGTGTCCTGACTTATGCCCCCTGTATTTTAAGGAAGAACATTTATTTATTTATGATACATTATTCATTCACAAAAAAAAATTGGTGTCCTTAAAAGTTGGATCTTTTTTTTTTTTTTAATTAAGGCATTAAGATCAATTTCGAAAATAAAATGTTTTGTATTCCTCTTTTTAGTCAACTTTAGCATGGGTGTGTTCACTTATGCTAACCACTGTCTACTTAACTAATTCCCTGAATATTTATAGTCTGAGATGACAGTGTGAGTGTAATATGTTGCTAAAAATAGATTGACATAACAATTACAATAATTTCAACAACCTAATGAGTCACATTTACAAGTATCAACAGTGGGTAGAGATTCAGAAAAGTTATATGGATACTGAAACTCTGACTCAAACAAGCCATGAGCTCACTGTGATTTACAAGACGTCAAGCAGTTTTGCATGCAGTAAAACCCAGTTGAGGTTTACAAAACTTTTCTATTAAACCCAGTACATGTAGTCACAAGGACAGGTCACATTATGCAGTGTAGAAAAATGTGATTCAGTTTCACATTAACATAATACAATATCTAGATCTAATCAGCACATCAAGCCAACTGACCAGTTTCATGGTATTTCAAAACATCCCACAGGAATCTAAAAGGTGTCACCCTTTGAATGTGCATTTCAGAAGTATAAATATAACTGGCATATAAAGATTAACTATAACCACAGATCTAATAAATATAAAATTCAAGTTAACAATAGTTTTGTTTTGTATTACATCAATAATTTTTTTCAATATGACTGGATACCAGATATCTAGTACCTAGTATCTTTTGCATGAAACTGAATGCAGAGAGGTAAAATCTAAAATTAAGCCCGTTTTTGGGGGGAGGAAAACAGGGAAAATATTGTCGTCAAAAATATTGATATTTCGATATGTATCGATACTCAAATATCTGAAACAGCCTTTTACAGTTCCTTCTGAACCAAAAAAACGAGCTTATGCTGCATTCACGCCATAACTACCGTAATTCAGAAGAGATGGAAATAATTGTCGTGACAGAAATCATGTTATACTTGGGGCGATTCGTGACTCGAATTTATGCATTTCAATGGCAACACTATCAACACCGAAATTAATCTGGTGGTACAGGTCAGAGCTGTTTAAATTGTTTCTGTTCGATATTATTGTAATGTTATGTGCTTGTAGGCATGCGGTAGTTTAACACCTTCTCTTGTGACGCATTTATTTCCTCCCTGCTGTGTGTTTAGGCCTATGTGTTTTGGAGGAGCTCTGGCCTTTGAGAGCACTCTGAAGGGAACTAGCTTGATATTGCTAGCCTCCCCGAAAATTGCCAACCCTACCTGTATTTTACACTAAGCTGTATTTTATTTATTTTTTTACAATGAAGACTATCCAGTTATTTTACATTTATACTTCCATTTCTGTGGTAGGCCTATTCCCTACCTGAACACTACTAATAGACCCACCTGAAATATGAACATTTCATGAGTCTCTTTATTCAATTGTATTTATCTGAGCCATTGTTTGCAATTTGTTTATTTGTTCTTATTTTATAACCGACTGTTTACTTGTGTTTTTTTTTTCAGTTTAGTTTAGTTGAACGATTCAAGAAAAGATTCCCTGCTCTGTTTGTAAGCTATTTTGTAAGCTAAGCTGTTTGTAAGAGATAAATTATCTCTATGGCGGTATATATGGCAGTTTTCCCTGTGGTATCAAAAATGGTATCGAATATAGATATATATTTCAAGGTATCGTATCGAAGTTAGAAATTCCAGTATCGTGACAACACTAAATTCAAACAAAATTAAATCCTCTTGATGTTTCCTCCCTTACACTTGCTCCATAGATTGCACAGTACATGCAATTTTCCTTTGTTTGAATAAAAATGTTGTAACAGGAAAGAGAAGGCTGTGCAAATGAGGTCTATATAGAATGAATAATTTACCATGTATAATGTGAGAGAGCGAAAGAAAGAGAGACCGTTAAACTGGTCTGGAGACATAAGACAAGGCAAGGCAAGTTGTGTATGACACATGGGGAGGTTTGGAATGTTTATGGGTTTTGGCAGCTCCATTGGCATAGATGCCCTTAACTGATTAAGCAAGTGTTTGACAGCACACAGACCTAGTTTACTTCACTAAAATGGGATTTTCCAATGAAAACATTTTAAACAAGGGTACACAAATCTTCAAATCAAAAACTACAAGCTCCTCTGATGAAGGTCTAGCTTTGACAACAACAAGACATGGCAGTGTTACAACAACCTCCCACTGAGCAATAAAGACATAATTACCGCGCAGATGTGGCTGATAGGCAAAAAAAATAATAAAAATGCAGAGATCCAATCATCTCTCCAGACCACAAGCTCTTAATGTCACATACTCATCATGAGAGAGTGATGTCTCTCTAATTCTCACCAAAGATGCTCTTATTTGATACAAAAACAGTAACATTGTGAAATATTATTATGATTTCAAATAACTTTAAGATAACTGTATTTTTACATTTTCTGTAAAATGTATAAAAAAAAAAAAAAGTGGTAGGCCTACTTGCCAGAGAAAAAGTAACCACCACTAGACTGTTGTGGGTTGTTGCCAGGGCATTGCTGTGTGGTTGCTAAGGATAAATCAATGCAGATATATGGAATAGCCTCTAAATTTTGACTGGGGGTCTACTTACTGCATACTGGAAAAACACACTGTCCTCATGTTGATTTGAAAAAGAAGGGCACAGTGACAAAAAAAAAACAATGTGACTTGTTGTCATGGCATCATGACCTTGACAAAATGGAATAATAAAGTAATCAAAGTGAATGTCGCATAATAAGAGCACAGGCCACAATATACCCATAACCCCAAGCACTGGTCTTCACCTGACACACACACACACACACACAAACACACACACACACACACACACACACACCTCAATCAACACTTCTATGAAGCACTGCCTCACACTCAATGAGCTCTTTGTTTAAAGGAAGGCTGCACATTCCACTCATATCAGTGACAAAGGGTGAGAATCGGATCAGAGTCGACTGTCCTGAAAACACTGAGCGTAATATACAGCTTTGTTAATGGTAGAGGTTGGACTTCACACAAGGACATCAAGGACACTGCTTAGTGTATAAATAAACACAGAGGTCAATGGGAGATGTGAATAAGCTTGTAAAATGATCAAACATTAAGTGTGAGGAAACTAGTGGAGAGTATTGTGCAAACAGAAGATTGACGGCAACACCTTAAAACAAACATTACAAGTTTATGTGATCAAAAATACAAGAACAGCAGTAATTTTGTGATATATTATTGCAGTTTAAAGATATTGTGATGAGTAAGCTGAATTTTCAGCATCATCAGCTTACAAAACCACATGATCCTTCAGAAATCATTCTAATATGCTGATATTAGCAATGGTCTTCACCTGACACACAAACACACACATACCTCAATCAACGCTCAATCAACTAAGGCCAATTGCACTGACTTCCCTGGTAATGAAATGCTTTGAAAAAATTGTAAAGCACATAATCATCCTCCTAACTGTAGACAAATTAGATCCACTATAATTCGCATATCAAGCGGGCAAGGGGGTGGAGGATGCAAAGCTTTTCATTCTTGACAGGGTGTATAGACATCTTGAGAAACCTGACTCACACGTAAGAATTTTATTTGCTGACTTTAGTTCAGCTTTTAACAAAATGCAGCCCCACATCCTAGTCGAACGATTAGCCTCACATTTTAAGTTACTCGAGCAGATCTTATTATTAGTTTTAAATTTTTTAACAAATAGAAGGCAGCAGGTCTATGTAAATGGTAATATGTCATCTGTAATTGTATCAAACACAGGCTCTCCTCAGGGCTGTGTGCTTTCACCCTTGCTTTTTATATTATACACTGACAACTGCAGGTCATCTTGGGAGAACAGCCATTTGGTGAAGTTTTCAGACGACTCAGCCCTGTTGTCCCTATTACAGGGCAACCAATCTGATCACAATAGTGCCCTTACAGAATTTGTCAGATGGTGTGATGACAGCTTCCTTGACTTAAATGTGTCAAAAACTAAAGAAGTAATCATAGATTTTAGGAAGCATAGTGATGAACCAAAACCAAGTGTAGTACATGATGAAAATGTTCAAATAGTTCAAACATATAAGTACTTAGGCACAGTGTTTGACTCACATCTGAAATTCAGTGACAACAGTGATAGCATTATTAAGCGAGCAAACCAAAGAATATACTTACTGAGGAAGCTTAACTCTTTTGGGGTCTGTAAAATAATTTTATGTACATTCTATCAGGCCTTCATTGAGAGCCTATTAACATTTTCTTTCCTGTGTTGGTTTAATGGACTAGCTGTGAAAGATAAAAGTTTGAGCGACATTGTTAAGGTATGCTCAAAAATTACTGGTACCCAAATAAATGATCTCTGTTCTCTCTGTAAAACACGAGCTGTCCAAAAGGCAGACAGAATAATGTGCCAACCAGATCATGTACTCAGTATAGAATTTGTTATTATGCAGTCAGGTCGGCGGTATTATGTGCCAATACGGAAAACTAACCGCTATGCTAACTCGTTCATTCCTTCTGCTATAAGACTGCTAAACGAAAAAACATAACTACATGGAACCGGTTCTTGCTTTCCACTGCTCTGTTTAGTCAGTGGCATGTGTGTGTGTGTGTGTGTGTGTGTGTGTGTGTGTGTCTGTGTGTGTGTGTGTGTGTGTGTGTGTGTGTGTGTGTGTGTGTGTGTGTGTGTGTTACTAGTATGTGTGGATGTGATTATTTATTTCTTCTTTTCTCTTTTATACATTGTGTGTTAATGCATTTTAACTATTATGGGTGGGTTGGCTGTAAAACTGAATTGCCCCTTGGGGACTAATAAAGGAATCTGAATCTGAATCTGATTTGCACTATTACAGTGAAAATATCTGCGCTGCTAAATAGGTTGTAGAAACCATGACTAGGATTCAGGATTCTTGATGAATAGGAAGTTCAAAACAACATCATTTATTTGAAATAGAAAACTTTCGTAACATAATAAATGTTGTTAATAACTTTTGATTAATTTGAAGAACTATTGATGTATACAATTAACATAAAAAAAACTAAAATATAACACAAAATACAGACAGATAAAATAAAATAGAATTTCAACAAATAGAAATTTGTAATATGGTATTTTGACCATATATTTAATGAATATGTTTGGAATGAAATACAAGCATGCTGCATACTGTCAATAAAAAGCATTATGTGAAACATTTCAAACGGTACAATATTAAGGTCACATGACCTCAGTTTAACTATGTGAGTGTCTAGTTATCAACTGCATCAATTTGCATCCAATCAAATCAATTTGTGTACTGTGTCAGTTTTTGTCAATCCCATCGAAAATAAGAAAAAAAAATTCCAGTTAATCCAATACTCCTATACATGCATGCAGAAAATGTGCATGCCATGCACCATATAAACAATATAAACAGCAGAAACAGTACTATGCTATTCAGAAAATAAGACCTCCTTCACAAAAAAATTGTGCAAATCATTCATAAAACTATTCTTATGAAAACTAAAGCATTCAATATGTTTATGTAAGAATAGATTTATGAATGAGGCCCAGAGCCTATACTTGTTCGTCTTGTCTTAAAGCACGCAGTAAAGTAAGGGCAAGGCTGCATGTTGGGTTCGAATTCATAATGCTGCAATTTTTACCGTTGGAAAACAGTATAACAACAAGCCACTTGAGTCAGCTTTAATCAATAGACAGCAAAAACAAGTTTCCTCCTTTAATACAGCTGCACACAACTCCTCGACCAAACATATGGTCCTACATGATTAAAAAGATGCCATATAGAAACTGCTATAGAGAGCAACAGTCAGTTACAGTGAAGCACGTTCTTATATCATCTCGTAAGGTCTAATCCGAGAGGAAGCATGCCTGACAGAAACATGAGAATGACCGATTGCACAACCGCCAAATTTCATCAGCGTACATTGACCTGCCCCTGCCTGTCTCTTACTCCTTCCTTCATGTGAAACAAACGTACACCTGCAATTATTCAGACTAGTACAGTTGGCATCTGTACAGAGAACGCATAAGCAATATCATCTGATCGCCTGGCACTGCTTACAAACCAAACATAAGAAACCATACAAAAGTTTCTGAATCAACATTCTGCCCAAAATCCAGCTGTAACTCACCTGTTATGTAGGTAAGATTTGGGTTTAAAGTCTGAGTACTTGCTCCTTGTCCCATAATCTTGCCCTGTACCCCCAAGTCCCGTGTGCCCCGTCCTCTGCCAGTCCCGGGGCCCGCGGCAGGGAGGGCAAAACACAGTTTCACTATTCTCTGCGAGCAGGTACTCTCGCTCTGTAATCCTAGAAGTTTGTGCTCACGCTCACCGCTTCGTCCCTCCTTCTTGCTTCACAACTTCTGTTTGGGTGGTTCGCTTGCTCTTAGTCAACAACTCATGAAGGTCCCTCCCTCTCAGCAGCCCTGACTTCATAAATAACATACGCTGCTTGTCTGAAGTATGTCAGCTGGCCAGGATGCCAGTCATTCCCGGTGGCAGATTTTTCGGAGCCGAAGTTCACAGAGGAAAACTCTGGAGGGATCAGAGGAGGTCGGAGCCAGTCTCTACCTCTGCTGCTACACACCTTCATTTCCCAAAATGCATTAGACGATGCAGTGTAACCCGAGAGTGGCTGCAACCTGAGATGGGGCGAGGTGGGGCCCTTGACTGGCAGGAAGTGACATCATAGAAGGCTCAAATTACAGTGAGTGAGACAGATAGTGAGTTGGCGTCAGGCTGATTATTTATGTGTGTGGGCATGAAATGAAGACTGTTCACAGTACTTACATTGATGCTGAGCACCTAGGCGTAACCAAAGTGGGAGGTACAATTCCAGTGGGAGGTACAATTTAATTCCAGACTAAATTAAGAAATACAGTTTTGCAATGTGGTTGGTATTGTCTTACTCTCCTTCACTGCTCAGTAACATCTAATTAGAATATGCAAACTTATACTTTACATGAGGTGAAAATAAATGTTTTGTCTTTTTTCGCTCTGATCAAGAACATACCAGAATTGTATTTAGTGAAGTCTGTATTTTGTATAAATTAACAAAATCAAGCTTAATAAATATAAAATGAGTCTTGGAGGCAGTACCTTCACATTATCTTCATGAATAATAACAAATTTCTTTTCTGAACAATTTTTGGAATGATTTTCAGTAAACTGTAGTTAGTAATTTCAGTAATTTCTCCTCAGGTATACACATTATACAGAGTGAAAAGTAATCATACAGGTGAGATTCATCATATTAACTATATCTATAAGTATATCTACTGTTTACGGAAGCCATAAGGTCATTCATTGTCATTTTATTCTTTCTTGTTTTCTCATGATCACAACTTAGGCTAATTTTACAGTTCAGTGGTCTCCTTTCCAAAAGCTTACCGGCTAGAATGAAATAATAGAATGGTTATTACTAATGTTCTTTTCTGAGAGTTCATTACACTAATACTGATATTTGCTAATGCAAATATCTATGCAATATCTAATGCAATATTTGTCATCTAATGCAATGACATTCAAACATTAGTGTAGCTCAAGTGTTTTTTTATTTAAATTATTTTAGCTAGAATTAATATTTGACTGTTTTTATTGCATATTTAATCAAATAAATGAAGCCTTGGTGAGCATAGGAGACTTATTTCAAAAACATTAAAACATTAGTACCAACTCAAAAAAAAATATTGGAATGTATGTGGACAATGAGATGAAAAAAAAACTTAAATCAAAGAGAACTCCATGTCAACCAGTTACATTAGGAATTAACCTCATGTAAATCCCTCTGGAAAAGGGAGTTCTCCACACAGGACATGACATGGCTAGTGTTATCGTTACGTGTGGGAGTCTGGGAACAGAGAGAGAAGAGCTCTGGGACTAGGAGGAGAGAAAAGCAAGGCTGGATGTGTTTAGTGCCAGTCAGAGCCAGGTTTCCAGTGACAGTGAGAGTGAGTGAGAGAGAGAGAGAGAGAGAGAGAGAGAGAGAGAGTGAGAGAGAGAGAGAGAGAGAGAGAGAGAGAGAGAGAGAGAGAGAGAGAGAGAGAGAGAGAGAGAGAGAGAGAGAGAGAGAGAGAGAGAGAGAGAGAGAGAGAGAGAGAGAGAGAGAGAGAGAGAGAGAGAGAGAGAGAGAGAGAGAGAGAGAGAGAGAGAGAGAGAGAGAGAAAGAGAATAAAATCACTTAGCTGTCAGGAGACAAAAGCCAGACAAGTGTTGAATGAACTTAGATAGATAAAACTGGATCATTAAATAGGATACATTAATAATGTTAGCACTGGTAATGTTTAATGTTGGATGCTCTTAGTTTATAAACCATTTTTTTTTAAAATATCTATTAAAAGATCTCCCAAATATCCCACTAATAATGACATAAATAAGACTTTACTGGTCTGCATTTTATAAACATAGCAGACAGCTTTATTCTGCCAGTGGACAAGTTGACAGCACTGCCTTTTAAAACAGTTGAGACAGCTGCAAAACTTTCCCACAATCAGTTTAAACTGAAAAAGACAAAATTTGATTTATTTTTATATTTAAATTCATAAGAATAATTTCTTAAGATAAAAGATAATTCTGCATTTGAACTTTTTTGAATTTCAAATAAATCCAACCGCCAGAATTAAAAAGCTACAGTTAAGCAACACCACGGTCATATTACTTCACTACAGCTATGAGAACTTCAGAAAACTCTTTCAATCTTTATAAAAAAATACAAAAAAACAATCTTTGATAGGGTAAGGCTGTGCTCTCTGTGTGATATTTTTGGAAATTCTGACTGCATTATGTTGCATTATTTTGTAGAAAATTCTCACTGTATAAAATTTGACATGCAGCTCTTTGGGATTTGTTTTATTGTTTAAAGATGTTTCAATAGATTTCCACAGTTTCATTAAAAAAAAATTGTTTCGTTTTTTGATAAATGTGCCTTCAGAAACTCCAAGGGCCCTATCATACACCCGGCGCAATGCAGTGCCAGGCACGACGCAAGTGTTTTTTGATAGTTTCAGCCCGACGCAGTTACGATTTTCATGTCCTGCTGTTTTGTTGTTTAAACAGCAAATATATTGGGCGCCCATGGGCGGGTTGGTCTGAAATGAGGTGTGTTCAGGCACATTGTTGGTGTGTTGCTATTTTGAGCCAACTGAATGCACTGCGCCATTGACTTTACACCAGGTTTTTGCTGGTCAATGGCGCAGTCTATTTCGGTTGTAACATTTATTTATTTTTGTTATTTAAAGAGCGCGTTATTAATGTGCGCCAATAGGCGGGTCCACAACATGCGTACACTCTGCCCTGTAGATGGTCTGCTTGTGTGTGAACCTCGCATTTCCTCACTAGACGTTCAGTTTTTCTGCTTGCAAATTCCGCCATGTAAATAGCGAATCCGCCATGGCGCGAGCGCAACTGGCTTTTATAGGGAATATGAACAATTAAGAGAATAGAGACAACCCTTTTAGACCATGCGCCGACTATTTTGGACACGCCCTAAGTGAACTTGCGCCGTGCGCTTTAGACCATGCGCTTCGATCGTTAAAATAGGGCCCTAAAGCTTTAAAATCAATCTCATTGTGTAATAATGATAATAAATATATATAAAAAATTCCGCATGCTTGTCTCTTCTACGAAAGCCTTTTGTTTTAGCATGATCTGATCTACACAGCTGTCAATTTCTAGTCTCACATGCTTTTGGTAGGATGAAGTTTAATGTCCTGACAACCTCAGGAGCCAATTGTTAGCAACAGTCTTTTAAAGACACAAGCTTGAAAAAAGATCATGAGTGGGGTATGTAGTCGATTAAAACATGAAAATATCTTGAGCTTTTGTTCACCACAGACCCTATTTCAGGCAATTACCCAAAAACCCCTTGGGAAATTTTTTGGGATACGATTGAACAGGAAGTGCAAAAATTAGATTTTAGAAGACCACGCAACATCTCGCGGCACGAATGTACCAATACAAATAAATAAAAAATCTCCAGTTAACTAGCAGAGCATTCATTTCGTTCGTTTGTTAAATAAGAGGCGATCTAGCGCTGAAATGTGTTGTTTTCGAAATCAAGTGATCAACGTGCGCGTTGCCGCTGCGATCAGTGGCGCGGATACTGTGTTCTCGTGTCTTCACTGGGATGCGCGCTTCAATCCGTTGTTGAGACTATTCGTTCCGGTGAAATTACAAAACAAAATGAACACAAATGTCTCCCTGCCTGATATTCAACCACTGATAAACAATCGATTTTGATGAGAAAAAAAAAAACTATTCGAGATTTAGATTAGAACCCAGAACCTCTGACACGCTTGTCAAAAGTTCTGCCACTGGACCATTTAAATACACCTTTAAATCAGTCGGATCTATGTATTTATGCCCGTGAAAATCTTAAATATCTGTGATATGGCTGACCTAGACTGATTGTTAGGTGTCTGATTTATGTTCAAAATGGACAAAAGTGAGTACAGTAGTATAGTCCATGTGTGGATTTATGGGGCAGTCTATTTTTATTTTATTTTTTTAGAAGTGAGTTGTATTCAGTTACCATTTAGCTGCATTTCTGTTTTTAGCAAGTGGAGAAGGGGGACAGTTTGATGTTTCTGAGAATTATTTCCCTCTTTCCTTTTAACACTGAAATTTATCGCATCATTGTCAATTGAGGATAACAAGCTGTAAAGTTGTGTTGGTACAGTTATGTGCAATTAAGTGGATGTTTTCTGTTGGTTAATTAATGGGGAGATAATCGAATCGAACTGAAAAAATGAATCGTTAGATAAATCAATGGATGGAAAAAATAATTGCTAGATTAATCGTTTAAAAAAATAATCGTTTATCCCATCCCTAGTTACACCATAATTTTAATTAGTCAAATAAAGTTACCTCTACTACCTCTACTAAGTTACCTCCACTGTCACACAGTGCAGCAGGAATCACAGTTCACTGATCGCGTGACGATGGCAGAGGATTTGCTGCACAACAGAGCCGCGTGAGATAAATTTCTTATCTTGTAGAATGAGTGCTCAGCACCACCGCTCCCTAAACACGGAGTACGTGTGATCGGGAATCCGAAAGTGAAAGAAAAATCGAGCTCCCTGATACAGACAAATTAGTCTGCATAATAGCCTGTCTTCAAATATCAAACCTATCTCTGGACTGTGTAGTTGGTGGCTTTGGTCTCTGTTTGCACTTTGAATACTGAGAGAGTAGGCTTACTTTGATAATGGTTGCACTTGCACTTATTGTTTGCACTTAAAAACTTATTTATTTTTGTTATACGGTTTTGATTTCTATGTTTGTGGAAAGGAGTTCAATTAGGAGGTCACACACAGCCTTAATCAAAGTTCTGGAAGCTCATAATTCATGCACAGTAAGGTCTGAAGAGACTGTGAAATCATAAAGGAGAGTCAGTTGAGTTTGTCGCAAAACCTTTTACAGTGCTTGCATATTGTTGTCTTTCAATGCATTGGATAATTCATAATCAAAGTAGAATCAAAATTACATTCATTACAAGATTTTTAGTTAAAACGTTTCAAAATGCACCTGCAAACTATTTTTCCAGACATGAATTTTGTCATGGAGGATTTCTATAAAATATTGTGCAAAAATATTGTCTCGTTCTCGCAAATCCAATCTCGTGTCTCGTCTCATCTTGTGAGATAAGCGTCTCGACACACCCCTAGAATTTAAGAGATTAAACGTTACTGTAACAAAGTACAAGTTCAAGGAAGAAAGAGGCAAACATTAAACGTAACTTTAATCGCAATCAACAATCAACAAAACGAAAGGAGTGGCAGTGATCGACTGCGGCATTTAAAAAACAGTAAAGTAAAAATGTACCAGGCCCAGCCCTGCTTAATACCACAGTAACGTAAATAAAACTAGCCTATAATACATTAGCTCACCCATGAACATGATTTTTGCCTGAATCCCATTGAATTGCTTTGCATAGGCTGTGGAGGTAAAGGCAACTCCCATGATTCCACATTCAGCCTTTGTTATTGTTTTGAATAAGCGACCTTTAGCAGCTAAACTTATATACTGTGCCATTAATAGATATGAGAGAAACTTGTGTATGACAGTAAACAGGCCTAATTCAAAGCCTAATAAGCTCTATTGTTCTACAGTTACAAAAACTGTAAAGCAGATACAGGCTGACAGCACACATTTCCACTAGCTCTACATATGACCTCTTGCTGGCAGCAAAAGCCAAATGACGTACACTAGTGCCATCTGAAGGACACAGTGTGTTATTGAAATCCAATTAAATTCATTCAACTATAAATCATTAACCCAAAAGCACAAAAACTAGTAAATAAAATAAAACTTCCCATTCAAGGTGGCCATATTTGCAACACATCTTTGTCGGTCTCAACAATCTTAACGGCTATGAATTTTAAACATGTGGTTTCATGCAGTGTACATTGGCATTACTACATGAATATATTGTACTAGTACTTTTTTTTTGTATTTTTACCAAATTTGGTATTTGGTATATCAAGATTTTATTTCCAGCTAAAACAACTATAGCAACCTTTGATATACAATGACTGATACAGAATTATTCATACTGCTCAGTCCACTCTGAATTGCTTTGGCTAGTTGTTCTTTTGATACACTGATGTGAGGCTTTAGATCATTGAGTTCATTGTGCTGCTCGACTGCTGACTCACTGGACATTAGCATATGATTATAATGACGGAAGACCAGTGAAACTGTCGAGGTGAAGAGGAGCATTTAAAAACATCAACACATGGGGTGAATTCCCAATGACATTTTTGCACCAGTAAAGGACATTAGAGGAAGGAAAACAATTAAAGGCCACGTAAAAATTTCAGGACTTTAGTCGACCAAGATTTTCTTTGGTTGATTACAGCCCTAGTTCCCACAATCATAGAAGACCTGAAAATCTTTTAAGATGTTTTCTAGATCTGGAAAAGTCAGATTTCCAGATTTAGATTTTTCTATTTATGTTCTGATCTAGAATATTTAATTATCTACCAATTGCTCTTGTGAGGACTACATTCTGACATGTCATGATATCTATTTTTCAAACAAATTGTTCCTTCAATCATCTTTTAAATTAGTCACACGGGTTCATAAATCAGTCTGAATAACTTGGTCGACTAAAGTCCTGAAATTTTTGACTAAAAATCGACTAAAAATGACGTTAGGAAAGAAAACGTTAAATTAATTAGCTGCGCATAGCCTTGTAGCCGCCTAAATGAATTATAAATAAATATAAAAACTAGTAGGCTATTTGCAGTATATTAAATCGTTTTTTACCTAATTATTTTGCACTGAAATGAGTCTGACACACGAGTCTGTCGGCACCTGTGCAATATCATAGCCAATGATTTCCGAAAATAGTACTATGTTGTAAAATATTACTTTTGAGGAATATGCAACATAATTTAGACAATTGCTTTTGTCATATGTATTATAATAACTGACAGACACTTCTGACTATAATATCATTTCAGCCGCTCTGTGCAGCTGAACATCATAGGAGCTCCGCTTCGCGGCTGAGACACAAATAGACTATTAACTTTTAAAAAAAATGCTGCCACTATGCCGATGTCTTTGTTGACATGGTAGAAGAGAACTGACTATGAATCAAACGCTCTCACAATTAGATAAATAATATTCAGCAAACCTTCTAGTAGCCTACTTTCTTCAATCTGTCTCTCTTCTCCAGTGGGTTGGGCTAATCCAAAAGAAGTGAAAACAAGGTGGGTGTTCTGAAGACAAGACTGTTACCTGTGAAACAGGGGTGCTCTGAAAACACCCCCATTAGCAATAAGTGTTTTCCACCTGATGAAAAGAACCCGGTAAAACTGATGAAATGAGCACGGCAAAAAATAGACCAATCAGAATTTTGGTCGAGCCAGAACGTATCGACCAATAATCGACTGGGAGATTACAGCCCTAGTGGGAACCCTGCATTTATAACCACATGATGTGTCCTTGCAATTTGTTTAGAAACCTGATGAAATGTATTTCCTTTTACCTGGTATATAAGTCAAAAATATGCTAAGGGGTAATTCAATGTTTAATTTTCTGGATATTTAACATATCAAAGCCTGGCTTGCTCATCCTAAAATTTCAGACCCACTGCTCCCTGTTAAAGCCCGCCACGATCTCATGAAAGTGCGTCTATAGCACGAATTTTATTTATAGCGCCATTTACGCCTAAAATATTGCGTGCGTATGATACGCACTGTATGGCGAGCAATACGCACGTTTACAGTGCGTATCACATGCACGCAAAAACTATTTTGCCGTATAAATGGCACGAGAAATAAAATTTGTGTTATACACACTTTCATGAGATCGTGTTGCATGTACCCACCAGTCCTGAGATCTCTTTCGTCCATCTGTGCAAGAACCCCCTTTAAACATGCGCAATGTTTCAGATCTTTAAACACATGAGTCGGATATGGGTCACAATTTAAAGAACGTGTTAACGGACGGTCAAAAAAAATCGGATATAGGCAACAAATCAGAATTGGGCATCAAGACCTACAGTGTAAACGAGGCCACGGCAATCAGCATCAGCAAAGTAAACGCAAGAAAACAGACGACGAACAATGAAAAGAAATAGACACGTAGAGAGTTTTTTTTTCTTTAAGAAAAGTAGGCCTGTTCCCCCCAACACTCTCCCCGGTCAATGCTCCGACAACAGCCCAGACATGGAGCTTCAGCCATCAGTTCAGGGAAGCACTTTTAAACAGTAGCACTTTCTATTTCTATTTTTATTTCTATTTTGAAATGTTTTATTTTGCTTAAAATGTTTTAGTTTGGCAGCTCAGTGAAGCACTAAGCATTTAAAAAAAAAAAAAAAAAAAAAAAAAAAAAAAAAGAGTATTTTATATACAGTATAATTGTGCTTCAAATAAAAAATAAAAAAAAGTATTTACCAACACATTCTTGTTTAAAATCATTTACATAATATATATGAATGTTTATGGAGCGTGATAAAAAGGTAACCTTGAAATTGTGGCATTAAAGGCGACGCGGGTCGAGGGAAATTTTGGGTGCACCTACATTTTGTGCTGGTGCACCTAAATAAAAAAGTTAGGAGCACCAGTGCATCCAAGGCAAAAAGTTAATGTGGAGCCCTGTGTATCCGAAACCACTTTTGCTAGTTTAACGACGGGAAAAATGGTCGGCGCCCGGCGCATCGTCTAAAAGGGTTGTCCCTATTCTCTAAATGAGTACTGGTGCAGACCAATGTATTAACAATATGGTACAGACAAATGTATTAAACAACTACCGGTATGTAATCTTTCCCAGCATTAGACACAACACTCTATCTGTATCCCTGTTCTTTCCCTATCTGCTGTCCTTGTATCGCTCTGTCCCAATGCTGAGGACAAGAGTCACGGGAAGAAAACAGGCCAAAACACTGAGGCGATTAAATCCTATCAAGGAAATCTCTTGGACTGTTTCCAGATAACAACAGTCCCTGAATATAACTTCCATTACTAACAAAAAGTATCAACAAGTACCATGGTATTATAATGCTGTTTGAACAAAAAAGGACAATGGTAGCTTTTTGGACAAGTAACATGGTGATAACATGGTATTATTTGCAATATCATTGAATGATATGTAACTCATGTGGGTTTTTTAAACACCTTTTTGTCTTTACAAATTCATTTTAAATGATCCTGTGGAAAAAGAATCTACGCAGCAATATAAATAGAAAGGGCATAAATAGTAACTTAGCAAGAATTAGCTAAATACCACAAAATCTACAACAGTTTTAGATGGAGCATCGTTATTTTGTACCATAGAATAGTAATATGATACACTAACATTCAAAAGTTTGGTGTTGGCAAGATTTTTCAATCCTTTTCCGGTTACACTTTAGAATAAGGTTTCATTAGTTAAATATATTAGTTGACATGAACTAATAATGAACCAATTCTACAGCATTTATTAATCTTTGTTAATGTTAATTTCAACATTTACTAATTATAAAAAATCAAAAGTTGTATTTGTTAACATTAATCCACTGTGAAGTAGGCCTAACATGAACAAACAATGAGCAGCTATATTTTTATTAACTAAAGTTAACAAAGATTAACAAATGCAGTAACAAACGTACTGCTCATGGTTAGTTCATGTTAGGTAATACATTAACTAACAAATGAAACCTTATTGTAAAGTGTTACCATTTTTTTTTCTTTTGTTCAAGGTCAAAAGAACAGTATTTATTTAAAAAAAAAAAATGTAACACTAAATGTATTTTACTCTCACTTTTGATCAATTTAATACATCCCTGCTGAATAAAAGTGTACATTTCGTTAAAAAAAGTCTTACTAACCACAAACGTTTAAGCAGTACAGTACAAATGGAAGTATGATGGTGCATTATAATCTCAAACATCACTGTACTATGATACTGACACAGTACAGTACTTCTGTGGCAAATAATCACAGATCTACTGCTGTATATCATTCTCTAAACTTAAAAAAAAAAAAAAAAAAAAAAAAAAACGTAATCTGAAACCAGTTGACAGATTTTTGATATGGAATAAACAAATAATTTCTTTGTAAAAATATGTCGTTTTTAAAGTACGCGGCCATTTATGGTGTGCAATTTTACATGCTCATATGTGCTGTTGCATAACACCTAGGCTACATTGCTGAATGAAAAGTAATATATCCCTTTCATTATGAATAACCCAAAATATGAAGGGAAAAACAGTCTGTACCAACACAAATTAAAGGCTGCTTCTATTTTTAAATGTTCCTCATCGTTATCAAAGAGAAGCACTTGACCCTCAATGGTAGACAACAGATATTTACCCGTTCCTCAGTCTGTAGATATGAAGTACGGCAAACAAAGTTTTCCTACCTGATGAGGTATACTCCTCTTCTACAGAGTTACTCTCTTTGTCCATGGAGGTAAAATTCCCCACAGAAAAACAAAGCTACAACGTGGCAAATGAAAAGCGCTGAGTTTCACCTGTGGGTGTGTCGACTGGGCAAAGCATGATCAGATATCTCACTCGAGAGCCAGCACACCTATGCGTCACATGGTCAACCTTCTTTATGAGGCTAACATTCCTTATGAGGTCAGTGTCTTTATTATAATATAACACAGGATCACTATCACCAACTACACTCTTAAAACCAGACATTGCTTTCTATGAAGTATGTGGTTAAACAAACAAAAAAATGGTGTGAATATGCAACTATTTAAGGGGAACATCACATAACCTATAATTGAAAAATCTTCAAATAAGCAATAATGATTTTTGAAAAACTCATTTAACAACTAATTATTGAGGTCTTTTCACTGTTATTTCTGTGCATGTTTTGGGCAAAATGTGGAATATGCAAATAATTTACACCTAAAACAGATAAATTGATTATTAAAACATAAGTCAGCTGCAGCCCAAAACCAATTCAATCCACATGACCCTTGAATGATGACCACTGAGACCAATCACAGATATTTCTTCTGACTTTTTGACAAGATTATCCTTCCATTTTCTTACCTCGGTTTTCCATTCCCACGTCAAGACCACAGCAGCAGGTAGAGGATCCTGAGGAAATAAGAGACGGATGACTTGATTAGTAAAAACAGTGTGTATATACATTCACAATACAATGGATACAATGTGTTTAAACAACAGACCTCACATTGATTGACAACAAGAACCCATGAATGAAGCCAACATGCAAGTAAAGGATAATGTACAGACAACACATCATTATCGCAAAACTAACAGCAACAACAAAGCAGAGGGTGTCACCCTGAAGGCTTTTTTTGTGATAATGACTATTATCTTATATAGATTATACTACTTACCAAATACATAAATAGACATTAAATATTGATTTTAAAGTGTAAATTGCAGGTTAACCACCACAACCAATTAATGTGTAAATTAAAGTGCTCATTATGTATATATTTAAACATTTCTGTCTTAAAATGCGTTAAAATAACATTTATTGGGGTTTCTTCAAAGGTAGCATGTTTTTTTTACAGTAACTGGGTGATGACGTCATAAGAGGGAGTAGCAACCCATAAGCCCCTTTCACACAGCGCGTTGATCATGAGAAATTGCCGGGAAATTGCCAGAACGCCTTCTGTGTGAACGCAAACACGACCCGGGATTGATGCCGGGATCGATGCCGGGTTGGGGACCTAGTAACATTGCCGGGATCAGTCCCAGCTTTTAAGGGACCGGGATCGGTCCCAGACCCTGGCATCTGCTGACAGAACACGATATTGCCTGTGCTAAAACGCAACTAATTAGCGATGCTCATTGTCAGAAAGAAAAAGAGAGATCAATGTCCCTATCGCTGTGTTTGACAGGTGTTTGTGTGGGCTATGCCACCCAATGGAATCAGCAGTGGATAGTATGTGCTGCCGTAAGGTGAATGCGTTTTGGAGTTTAGTGGTGCTGCTCGACCCGCGACCGGCAAATCTGACGTGCCTCACGCAGCATCCTGGTTTTGACGCATGCTCCCTGAACCCGTTTGTTTTGCGAATACCTTACTCTCATTTCAGGCAGGATCACGGTCCTCTTGAAGCCAGCACACATGAGTATGTTTACAATTGAGTTATTTCATTCATCACTTCTGAAAAAAAACAACAACAACAATATAACTGCTAGCCTACTTGCCGTTAGACTAACGGTAACTCTAGGCTTGGAGTCCCTCTTATGACGTCACGCCCAGCCTAGTGGAAGGGAGGAGGAGTGCTTAAAACCACTGTAAAAAGTACAGTTTGGTATAAAAAACAAACAAAAAAAAAACATACAAAACAATGGTGGGCGGTTCTTATATTTATGTTTAATAAGCGCATTGCATTATCTTCGTGAAAAATGTAACCTGCAATTTACACTTTAAATTATTCTTAATTCTTATTCACTTTGATTATGTAAAAAATAAAAAGCAGTGTGGAGAGATAAAGAGTCATGAAGCAATGAAACTGGTCAACTGATTGCCATGAAATAACTACAGTCCTTTATCTGGTAAAACTAACACAACGTACCATATCTCATCCATTCCAACACATGATAAAACTATCTCAAATTAAATCAAATAAATAAATAAAAACTTGCAAGCTTGCCCCCGTTTAAGAACAAGGTAGTCAATATAGAACTACCTTCCAACAACTAATATTTCCAATACCTTCTAAATAGAGGTAATAATATATTTGTTGTATATTTTAATATTTAAGCATAATATTTTTTTTTATTCATTTTTATCTTTATATTAGGGCAACAATGTAAATTATTAGCCTTTTTAAGACTTTTGCCCAAAAATCATATTCGAAGTTCATTTGTTTATTAATATTAATATTTGAATATATCCTAATATTTATTAATCATAATCAAATGCCTTCATTAAGACCTATATTGGCATCAAACTTGAGTTGTATATGTTCTGTCCACAAGAGGGCAGTGCATTAGTCAATGTCAATAGGCAGGCAATGATGTTTTCGGAAGAAAAACATACTGTCACAACTGTTTTTTTGTTTATTTATTAAAAATCAGACCCTGGATTAAACACAAACAGTATGTTTTCGACAGGTTTTATCGTTTTATAGGTTTTACACTGTTCTAATAAAAAAAAAAAAAAAGCCAGTCAGGCTAAGTACTGAAAAGACAAAATAAAGGTAGGCCCTACTTGGTAGACCTATTAAAACAAGCACATCCTACCAGCCATTACGGCCCATTAACAGATTGTTTCGCTCACGTATTCTACAAGCCAGCCATTACTGACACTTGGTATACAAAATAGGCACTAACCAGAACGCTGACGTCACCTACAGGAGCCCAGATGACGAATAATAGCCTTGCTAATGAGCTCGCGATTCACAACTTCACCAGGCATCAAAAAGCCTCGGAATATGAATTGAAAACAATGTTTACAAGCAAACACATTTAGAAAAAAAATACTACTTATAGCAGGTTTGAATATTAAAGGCTGCCTAATATTCGTATTTGAATTATATTCGAATAACGAAGTTCAGAGTCAAAGCCCTAATTTTTATTAGGCTATACTATTTATATTATATATATTTTTTATATTTTAAATGTATTTATTACTGAATGTAAATTATAGAACATTAAATGTATGTAACATAAAAATGATGGCAGGAGCTATTTTTACAACTTAAAGAAAAAAAATCCTTGGATTTTACCAAAACCTTTTTTTTTTTTTTTCAAAAACATCCTAGATTTCTTTTAACTTCTGAAACTCCAGAAAACATAATATGCTTGACGGTAAATACAGACCTTCACATGACACAAAACATGTGTCTTTGGTAAAACATGTCTATATTAATAATCATTACTTATGTGTATGTCACTGTAAACTCTTATATAACTAACTAATCACTCATTTTTTTCCAGACAGGATTATGGCTTACGAAGTAGCATAGTAGTTCCTCAGGAAATTAAATGACAGCAATTATTTTGTAAATGTTTAACAGTGTTTCCCACAAGATTTTGTGAAACTGTGGTGGGTGGACATTTCTCCCTCTAGGGGGGTCCGGGGGCATTGTGTGTGTGTGTGTGTGTGTGTGTGTGTCTGTGTGTGTGTGTGTGTGTGTGTTTATTTATTTATGTTTGTTACAGTTTAGCTCCAACTAGAATAACTTTTATCTGTTTTTATATAAATTAAAGCTCATGATAACATCAAAACACCATATTAAGTTGTTTTAAATGTTAAAATATATATTTTTTAGGCCTATATACAAGATTAGGCTACATGTTTATGAATATACTTCACTTCATGTAGCCTATTCTGTCTGTAAAATAAGACAAATGTTAATATAATTTATTAAATAAATATTTGTTATAATTGTTAATGTTTGTTGTAATGTAGCTAGTAAACATGTTTTGTAAAAAAATATATATATATTTATGTTGCATCAAAAACAGACAGTTATTTTAATTAAATTTGGAATAAAGACCATGATGATTGGCAACAAAACATAAACAACATGTTTATGCAGACGTTCCGGTTGTTGTCGCTTTAAGAAAATGTCCCGCTTGGCTTGAGTCGTCTAGTGCGTTCCTGACCTGTTCTGGAAGAGCCTCAGAACACGATTTTTCGGAGGATACATTTTTCATGTAAATGCGGGATGATGTTATACATTCTTATTTTTTCACGTATGATGGCATGTACCGTTGATTTTGTCTAATTTTATGTTCCCCTGCTTAAAGCCCTTGAAAAGTGCTCGAGTCAGACTGGCTGTTTCAGGTTACTGATCGATTGGGAAGAGCCCTCAGAAGTTCAAAATGGATTTGGGGAAATTGTCTAACCGCTCAATTAATAAAGGAGCTATTGCAGTTTGTCATAGAAGTTTCTGAAGAGGAGAGGACAAAATGAGGGTGAGTATGTTAACTGTCACATGTTGAGATGTTTTAAGAAAATCAAGGCTTTTCTCGAGGATTCTTCTCGGTGTGACGGCGGCCTTTATCCAGACTATAAACTTTCATACCTTAGCCTCTCATACCTAGCCTGGGAAAACCCAGACAACCCAGACAACCCTCACCCAATCCCAATCCACCCATTTTATGTTAAGTTATGTTACATTTTCACTGTTTACAAAGGCAGGGCCTGCCATCTTGTCTTTTAGGCTTGTTGTTTCTGATTGCACTTTAACCCGAAGGGGGAAAACGTAATCATTTAAATGTACTTCAACGTAGAAGAAATGACTTTGTTTTGGTGCACATTCCAACACTTAAGACCAAATTGTTAAATACTTTGAGTTTGAGAAAACAGTTAAATTTAAGTTGTTGCCGTTTTTGCTTTTATGGAATGTTTTAAGTTTTGTTTAGTCATTGAGCAGTGTAGACATGCTTCAGTGTCACTATAATTGTCATTTCAGTTATTGAGGCAGATTTTAAAAGCAGAAGGAAGAGCCATTCTAAGCTTTTTTTATTTATTTAACACATTGGGTTTTTTTAATGACAAAAACTAAATAGTTTTTCCGTTATCACAACTTTTATAACACTGGTTATTCAATAAACAGATATTACTGTTACTAAACTCAGGAAACTCGGAAACTTTAAATTCCAAATTGATCCATATCGTGATAGGTATCGTATCGTGATGCGTATCGTATCGTGACATTGTTGGTGATACACAGCCCTAGTAGTCATAACTATAAATTATGCATAGGAACTAACCCTAAACAACTCCCTAATCCTATTTAACTGATTACAGTTGCTCATGTCTTTCATATTACCAATTGTCTGGTTATTTTTATTTTTTGCCATTCCACAGAAAGTTATCTCAGTTTTAATTTCCCTGTAATAGCAATGCTGAAATGTTGCAGTTTCGGATGAATATACTGCGCATACCATTTGTTTCTAAAGTGCTGTAAGGCTTCCACTAATAAGCCTCTTTAAACAGAATCTCTGTCTCAGTTCCCCTCCCTGTAGTGCTGGCGCAGCTTTAAGCACCAGGACTAATGTGCACTATGAACTCTGGGACAGCAGATGTGAAATATCCCCTTCTAACTCGAACAGGATGAAGGATAACATCTAATCTAAATCCTTCAAGCTGATTGAAGTGTCACACTGTCACTAGGACATCTTGGATACTGGATCACATGTGATCAAGTTAGGTAGGCCTATGTGTTTACAGGCAAGTCAATTACAACTAGTTGTTAATGATTAATAAAGTGCTGCGGGGTGGGGGGGTTGATTCACATATGAATCGCGATTCTATCTTCTACCTAGAGAAGTGAGGCAGTGAGTCAACTGTGATCGCAGTGCAGCACCTGGACAGATTGAGAGAGTACAGGCTTGCAATGGGGCAGAAGAAGCATTATGAATGAAGCTTAGGCTACTTGACAACAACAGTCATATCCAATAGAAAATTTATATAGTTAATGTACAGTTAGTTACCTTAATGCATAGTTACTGGCACACTCACGTGACGTCAAGCTTTTCTTGTGATCCTGCTGCGTCTTGTGTACCGGTACTTTTTACACACGAGAAACGAGTTCCACGTGGACACGCACGCGCGTGTTTTCTGTGGTAACAAACAATACCCGCTAGTAAAAGCGAATTAACAGATGCTGTATCTGAGGCTATTTCAAGATTGCATAGCGTATAACAATTTTCTAACTCCAAACAATCTGCCAATGATCGGAACCAACTGATAATCACTTTGATATACAGTATCTCTCAAACTGACGTTCACTAGGCATGTGGCAGAATAAAATGTTCATGTTACGATAATGCAGCTTTTATTATGGTGTACGGTATACTATCACAATATTGAAATAAGTTGCAAAGATAGTGTTTTCATACTATAACAGGTATATTTTTTGTCTTATAACAATAAGAACTTTTAAATAAAAACAATACGCAGAAAAGAAACGTATAAGTAAAATCAGGCATGTCACCTAAAGACAAAAAAGAAAGAAGAGCTGACCAATTGTTGTATTCAATCAATCAATCAATTTCTCCACACCACTGCTCTTTCCTTCATTTTAGGTTGAACTAATCTTTAAATTAAATTAATAATTTCATTTCTTAATTTTTTTGTGTGTTATTTTAATTTGAGGTAAAACAAATTAAATTAAAAGATTAGAATCAAATCTATGCATCGAACTTCAAAAGATTCTCACCCTAATGATTAATTTAAAAAGGCATCAGAGATGTGTCTCTCTTCAGCATTAATTCACAGGGTTACAAGGTAAAGGTTAGGCTTGACACATTCACGTTGCCAGGGGGGAGGAGGGGGAACAGTAAACAAGAACAACCCCATAATAAACCAAAACAAATTCAATTTTTTTTTTATTGAAAACAAGACCAAAATATCACAACCAGCACCATCACATTGAACTCTATCCAATCCCATACACTTGATCAATTCATGAGCCAAAGCCCAACAAACTAGCCCAAAAAGGCTTAAAAAAAGTGAAAATGGCAACACTGCAAAGGAGTGCTCTGCTTAGCAGCCTTCCAACAAAACACAACTCCTCTGCCAATAGTGATTTTTGCAGAACTCTATGAGTTTTTGGTCACTGTAGTATTAATTTGGTCAAAAATAGCAGATTCCAAAAATGCGAGACTCCAGAACGTTTTGTTTTCACTAACTAAAGGAATAATTTGGGGGATTCAATCGTGTATTTAAATGTTTTTGTCACTCCTGAAACTATACAGTGTGTATGTGGCTTTTGTTCATTTGCCTGATTGTGAAATCCAGAAACATTATTTGTGTGGATGATTTGAGGATCAGTCATCGGCAGAGCAAAAGGATGTGGCAACCATGCATGATAACATTAATGAAACCCTATCCTTCTATAGCAAAACAAACATGCTAGTATCGGTCATTATCTTTACTCTCTCCAGTGTAGTCCTTGACAAGTGGCAAACAGAACGTGTAAAAATCAATGGGTGGCAAAGATTAATATATTTATTTCCACGCATTGTATTTTCAAAACAAGAATTTTCTGACAATGAAGTATGACACGATGACACTCTGGGATAAATCTATTTATGATGCATGTGTATGAGCTGCAGGTGAAAATCTAATCACTTAGAAAACTACATTGCCTCAACAATCTGTACATTGTGTAGCACAAATAGACAATGCTTATAAAGGGCCTGAACAGCAAATTTTATCTTCGGCATGATCAACACTTCTGCGCAAATATACTGTGCAAAACTAGGGATGCACTGAATATTCGGCCACCGAAAAGACTTTTATCACCGGAAAAATACGGCCGAAATGTTGTGATGACGCAAACAGAAACCGGTTCGTTGGACCATTTTCCCTGCCGACCCAAATTTCGTTGTTTCAAAGGCGCGTGGCAAGCGCGCGATGGCGCGACCATGACAACATTGCCCAACATCAAATGGTAAACGTAATCAAAGCGGAAGAAACTGCGCCATTCGTTATTGTGTGTTTCACGGACCGTTTATCAGTAAGGACCAATGCAGCGCGAGCCGATCTCGATGAAGCGACACTGTTACACAGCGCTAAGACATCCATCCAGTAAAGAAAGCATTTGAATTCGCCACTGAGTAATAACATCGCTGCGAGATCTGGTGAGAATCAATCACATTTCTGCGTTGTTAACGGATCAAACAGTGCTGACGTGGAAACCAGGAAGAAACATTGTGCCATGAATGAACTATCCAGAGTCCACAGATCAGCAACATTCATCATGGGTTTACTGTTGTAACACTAACTGTAACCATGGAAGTTTGGCAGGAATAGTAAGTTTGGCTACAATGCTTTCAAGTAACGTTACGTCGGTTTTATTTCGACATTATGAATAAAATTGCTGCCCTCAAATGTTAATCTGAAATAAAAATAAACCTTTGTTTATAACTACTACATATTACATTACATTTCCTTTTTTTTTTCAAGGAGCTGTTTTTGTTTTATATGCTCCTAAGAAGAGTCAAGTATAGCTCCATCATTGCTCAAAGTAAAAAATGATCATACTTTATGATGTTAGTTTTAATAAAAAATAAATAAATAAATAAATCAAGGAAATTTCTCTGGAATTTCTTTCTTTTTGATGTATAGAATACGTACCGAACAGTGAATTTTGTGAACCGCTACACCCCTAATCTTTAAGCAGTTGCACTTGTTCTGAATGCACTTTCTTGTAGTCCTACAGAGAAAAAATTAAAATGCACTTGACATAAATGCACTTTGTTTTTATGAGAGAACATATTTTAAAATCTTCTGCAGGCCAGTAGGCCTGTACATTATTATTTAATGCTGCACGATTAATCATCAAAAGATTGCGATATTAATTCAAACACCCACGCAATCATCCTAAATTAATCCTTATTCCTAAATGACAACGATTCTGTGATGTCTATTATGGTACGTGCGTCATATTGATGAACAATATCAATTGTTAAATCCCAAGAATTGAGCCATGGAAAGATGTCAGTAAAAAAGCTTGTAAACAATATGCCTATGTCACGTTACATTTATCTCAGAAAAGCCATTCAATGACCATAGTTCGACAGTTAGCTCTGGAGTGATATATATATATATATATATATATATATATATATATACACACATATATATACACATACTTTTTTTTAGGAATACATACAGAAATTTTACAAAATAAAATAATAATACACATATCGACAAATAGAAACGAAACAGACAAACAACAATGTTGTTTGAGGATGAGTATGTTTGAAGTATGAGGATAGACGAAGAAAAGAAAGAGAAAATAACGACCTTATAATTTGAAATGCATGTCATTTGGGGTATTCAGTAATTTTACATTTTACCCCATCTCTAGTCTATACTTTATTAGACAGAACTGGTAAACAAAGAAAGTAAATGGTATGCGAAAAAGTAAAGTGTTGCTTTTATATTATTTGTAACAGAAAAGGCAAACAATCAGTCTAAAATACTTCATTTACCTTCAACATTCAGCAAATGCGCATTCTACATTTAAACAAATATCTGAATATCTAATAAACATTTTATTTCACAAACCTTACAGATTTTATCGAATCCAGCTGTGATATCTTTTGAAGTGTGCATTTGTAGCCGGCATAAACGTGTTACTGCGAGTGACGTTCGGTCCGTGTGAAGTGAGTGAATGCAAACAGAAGATCAGCTTCACAGGAGACGTGATCGAAAAACTTTAAATCTTTCATTTTAAAATATGCTGTGCTATATCCAGTTGCCCACTGTGTCATATTCATATCGTTTTCACTGTGTGCGGTTTGTAAAATTAGCGTTACCTTGTCTTTATTTGAAAAAAAAATATTACCAGTGCACACGAAATTACCAGATTACCGAGTGCCCTGTTACAGTTTACTTACTTTTTATTCATATATTTTTAAAAATTAAGTTTTAATTTGTGAAAAATACTGTAATAGGATTGCAGATTCAAGAAGTTGCCATCTAAAGTATTAGCATGTTTATTTTAAGGATTTGTTTTCTAATTTATTTATAATTTATTAAATATTGATTCAAATAAATATAGTTATATATATATATATATATATATACAGTGAGGAAAATAAGTATTTGAACACCCTGCTATTTTGCAAGTTCTCCCACTTAGAAATCATGGAGGGGTCTGAAATTGTCATCGTAGGTGCATGTCCACTGTGAGAGACAGTCTAAAATAAAAATATCCAGAAATCACAATATATGATTTTTTAACTATTTATTTGTATGATACAGCTGCAAATAAGTATTTGAACACCTGTCTATCATCTAGAATTCTGACCCTCAAAGACCTGTTAGTCTGCCTTTAAAATGTCCACCTCCACTCCATTTATTCTCCTAAATTAGATGCACCTGTTTGAGGTCGTTAGCTGCATAAAGACACCTGTCCAACCCATTCAATCAGTAAGAATCCAACTACTATCATGGCCAAGACCAAAGAGCTGTCCAAAGACACTAGAGACAAAATTGTACACCTCCACAAGGCTGGAAAGGGCTACGGGGAAATTGCCAAGCAGCTTGGTGAAAAAAGGTCCACTGTTGGAGCAATCATTAGAAAATGGAAGAAGCTAAACATGAGTGTCAATCTCCCTCAGACTGGGGCTCCATGCAAGATCTCACCTCGTGGGGTCTCAATGATCCTAAGAAAGGTGAGAAATCAGACCAGAACAACACGGGAGGAGCTGGTCAATGACCTGAAAAGAGCTGGGACCACCGTTTCCAAGGTTACTGTTGGTAATACACTAAGACGTCATGGTTTGATATCATGCATGGCACGGAAGGTTCCCCTGCTTAAACCAGCACATGTCAAGTCCCGTCTTAAGTTTGCCAATGACCATTTGGATGATCCAGAGGAGTCATGGGAGAAAGTCATGTGGTCAGATGAGACCAATATAGAACTTTTTGGTCATAATTCCACTCGCCGTGTTTGGAGGAAGAAGAATGATGAGTACCATCCCAAGAACACCATCCCTACTGTGAAGCATGGGGGTGGTAGCATCATGCTTTGGGGGTGTTTTTCTGCACATGGGACAGGGCGACTGCACTGTATTAGGGAGAGGATGACCGGGGCCATGTATTGCGAGATTTTGGGGAACAACCTCCTTCCCTCAGTTAGAGCATTGAAGATGGGTTGAGGCTGGGTCTTCCAACATGACAATGACCCGAAGCACACAGCCAGGATAACCAAGGGGTGGCTCTGTAAGAAGCATATCAAGGTTCTGGCGTGGCCGAGACCTAAACCCAATAGAGAATCTTTGGAGGAGCTCAAACTCCGTGTTTCTCAGCGACAGCCCAGAAACCTGACTGATCTGTGGAGGAGTGGGCCAAAATCCCTCCTGCAGTGTGTGCAAACCTGGTGAAAAACTACAGGAAACGTTTGACCTCTGTAATTGCAAACAAAGGCTACTGTACCAAATATTAACATTGATTTTCTCAGGTGTTCAAATACTTATTTGCAGCTGTATCATACAAATAAATAGTTAAAAAAAAATCATACATTGTGATTTCTGGATTTCTTTTTTTAGATTATGTCTCTCACAGTGGACATGCACCTACGATGACAATTTCAGACCCCTCCATGATTTCCAAGAGGGAGAACTTGCAAAATAGCACGGTGTTCAAATACTTATTTTACTTATATATATTAGAGCTCGACCGATTTATCGGCAGGCCGATATTATCGGCCGATATTAGGCATTTTCCAGACTATCGGTATCGGCGTTTATAATGGCCGATAAATGAATATTAAAAAAAAAAAAATGGACGAAACACCCTTCAACCATGTCATGAGTGTTGGAGTTGTATAGTTTGTCCACCAGAGGGCACTCTACACCGTCCCTGTTGGCAACACTCGCTTATAGCGCCACACATCCTGCAACCTGCCGATCCAGCCAGAGTCGGGCAGAGAGAATCAGTTATCCGCGAGTGAGATCATCGGTGAAGTGTGTTCATGCCATGGTGAGTTGGTCACATACATTGCTTGAATAACAATTAAAAGAACATCCCCATCAGTTCTCTTAACTCAAATAAATATCATGTCCAGTTTTGCTGCTGTTAAATAAGCCGAGAGTGAAGCGGAATTAGCTAGTAATAATAACGCTACGTTGTTACAGTGTAACTTAGTTGACTGACTGTCCTTTTAACTTTTGACGATGTGACTGAAGTATTTCTTTAATAGCGCGTGACAGTTATAGCAATGAGACGTATCATCTCTCCTTGGCCTGTTATATTGAAAATGTATGTTTTACAGTTTGCAGTATGACGTTATCCATTGCTAAATTATGGCTCATCATAGACTAGCCAACCACAAAGCTAGCTAATGCCACTATCATCAGTGGAAGACCGCAAACGTTAACATTAATGAGCTTGGAAACCACAAAGAACTTTTTCTACCTAAATAAAGTAATGATTACTGTATTTATAATTAGCATATTTCTTGTTACAGTCCCTGCATTGTAAAATGTAGGCCTAAGTTAGACTTGCGAGGAGTAGGAGTGGAACGGTCCATGTATTCGTATTAAACCGAAGGTACAGGCGTCACGGCTCGGTGCGCGAATTTGCACGGAGAATACACGGTATAAAAATAAATAAAACTCTAAATAGCGATAAATTTAGCTCTATTCGCGTTTGGTGTGAACGCAGCATAATGAATGTCAAGATTGCAATGCTGGAGTGTGTGTGTGTGCGCGATCGAACTGTGTGTGTGTGTGTGTGTGTGTGTGTGTGTGTGTGTGTGTGTGTGTGTGTGAGAGAGAAAGAGAGAGAGTGAGGCGCAGGCGCGATCAAACTGCGTGTGTGTGTGTGTGTGTGTGTGTGTGTGTGTGTGTGAGAGAGAGAGAGAGGCGCGGGCGCGATCAAACTGTGTGTGTGTGTGAGAGAGAGAGAGAGAGAGAGAGTGAGGCTCGGGTGCGATCAAACTGTGTGTGTGTGTGTGAGAGAGAGAGAGAGAGAGAGAGAGAGAGAGAGAGAGAGAGAGAGAGAGAGAGAGAGATCGGTTTATCGGATTTTAATACCAACAAATATTTGTATCGGTATCGGCCTTCAAAATCCTTTATTGGTCGGGCTCTAATATATATATATATATTATTCTGATAAAAGTGTTTTCCAGCATCATGTTGGTAATTTTAATGTTTTTTTGTCAGGCACTAATTTGCAGACTCTCAATAAGCTACGCCAGTTATAGGTTTAAAGTGAAAAACAAAAATGAAAATTATTCCATAATTTACTCACCCTCAAGCCATCCTAAGTGTATTTGACTTTCTCCGTTCAGCCAAACACAATCAGAGCTATATTAAAAAATATCCTGGCTCTTTCAAGCTTTATAATAGGAGTGAATAGTAACTGAGATTTTGAAGCCCAAAAAAGTGCATCCATCCATCATAAAAGTAATCCATATGGCTCCAGGCGGTTAATAAAGGCCTTCGGAAGCGAGGCGTTTTTTTAAAGAAAAATATCCATAGTTATAACTTTATAAACTGTCATCACTAACTGGCTAATTTGTTTGTGTTATTGATAAAAACTTTATATAGGTTCATCAAAATGAGATTTGCTTAAAATTGAGAAATTCATATTTGTTTTACCCAGCCCTACTATTTCTCTCTAGAAGTTATGATGGATAAAAATGTCTTTGTACACTTTTAAACTGGTTGCACGTTTCTCTTTACCCCCTCCCAAAATCACTCAATAACCCAGGCATCTGTTGCATCTCTAGTAGTTTGAGTAGAGATAAAGACTAAAACCCACGTGTTAAGATATTTCTGTAAGAATCCACATCAACAAGTGACTTGACCAACATGTACCGTCATTTGAAAATAATAAGGTTAATCAATCATGCCTGCTGTTGTTTTGACAAGTTGCCTAAAATAGATATTCGATCTCCAGCATTGATCTTCATTAACACAGCAAAGGATGCCAAAGTGAATGAAAAAAATAAAATAAACATGTAAATTTAAAAAAAGTGCAGATGGAGCACTAAATTAAGGTAGTAGTCTAGTAATAACGCTTTTGTAAGGCCTGACGAACTGGTCTGACAACTCCTGAACACTGTTCACAGTTGAAAAGAAATGCAGCAGAGCTGAAGTTAGCTTGAAAAGTTCATGCTCACAGTGGACATGTTAAGACAAATAACCTCTGAGGAAAAACTGACTGTGACAGGTTTGTGCTTTGACAATTCTCTAGCAGCCCAGCCCATATTCAAATACTTACAAATTAACACTGCACTAAAATCATTCAATTATCAATCCAGGTCCATTATAATATATTATCTTAAACAATATAGACAAAGCAACAGAATGATCAACACTTGAATTATATACAGAACACACACTGACACTCCTGCAGCTTTGCATTACCTCCCTCTAAGGAAGGAAACGTGAACAAAAAACACCTTGGGCCGCCATTTTACTTACACTGTACAAAATGCAATGAGCAATCACAGGACAGCCAGTGCTGTGAATGTGCTGTGAACAGCATAATGTGGACTGCAGGGATATGATCAAAAAATGAATAAAAAACATAACCATTCAAACATCACCACAATAGAGAATCTGTACCGTGACAAAGCCTGACAAAAATTAGACGGATGGAACTGGACTGACTGGTTCTGTAAAGTGACCTGGTGTCACTGGAGTATTTACATAGCTGTGAGAGTTTAAAGTACAAGCTAGATTTTAGCTCAAACAAGCCCCATACATACAAACACATGGCACAGATCTAAAAGACTGAGGCTGTCATGAAAATTACCACATTCTGCTCCAGCATTAAATTAAAGGAATAGTACTTATATAACAGACTTTCTTCGGAAGAACACAAGATGTCCTGTGTACAGTTTTCCACAAAAAAAAGAATAAATGAGGAAAGAGGTTGACAAAAAAAAAAAAAAAAAAACAGAACCAAGTCTACTTTTCTTAAACAGAACAACATCTGGACTGATCATCTGGTTGGAATGAGAGGTAGAGTTGTATATAATCAGTGTAGCAGTGATGATAAAAAAATAAAATAAAAAAAAACATGTAAATTAAAAATACATGCTAAAACACTTGAACCAGGTGTTCAACCAAGTATCTACCATTCTTACACAGAAAAACTCATTTACAACAACCAGTCTGGATTTAAAAGCGGCCACTCAACTGAGACTGCCTGCTCTCGGTTATTGAACCTCTGAGACTGGCAAGAGCAGTTTCCAAATCCTCAGTTCTCATCCTGCTGGATCAGTCTGCATGCGTTTGACACAGTTAACCACCAGATCCTTCTGTCAACCCTCAAGACGAAGGGCATCTCAGGAAATACACTCCAATGGTACAGGTCTTACCTCTCAGGTAGGTCCTTCAGGGTGTCGTGGAGAAGTAAGGTGTCTAAGTTGCAACATCTAGCTACTGGGGTGCCTCAAGTCTCAGTGCTTGGACCACTTCTCTTACATCAACATGTCATCACTAGGATCTGTCATTCACAAACATGTTTTTTTTCCTATCCCTGCTACGCTGATGACACACAACTCTACCTCTCATTCTAACCAGATGATCCAATGGTAGCTTCTCACATCTCGGACAGCCCGACAGAAATCTATTGCTGGATGAAGGACCACCACCTTCAACTCAACCTTGCGAAGACAGAGCTGCTTGTGGTCTCAGCTAACCTAACACTTCATCAAAACTTCTCCATTCAGCTAGATTTGCCAATCATAACTCCATCAAGGGCAGCCAGGGGTTGTGATTGACGATCAGTTAAGCTTCACAGACCACACTGCTACAACTGCCCAGTATGTTCTATGTAATTGTGTTGACAGAAAAAAAAAAAAAAGATACATTTCTAGTTTCAACTAGGGGTGGGAATCTCTAGGCACCTCACTATTCAATTCGATTAAGATTCAGAGGGCTGCAATGCGATGCTAAAACGATTATCGATGCATCTTTTTTTTTTGTGCGACTACTTTGTACTTTTAAAGCAAAGTATTTATAATGACACAAATAATTTATTTCCAATTTCTTTTATTAATAAAAACAAATGGAAGTGATTTGGCAAGTCAACTGTAAGGTTACATTTGCCAGCATATGTCCCAACATTGCAAAGAACCAACAGGAAAAGGAATGTGTTCCTGTACTAGCAGCATACGTGTAGTAAATGAATACAAACTTCAGCATATTCTGAATCTCCAACATTTAATAATATACTTCTAACCAACTTCCCCGTTATGTGCAATGAGCAAAATAATCTTTCAGACAAAAATAAAAGAAAAATTTTGTGGTAGCAAAATCACAAACAGCTTTCATTCCAAAAATAGAATTATGTACCAGCAGCTCTCATACAAAAATATGCTAGTGGACTTATGCATATTCATAATGATAAGGCCTAGTTTTAACATACAAAGCTGCTCTTATACACAATTAAATAATGAAGAGTTACGACTTGAATTTGTTTGCTGTATACCACAATCAAAAACAGCTTATACAAAAAAAAGTAAATGAACATCTGCAGAGAGCACAGTCTAAATGTAACTTTTGTGACTGGCATTACACTGATACACAATGTGACTGTGAAGGGCAGTACAGTAAACCTACGTATAACGTACACAGATCTGTTTACAGCATATTGATGTGAAAACTAAACAATACAGAAAGCAGCTCTCATTCAAAAAATACTAAATAGGTCAATGATATTGCCAATTTTCCATACGTTAGCTTTTAAGGAAGAGGGTGCTGTTCAATTTTCGCACTCAGCCATCATGCGTCTCTGTTATGTGCACGCCACAGACTGTGCTGCCATCTTTCTAAAGTCATTTTTACTCCCACAAATTTTACAAATTTGGCTACAAATTTTGACCTCCTCTACAAAATAGTGGATTACTCAGTAAATATACATCCACAAAATGTTATATTTGGTCTTTATTCAGAGAAAATATTTTTAAAAATCTAGTTTGTAAAATTTGGTTGATTTGACACGGAATGACCCAATTTATTTAACTGTAGTACGAAAACACTAGCATGAACATTTTTTCAATTTAGTTGGTAAGAACTGCACAAATGCCTTTGTGAGTAAAACATGCAGTGTGAATTCTCTCATCAGCCACGCTTGATGTGATGTGACTTATTTTGATGGTTCGGCAGACGTTTATTTTGATGGCGCTGAGAATGGCAGAGCACACAGTGCTCCCATTCTCCATCTTCATCTCCAAGTCCATGGTGATGTCATAAAAACCTGTGATCCATTTTAGCGGAAGTGAGAGACTGTAAGGCCACGTTTACACAAAGCCGGGTATTTAGAGAAACGAATATTTCGAATATTATAAAATGGACTTTTTATCCGCTCGGCTCAAAGTCCAAACGGCAGCGCAAGCTCACTAGAGCAAATGCTTTTACTCTGATCGGCCTCGGTCATGAGATCCAGTGAGAAGCGCTTGAATTCAGCGAATAAAAAACGATTCTTTGGCTGAACAACCATTACTTATAAAAGTAATTAGATTAAACACAAAAAATTAAGTATTCATAACTTTTCAACCTCTTCTTAACATATTTAGTGTAACACAAAAATATAAGTTACTAGGTGAACTTAAATGTATGCATAAATAAAATGAAGTCATGTCAACTACTATAATAATTGCTTCAAAATTAGGTAAATCGAGCATAACATTTTAAGTAACTATACAAGCCACGTGATATGCAATTTCCCGTGATGCCTTTCTAGCCAAAAAATGGAGCCATTTTGTGAAGCACATATGTGAAGACGCTGAAAAGAGCTGAAAACCTTTTTTTTAACTTAAGGTAGGCTACACTCGATCGTTTATTGCATTTTTGGTCAAGAAACTAACTTTTAAACTGAATTTCAGAATTGCTAAGAATTTTGCATCAACAATTAGAAACGTGCTACGAACACGTACGTAGTCTACATGTTAATCATTACATACATTAACAGTAAATGTATGATGAAATGAGTGACTTTGCACGCGAGTATATTTGAATTATTAAGCGAGTGCTTCCATCGAATGTATCAAGTGTCAAGTGTTTATAGTAGCCTAGTCAAGAGTATTTATTGTGTTTTTCGAAATATGACCATGACGTTGGCACGTATGCATAATGGTGTGTTCACACCGAACGCGAATTTAATAATTTGCGCGAGTAGATTACATACAAAGTCAATGCAAAGACACGAATAGACGCATCATTTGCGCCGGGCGTTGCGAATGACGCGAATTGGGTGGCGCGTTTGCCGCGAATGTCTTCCAGGCAAGTTGAAAAATTTGAACTCGAGCAGATTCAAGCGTCTAACTAGACGCGATAGACGCGTATTTGACGCTCTATTGAGCTCGGTGTGAACACACCATAAGAGGACAATTCGGACGGCGCTCTCCCACACGGATAAATTCGTAGGCCTACTTTATTAACGAGTAGCGTAGCTTATACTTGAGTATGTTTTAAGTAGGCCTAAATGTAGTTGTTATTTATTATATGCAGGCTATGGTTTTCGGATAAAAAAAGTACTTTGCATATTTACAAATTCCCATATTCTCTATCTATAAATGGATCGCGGGAATGGGGGGCGGCCAGGCCTTGTGCACGGGTTAGCCTACTAGTAACGTTCGTTAACATACAAATATTAAATTCGAAAACACATTGGCTACAGCTCCGTGTGCAAGATTTATCATTAAATAATGTCGATCTTGATTCAAACACAATATTATTCCTAAATGACAGCTACAACCCTGTCTATTAAACCTTCAAAATTATTATCAAAATAAGCAGATACCCTTTAAGCTTAAGCTTAGCTTCAAACAAAGATTGTAGATCTTTATTTACTGTTTGGCTATTCCAGTAGTGACTTAAAATGTTTTGAAGAGATTCGTTCAAAACCTCTGGACAAAAGTCTTCATTAATTAACTTCTGTTTTGTTTAAATTAATAGATATTATTTAATAGACTCATTTTTATATTTATAGGCATTTAATAATGGACTAATTTGTAACATTTAAATTAAAAAAAAATCTGGTTATCAAAAATCTATGTATATATATATATATATATATATACACACACACATGCACACAACCAGTAAGATTGTTTAATGTTTTTAAAATAAGTCTCTTCTGCCCACCAAGCCTTCATTTATTTGATCCAAAATACAGCAAAAACTGTAATATTGTGATTTATCTTTATTTTTTTTACAATTTAAAACAACTGTTTTCTATTTGAATATATTTTAAGATGCAATTTAAAAGTTTTGGGTCAATTAGAACTTTTTTTTTTAAAGAAATAAAATAAATGAATACTTTTATCCAGCAAGTATGCATTAAATTGATAAAACGTGACAGTATATACATTTATAATGTTGCAAATGTAAGAGGCTGTAAGAGATTTATTTTATTTTATAATATAAAAGGTACATTTCTTTCTCATTCTGTGTTTCAATGCTATTGATTTTTTGCAACAGTCTGAACAATAACAAGTGATGTTGCAAGTAAATGCAGATTTCCTGTTTTTTTTTAATATATATATATATATATATATATATATATATATATATATATATATATATATATACTCAGGAACGAAGAGGAACTAGAACATCTCACATTGAGGATCATCATGAAAGGTGGCTCAGCAGATGATCCTTTACAGACTGGGGTAACGCTGAAAGGCATAGAGGTGATGAGTCACGAACGCTGTGCTAAGTGAGCTGATCGATAGGAATAATGTTTGTGAAACTAATTACATGGAAATGCATGAATTATATCTGTTTATTAAGAAAGTTTCTTCCGGAAACAACGGGCCATATTATGAGATTCCAAGTCCCAGTTCATCTCACTTAGCACGCCATTCGTGGCTCGACTGGTCGAGACTGTTTTCCAAGATGGCTCCTGCCTGTATACTCGCAATGTACTGTCTTTATAAATTATCTTCTTATTAAACTGTCTGTACACTTACAAAGTTCTAAATGCTTCGGTTTGCATGTACGGACCCTCATTATGCTACCGTGTTAGTGTGGGGCTATTTTGAGCCTTGTTAGTGGTGTTAACTACCGATTTTTATTTTTCATCACTCGATGCCCTATATACTAGCGTTATAAGCGAATCTGTTTTTAGAGATAAAACTCTACGTACATTTGATTATCATAAAAACGCATCCCAGAAAACGATCAACTCTGTAACCATGTGTTAATTACCCCTAGGTTCATTTTTCACCGGAATTGTCCTTTTAAGAGTTTTTTTGTATGTTCCAAAAGTAAATGTTGGAAAAATGTAAATCTTTTGAGAAGTGTTGCAAAGGTGAAAAAGTGACCTAAAAGTGATTTTCCATTTGTCGATTTGCCACATTTTGTTACATTTCATGTGTGGTTTCAGGCTTTCAAGCCTTTGGCAAAAAATAAAAAATAATAAAGTTAAATGCTTTATTGTGTGTGATTTGCATGTTTAATTTATTTTAAGACATTGAATGTACTGGAGCAGTGCAGTAAGCTGACCAATAGCTGAAGATCTAAAATAAGTTAAAATGGTTGGTTCAACTCATTTAATGGTCTTATTTTTATATACAAATTAGCTTAAATGTTAAGTTAACAGAACTAAGATTTGTTTGGATCTCACATGGCCTGCACTGTGTTGGATTTACTTAAAATGTATATGCACCATTTTTGCATCATACTTTTTAAGTAATCCCAACTTGGAATTATTTTACATAAAATAAACAAGAAAACCTTCGTTATAAGTACTTAAATATTTGAGTTCACGTAACATTCTTTACTTAAAAATATATGTAACGTGATGCATATATTTTTAAGTAAAGAATGTTGCGTGAACTCAAATATTTAAGTACATATAACAAAGGTTTTCTTGTTAATTTTAAGTAAAATTATTCCAAGTTGGGATTACTTAAAAAGTATGATGCAAAAATGGTGCATATATTTTAAGTAAATCCAACACATTTTTTAGAGTGAAATGTCTCAGTGATTTAAACCAGTTTAAAGGCAGATGAAACGGCGCTGACGAACAGAAGAAACACTGCGCGGAATGATACAGTCAGAAGGCTTTTCCGTCTACAAATTCCCATCATTTACCATGGATTTACTGTAACGTTAGCCTACTAATATTAACTGCACTATGAAATGTTAGTATTAGTATGAAATGTTAGTATTAACTGCACTATGAAATGTGCAGTTAATATTAGTCAATATATATTGAATTGTATTATATTATTAATGTAGACAATGTATTAAAGGACTAATGTAATATAATTACATTATTTAATAATGTATTTAGGCTACTGTTTATAATACAAATACCATAGAAACCATAAAGTAACATTTTGCCATGATAGTGAGGTGCTGTAGGCTATGCCCGGTTTTATCTGTGGTTATCATGATTTAAATGCATGATGCTGGATGACCAATGGTTAATTTTAATAAAACTCAAACAGTCAGAATATTACATTTTACCAAATAAAAATTAGCACGCAGAAACTAAGAAATATTTTTTTCTATTAAGATATTTATTTTGTTAAGGAAAAATGACAAATGTTTGAATGTTCCAACTCAGATTTGACTCAGAGAGTTTGTCATGATATGTTCTGACAATAAAGAGTAGCCTACTTTAAAACCACAATTAACGATCTGGTTTCAACAACTTTCCCTTAGGGGCAAAAATCTGCCTTTAAACTTGAAAGAAATAAAGATTTTACATTTATCGTGATAATTATCGATATCGACTAATATTAAAAAAATTATTGTGATAATTTTTTTTGCCCATATCGCCCAGCCTTACTAAAAGCTAAAAGATAAAAATAATATAAAAACTTAAATTTTTATTTCAGGGGGCCTTTCACTTTAAAATGTACAAAATCATATTCCAGGGGGGCATGCCCCCAGACCCCCCAAGAGGGACAGAGGTCCATCCACCACAGTTTCACAAAAATCCCATGGGAAACAATGAGTTCCTATTGCGCTGGGTTAGTTCGACCAACTCTGAAATAAGAGGTAATTAATGGCGCTTTTCCATTACCAGCTCAACTCGCCTCGCCTCGCCTTTTGCTCTGTTTTCCATTGCAGATAGTACCTCCACGATAGTACCTGGTCGTCACAGCAACGACGCAGGAAACTGCCGTGACGTAATCTTCTACGCGACACACACCCGCTAACAAAGGAAAGTCTGCACCTCCTCGTTTGACCACGGCGTATCCTTCCGAGTTGCCATAATATAAGTAATGGGTACAGGCCTATCACGCAATCTCTGGCCAAACTAGCTAAAAATGGCGGGGTTATTCAGGATACTCCGTCTGGCGCATGCAATGATGACGCAGTGAATAGTGACGATTCTCTCTGACCAATCAGCAGTCTGCCGTGTTTTCACGTCACATTTTAGTATGGCTTCAGCTCGCTCAGAACCTCGCCGGAGATGATACGAAAAAAAGTATCTGGAAGCAGGTACAGGTACAACTTTTACACAGTGGAAAACCAAACAAAGGCGAGTCGAGGCGAGCTGATAATGTGTAGTGGAAAAGCGCCATTAGTTCCCCCAAAAGGCGTTCCTAGAACTAAAATCATTCCCAGTTCCTGCGGTGCGAACACGCCAAAAAGCGGGTACTTCTGCCACGAATATCAGATGATGTCACCAACGTCTCCTCACTGACTTCACTCACTTCTAAAACTTTTCTGCCGCCATCTTGAGTATCTGATTCGGCAAGATCGATATGTCAGTCGCAAAGGAACTAGCTAGCTATGCTTTCAATATGTTGTGCGGTGGGGTAACATAAATATAACATAAATGTAACATAACATAAATCTGTAACGTTCATTATTTTGAATAGAAATCATCACTCGTAAAGCATTCATTCACGTCTGATCCGGTTTATTTGTGTTCAAATACAAGCAATATACAGCATCCGCCAGGGCTATTAGTCCAATGGTGCGCATTTTTGGAGAAATAATGATTAACAGGGTTCCCACACCTTGGTCAACTTCAAATTCAAGGACTTTCCAGGTCTAATACCCTCAAATTCAAGGACTTAATGTGGGGACACATTTCAAGTGAGAGCAAGGTTAGGCCTATATCGTGTTACCTTGTAAGAAACATTGTTAGTTTTCATCTATCAAACAACTATTCAAAAAAGCTTTGGTTACACTTTATTGTAAGGTGTCATTGTTACAGTGTAATTATATATTTAAGTACTGAGTAACATTAAGCAACTACATGTACTTACTATAGGGTTATAGGGTAGGATTAGGATTTGGTTGCATGTAATTATGCATAATTTACTGTTATTACTATGTAACATGTAACATTTGTAACAAGGACACCCTAAAATAAAGTGTTACCAAAGCTTTTTTTGAATTTATATTTGGGCATATGACAGAGACCTGATATTCTATTTGTCGTATTTATGTTTTGCATAAAACTGAAGAATATTCGGTACATCCTATAAAAGAATATTATAATAATCAAATGAAATAAAACATTAAATTAAATAAAAATGTGTCAAGGTCTTGTAACTGATTATTTCAACATGACAACTTGACAGCTCAACAATAAACCATGAGAAAACATGAGATCAAGTACTGTATATGAACTTGCAAAAGAACACATTATTATTTTACATTTGATTTTTTTTTTCATTTCTACATAACTTCGGTGTATGTTGGTGTGCCTTAAGCATTTATTTACTAATTAAATTATGACTACATTATTATGTAATTATTTATCCCATTTTTATTTAAATAACTTCGCACTTTTTAAAACTTTTTTAAATGCCATAAATTGTGTATGACAGATAGGATCCTAATTTATTATGCATGTTTAATATTTATAAATTAATAAATAACATTCATTGTGATTTATGAATTAATCTGTCTAATAACACTACCAAGCTCTGACAATGTATATTATATTAAGAGATTATCCAAATGTAAAAACTAAAACAAAAAAAACAATAGGCCTAACGTTATATCTTTAAAAGCAGGGATTTGTCTGTCAAGGTATAACGTTACTGCTTTAAGACTTAAGTCCACCGCACTGCACGAACGAATGAAACTGTGCAGTTCGCCTTACATTCATCATTAGTTACTGGACAGACCCATTGATGCCTATTTTCATATCTGGAGAGGACGTGAGCTCGACATGTTTTTTGTTTTTTAAACGCACATTACGCCCGTTCACTAGACTCCATCGCTATGGAAACAAAGATGCTAACATGCATCAGTGCCATATAGAGACATGCATTAACCCGCAAATTAATGTCTGGAACACTGCTCTAGAATGACATCTATAGTCATTCTATATAGAACAGTGGTCTGGGTCTATGTAAAATACGGGACAAATCGTGTCCCTCATTGATTTGATACGGAGCGCATCACTTTACATTTAAATACAGGACAAAAAAGAAAAAAAGAGAAAAATTCTTTGTAATCTTCTTTGGTAAGCCAAATATATTGAAACTTGCATTTTCCAGGCATCACATTTCAGCGGTTTCAGCCTATTTTTGCAATGTTTCACGGTGTGTCTGAAAATGCTGATTTCACGCAGGCGTCATTTTGAAATCGAAAGTGAGGCTCCGGTGGGAAGAACCCCGGAAGTAAAAATAAACAACAAGGCCTTGGACTACCAACCTGAAGCTGCTGCTGCGATTTACACTATTGGATGTTAATATCCAATATAGGATATGTATATAGTTCGTTCCTGCTTCTTTTTTTTACTTTCTGAATTATATATAAAAAATTATTTTATTTATAAATGAATTTCACTTTATATAGTCTAAAGTATGAAAGAAATGTATGTACAGTTTTAGAATAACTAATTTCTACATTAAACACAACAATACGCCATCGCATTCTCGACTCTCCTGTGATCAAAGGCGACACTTCCGGTTTTCTTCCCACCGGAGCCTCGCTTTCGATTTCAAAATAACGGCTGAAAGTACCTCACACGGGAAACACTTGAAGTATTGTGTAAATGCGCGTAACTAACATAAATCAAGCAAGCTAGTATGCATAGGCCACGAAGTGTTGGTGAAATAACATTAGCGGACCGGAAAGAATAATATGGATTTTTTTTCCAGAAAACTTTTAGCACAAAATAAATTCAAGCTTTTAAGGACCTGTATCTATGTACAGTTGTGGTCAGAAATATTGGCACCCCTAGTAAATATGATCAAAGATGGCTGTAAAAATAAATCTGCATTGTTTATCCTTTTGATCTTTCATTCAAAAATTCACAAAACTCTCACCTTTTATTGAAGAAAAAGAATTGAAAGTGTGTGGGGGGGGGGGCACATATTTTTCTCCAAAACACATTGGTCATGAAAATTTACATTTTTTATCACACCAGAGTGACTGAACATGAAATTGTCTAGCTATGACTTGTTTGTTTCACAGGAGTATAAATCTGAGGAAACTCAAAGGCCAAATTCCCTTAATCATCGATCACAATGACTAAAACCACAGAATATAGTTCTGATGTGCAGCAAAAGATTGTTGAGCATCCGAAAATTAAGAAGTTCTGAATAACATAATTAACTGGTATGAATCTGCTGGAAGAGGACGCGTGTCTTTATTGGCTTAATGCACGGTGAGGAGGAAAGTTTGAGTGGCCAAAGACTCTCCAAGGATCACAGATGGAGAATTGCAGATATTAGTTGAGTCTTGGGGTCAAAAAGCCTTTAATTTTTTTTTTTTTTTTTTTTTTTTTCAACGCCTACATCAGCACATGTTGTTTGGGAGGGTTTCAAGAAAAATCCTCCTCGTTCATCCAAAAACAAACTCCAGCATATTCAGTTGTCAAACCGAATGGGGACAAGGGGATGAGGTTCTATGGTCAGATGAAACAAAAAAAAAAAACACCAGATGGATTTGGTGCAAACAGGGATAAGAAGTACCCCATGCCTACCATTAATATACTGGTGAATCTTTAATATTGTGGGCCTATTTTTTTTTCGCTTGAGGTCCCGGACATCTTGTTCAGATACATGGTATCATGGGTTCTAGCAAATACGAACAGATAAAAAAATCAAAACCTGACAGCCTCTGCTAGAAATCTTATAATGGGGATTGGATCTTCCAACAGGACAACGATCCAAAACAAACATCAAAATCAACACAAATATGTGTCACTGAGCACAAAATGAAGCTTCTGCAATGACCATCCCAGTCCCTGACCTGAACCCTATAGAAAATGAGTGGGGTGAACTGAAGAGAAGAAGCACCAACATGGATCTAGAAATCTGAAAAGATTCTAGCTATATGGAGGAATGGTCTCTGATCTCTTCTGAGGTGTTCTCCAAACGTATCAGGCATTATAGGCGAAAACTCAAAGCTGTTATCTTGGCAAAAGGTTGCAAGGTTGCAAAATGGCAATAATTAATTAAAGGGTGCCAATAATTATGGCCAACGTGTTTTGGAGAAAAACATTGATTTCGTAATGTGACCCCCCCCCCCCCCCCCATAATTCTGACTGACCACAACTGTATCTTTATTTTCAAGAACTATCTAGGGCCTTGAAAAAAAAATTCCGATTCACAAACTTTCAAGGATTTCAAGGACCCGTTTGTAAAATATTTCGTCATACAGAATAACATTTCTATTCATTTTCCACTGAATTATGCGATCTGAAAAGCTCAAACAGCGAATGCAGCGAGATCTGTCTCCTCTTCCTGATTTGCGTCATTTATGATCTCAGCGCACGCTCATTCGCTGTACAGCTGTCAATCATCTCACGTGGTTCAACGTGACCATTATCTTGCCTCTTCTGCATGACACGGTCATGCATGACTTCCTCATTCTGACATCCGTGATAACAAAGCTAAAGTAACATCTCTCCACCTGAAACAAGAAGCTAATAAATGCACAATTTGATGTGATTTGTGAGTGATTTTCTTGTGATTGGGGTATTTTCATATGAATAAAGAATGTTTAGGCCTACAGTACGCATGCTAGGTAAGGATAGCCCATAGCTTATAAAATACTAAATAACAAATTTCAAAAAAAATTTTGACTTAAAACCATTTTAAACCGCGACCGGAATATGATACAAATACTTGATGGTGTTTTAAAGTGAGTTTAAAGTAAAAGTGTAATATTAATCAATTAAATTGTGTCATGTAGCTTTTATGCTACCTGTTGTGCTAATGCACCTGCTGCAGGAGCTATTCTATTCCATACAATATTTTTTTTTTTTTTGAAATAATTCATATAATGTTTCAAGAATAGTTTTTTTTTTTTTTTTCAACAAGACTTAAGATAATAGGCTTGTCAGTCCTCGGTAGGTACTCAAGATGGCGGCAGTCAACTGGAAAAAGAGCGGCTGCTGTAAGAGATGTCATGTGACTGATATTCATGAATAGCCTGAGACAGAACCTTAAATTGCTCAGAGAACTAAAATGACATCACAACAGCAATTTCAGGATGCTCACAGTACACTTCATCATCCTTAAGAGCATCAAGAGCTCTGACCTCAACTAAACAATCCTTCATTGTCTGACAGTCACTGTTTGATGAGCTGACTAGATGAATGGGGGTTAAATGGGACACAGTCAAGCTTGAACTAGGCCATTTACTGAACAAAATCACTGCAACATTTGCAGGAAACACAGCCACATTTTTCATTTATGATTAACCCCGAGTCCACTCTGTATTCTATGGAAAATCATTTCCTCAACATAAGAAAAAAATCCTGCTTTGGTGAATCTTAATTATGACATAAAATGTAATAATCATGACATATTCTCTTAAGTTATAATGATGAGATAAAAAGTCAAAATTATGAGATAAATCCAAATTATGACATACTACTAAGTCATAGCCTTTATTAGATTAAAATGTTGAATCTGACACGAAGTCAAAGTTATGAGTTCTATAGCCAAAACTATGGAATATACGGTCATAACTATGAGATGAAAAGTCAAATTTATGACATGGCCTATTACTAAGTGATAATTATGACATACAGTTAGTCATAATTATGAGATTAAGAAGATTAAATTGACACACTCGTAATTTTGATTTTTTTATGTCATAATTGTAACTTTATCTCATAATTTTGATGTCATAACTATGACATACTCACCCTGACATAAAAAAAATATACTTTCTAGATTTATCTTATCTTGATAAGGTCATCATTTTAACTTTTTAATACCATAACTATGGCACACAAATGAAAAATTATGGCGCATGTCATTATATCACATTTTAAATCTCATATTTATATCTTAGTATGAAATAATGACGATTTACCAAAGCAGGAATGGGTTTCAATAGTATTAAGATGGACACCGCCACCAGCAAAGTTACACAGCATTCGGTTTTCACAGTACAAGTTATGACTTTTAAATGTAATAACTATGACAAAAAAAGATACAAATATTAGTATATGTCAATTTCATCTTTTTTAGTCATAATTTCGACTTAGTCACTTTTGCCAATTTTCCCTTTCCTGAACTTTACAATAAATAGAGATGTCAGAACAGCACCAGTTATTCTAATTCCTGAAGTATGTAGTTTCAATGTGTATCTGACAGAAAACAAACCCTGAGGTTGCTATTTCTGTGAGTTTCTACCTGAACATCACCTGTGCATGCTGAAACTTGCCCAGGCCCACTGAAACCATGTGGGGAATGCAAAGAATTCGTGCATGTCAACGACAAATAAGTTAATCTGACCGAGTCACAAAACACAAGGCTGAAAGTCACTCATATAAACTAGGCCTATAAATCACTGCTGATGATCACATGGTGAAAAAGTGAATCACAGAACGGATGCTAACCTGACTCAAAACTTAATTCACTTTATCATAAACTAAATTACATGACAACATTATTTATACAATTATTCCCAAGACGTTTGTGTTTAAAATATTTGCCTCGGGTGTTTAACTTACATTAAATAGTTTATTATTGTTAATTATTTCCTGGTTTGCTCAGCTGATGATGTTTTGAAACAGCAACAGGTTGTTGAGCTAATAGCAGTTAGCGGCTAATGTTTCACACCAAGTCAAAACATTAAAACATCACCTTTTATTATAAATTACGACATTTATGCAACTTACAAAGCATTACCTGTGTAAATGTGTTAATAAAATCCCTCCATAAAACTTCTTAAGCCGTTAAGAGTTTTAAACGCGGGTCCCCCAGGTTAACCTTGCGGCTGTCAGTCAAACTCTGTCAGATCCACAAACTCCTAAAATGAGATGAAATGAAACAAAGAAACATCCGAAATGTTCTTGGATTAATAAATCCTAATCCAAAGACCCCTCATGGCGTTGTAGTGGGTTGAGTCAGTTCGATTAACCCAATGTCAACTCGTGTTTATCGACCGCCGCAGTTGGTTGACTGTCAGGTTTCTCTGATCAAGCGCGAGATCACGGGTTGCCAGGTGTCTCGCCTGGAATTCCTCCTCTGCAAAACCTGTGTCGGGTTCTCTTCCATGGCTGGCAATCTGGCAGATCATGTGACAAGGACAAGCTCGAACTTGCCAGCAAAATCGTATGGTTGCCAGGTTGCCATAATAAATCCCTCCTTCTAAATGTATGTTTTGCTAATTTATTTATTTACATATCATAATTACATTTTATATTTAAGTTGTAACATGGTTTAATGTTTATGTTAATAATTGTATGAACTAAATATATATATATATATATATATATATATATATATATATATATATATATATATATATATATATATATATATATATATATAAATAACTTTATTAATTAACTGTTATAGTGTTTGACTGGACTGCAGCTTTCATTACAGAAATACATAGAAAATAAACTGGAAACTACCAAGCACTATTGTCTTGGAAAAACAACACTGATGATGTGTCCAAGGTTGTGCATCAGAAGATGTTTCTGTAAATTGAAATACTCTGGGAGCACCAGTGACAACCAGGAACAGACTGGTTGACAACCACGAAGAGTGTGGTGATATCTGGAGAGACAGATGACGGCCGCAGCGACGGCAACCCGGGGTGGAGAGGGTTGCCAGCCCGAACCACTTTTTCCGTAAGGAAGAATCCAATAACAAGCTAAAAACCCACAAAAGAGAGATATCCCCAGGTGTGTCCGGGGAGGTAGGGGTTAGGATCTGCAGGCAACGACGACACAATGCACAGAAGTGACTTCTGGTAAGACGCAGGAGGAGCCAGGCTCGGAGGCAACCCACAGTGCCCAGAGCCTCATAGTGTCGCCAATACCTACTGCCAGTAGCTCACCTGCCACTATAACCCAAGAAACAGCATCTTCTGACAAAGCACATGGGCTGCTAAGCCAGCAAGCTGCAGCCATAACAACTGGCTGTGCCCCTGCGGTCAAACCAAAGATCCAGTGGCCCAAATCCCACAAGAGAGTTGAGTGGAAACAATTTGATGAAGATGTAAGCCAGGTCCTGGAATGGACAGCTAAGGGTGACGTGGGCCATCGATTGAGAACGATGACCACCCTCATAGTGAATATCGCAGCTGAGCGATTTGGAACTGAGGCACCCAAGCCTGCTCCATCTGCATATGCTCCAAGCCACAGAGTAAAGACAATTCAGTGCCTCAGGGATAAACTCAGGCTGCTAAAGAGGCAATACAAAGTAGCGGGGGAAGTCGAGAGAGCCGACCTAGCGGACCTGAGAGCAATCCTAAGAAAACAACTGTTGACCTTACGGAGGGCAGAGTTCCACAGAAGGAGGCGTAAGGAGAGAGCCAGGAAGAGGGCAGCATTCTTGACCAACCCATTTAAGTTGACCAAGTAGCTCCTTGGCTAAAAGAGGGCTGGCTGCCTCACCTGCCCCAAGGATGACATAAACAACCACCTCAAGGCCACCTACAGTGACTCCTTTAGAGAACAAACGCTGGGTCCATGCAATGCGCTGAGAACACCACCAGAGCCTTCATCAGACTTCGACCTGAAGAAGCCCAGCCTAAAGGAAGTGGAGGAAGTGGTGAGGAGAGCAAGATCGAGCTCAGCACCAGGCCCAAGTGGAGTGTCCTACAAGGTGTACAAGAACTGCCTAAAGCTATTACATCGACTTTTGGAGGGCTCTGAAGGTGATCTGGAGGAGAGGGAATATCGCCCAGCCATGGAGGTATGCGGAGGGAGTGTGCATACCAAAAGAGGAGAAGTCTGAGAACATCGACCAGTTCCGGGTCATCTCCTTGCTCAGTGTGGAGAGTAAAATCTTCTGCAGCATTGTGGCCAAGAGGCTCTCCCACTTCCTGTTGAGCAATAGGTACATCGACACGTCTGTGCAAAAGGGAGGAATACCAGGAGTTCCTGGTTCTCTGGAGCACACGGGCGTGGTAACCCATCTTATCAGGGAAGCAAGAGAAGGCAGAGGGGATTTAGCCGTACTGTGGCAAGACCTCACCAACGCCTGTGGGTCAATACCCCACAAGCTGGTGGAGGTCGCACTGGAGAAACACCATGTACCGCAGAAGGTGAAAGATCTCATCCTGGACTAAGACAGCAAGTTCAGCTTGAGAGTCTCCACTGGCCAGCTAACATCTGACTGGCACCAGCTGAGGGAGGGTATAATCACAGGCTGTACCATCTCAGTGACCCAGTTACAAAACATGCTGGTCAAGGCAGCTGAGACAGAGTGCAGAGGCCCCCTCAGTAAGACTGGAGCAAGGCAACCTCCCATAAGAGCATTCATGGACTACCTCACAGTGACAACGATGGCGGTACCAGGAGCTAGGTGAATCCTCCAGGGGTTGGAGAGACTCGTGTCATGGACACGCATGAATGACAGAGACTCCATCAAGGCAACCGTTGCTGACCTGAAGGGATGGCTGAAAACAGTGGATAAGTCTGGGCTCCCTAGAAGATTCAAGGCCTGGGTCTACCAGCATGGAATCCTCCCAAGAATCCTCTGGCCTCTGCTTATCTATGAGGTCCCCATGACAGTGGTGGAAGGTATTGAGCAGAAAGTGAGCAGCTATCTACACAGATGGCTGAGCCTGCCGCGTAGTCTAAGTAACATCGGCTATATGGGAACACCAACAAGCTCGTTGCATGGACACGGGAACACCTGCTATACTCTGGATCCAGAGATGCCAAAGTGTCCGGCGCAGGAATTTTTGTGAGGACAGGGAGTAAGTGGAGGGCAGCCGAGGCGGTCCAGCAGGCAGAGACGCAGCTGAAGCAAAAGGCCATCCTTGGAACAGTGGCGCAAGGCAGAGCCGGACCTGGGAGTCTAACAGCAACCCGACATGACTCTGTCAGCGGAAAGGAGAGGCAGAGTCTGGTACAGGAGGAGGTGTGAGCTTCAGTCGAGGAAGAGCGAACCAGGAGAGCAGTGGCCATGCAGCAGCAAGGTGCCTGGATGAAGTGGGAACAGGCGATGAAGCGGAGTGTCACCTGGAAGGAAATCTGGAAGTGGAACCCCCAGAGAATCAAGTTCTTGATTCAGGGGGTCTATGACGTCCTTCCAAGTCCATCCAACCTGTGCACATGGAACAAAATAGAAACACATGCATGCACTCTTTGTTCCAAAATAGGGACATTAGAACACATCCTGAGCAGCTGCTCTAAGGTGCTGGGTGAGGGCCGGTATCGATGGAGGCACGACCAGGTCCTCAAATCCATCGCTGAGGCAATCAGCAAGGGAATCAAGGACAGTTGATACACCCAAGCTACAGCTAAGGTCATTCACTTCATCAAGGAAGGACAAAAGCCAGAGAAAACATCGAAAAAATGCTCTGTCGGTTTGCTCTCCACGGCCCGAGATTGGGTGATGACAGTCGACCTGGAAAGGCAGCTGAAAATCCCAACATATATCACCCAGTCCAAATTGAGACCTGACATTATCTTGGTCTCTGAGGCCACCAAACATCTGATCTTGTTAGAGCTGACAGTGCCTTGGGAGGAGAGGATTGAGCAAGCTCAAGAGAGAAAAAGGGAGAAATACCAAGAACTGGTGGAGGATTGTCAGGAGAACGGATGGAGGACCAGATTTGCTAGTTACTCCCTGAGCAAGGCCTACGGCACGCTGGGCATAACAGGTGCTAACATAAGAAGAGCCAGGTAACAACGTGGAGCCAGCAGAAAAAGCATCCACATGGCTCTGGTTAAAGAGGGGAGAGCAGTGGGGGCAGTAGAATGTCACTTGGACACAGGCCAGGGTTTGATCAGCCTCGGTCAGTTCGCCTGGACGAGGGTGTCTGTTGTAAGACTCGAAACACTCAGTGACTCCAGGAAAAACAACACTGATGATGTGTCCAAGGTTGTGCATCAGAAGATGTTTCCGTAAACTCTTGTTTACTGTTTTGTAAATATTTTTATCTTTACTTTTATGTTAAAGTTTAGTTAAAGTTTGTGGTGTGTTTTGTCATTTTTATTAGTTTTTATACATGCAAAAAATATGGTTCTTTAAAGGTTCTTTACACGCAGTAACAGCTCTATTTAGTACCATATCGTCCTGAAGAACCCTTTATATGCTGAAATGGTTCTTTATGTTAGAGTTAGGGTTCCCACCTTTTTGTTTTTCAATCTGTAACTGTCAAAGCCTCCTCATTACTGATTTTCTGGAGCTCAGCTATACAACTACAGTTACTACACAGACTGTTAACATACTCTCAACAGGTAAATTATTTATTTCTTAAAATGTCTAGAAATTATGACTTTAAAAAATGTAACAATCATTTCTTAACAATCATGTCTTTTTCTCTGTTTAATTTAACAGAACATGTAAGTGTGAGCAGCTTTGTTCAGTTAAAGGATACTCATGTATCTTCTCCACAAAGTAAGTAACAGAGATATCGAATTTATGATCCATATTGTTTGATTTTTTTAAAATGATGACTTTATGCCTAAACATTCCCAGTCACACACACAAAAAAACATTTATATCACTGTTTCCTTTTAACATGGTAAAGGGCTCATTCTGTCCATTTTTGCTATTTGGCCTTCATGAACAAATGGAAGAGACACAATGTATTTCTAAACTCATTTGTTATTTCAGATGCTGTCCCGTAACATAACCTCTTCATCTGCAGAGAAAAACTACCACTCAGAATACACATAATGAAGGACGTAAAGACATCAAAGGGGATTGCGAAGATATTTCACTGGAACTTGGTCTTCACATCTAAATTGTGCATGTTCAATGTCAATTGTTATGTAATAATTTATTCAGCTAACCTCTGTTGTTAAAGCACTGTCATTTTTGCTACAATCTCCCATGTCAATAAAAAATGAAAGTACCTTATTGACAACATGCAGTTTTTTTTAAGTTTTTTTTTTAATGTAAACCCCAAATAGAGGCAACAAGATATCAGGCAGATAGAGCGCTAAAAAAACAATATTATTAAATAATTTATAAAAAATAATATTAATCATAGAGTTATTAATAATATGAAGATACTAATATGCTAATATTAAATAAATATCGCTGAAAAGGTTATTTATAACACCATTAAGGTCCTATATAGCACTTTCAAAGCATGGTTCTTTATGGAACTTTAAAAAGGGTTCTATTTAGCAACAAAAAGGGTTCTGCTATTGTACCTTAATTTGGTACTGTTTAGAACCATTTTTCTTAAGAGTGTATGTCTAGTTTTTATTATTATTTATGTCAGTTTTACTTCTTGTTATTTTAGTAAAAAACTAAATGAAAATAAGAAATGTTGTCTTGGTAACTAAAAAAATAGTTTGCATTTTTAAACATATTATTTTATTTCAGTAAACGTTTATTTTATTTCAAGTGATGAACATGCTTGTATGGTTTTAATTTAATTTTAAATTTATAACAACCAACCCAACAACCCATGTTCATAGCATTCACAGGACATGAATGGCTGGAAGGGCATCCAGCTGATGTGTGGAACTTATTCCACTGATCACGCATGCTCTCTAGTGGCCATAATTAAGACTGCAAGCAAAAGCAAAAAAATAAATAAATAAAATAAAATAGCTTATTTTGGTAGCATAGTCTAAAGGTCTCTATAAATTCTCTATAAAATGAGAAATGAGAAACTAAAAGTCCATGAAAGACGAAACTGAAACAACTAGACATAAAGACATATGCAGTTCTTTATGTTTTATAAGTGAAAAGTCCATTAATTATTTTTTTTACAGTCATGAAGGAAGTGTTTTATTAACAAGTGGGTCAGAGGTAAGCAGCTCCTAAAACAAAACAAAAACCTTTCCTGTTCCTCTTACCATCATCAGATTTCCAAATGTGATTTTAAATGTGTAGCTTGTTACAGAAAACATTAAAACTAGCATAGATAGCATGCATACTACATATTATATTGGCTTATTAGCAGTTTATCATTGTATTTAAAGAGCACAGAGTTTGTATAAAGTCTGCTGTCGAATGGAAGGGCCCATTTTCATTTCTGCTTTTATTCAAGCTAAAAACATTTACCCTCACAAATTCATCCTTATCTGTGAAATCTAAAACCGTAAGTCTCATTGTTTAGAAACGGTCTGAGATAAAAGATTAAGACAAAGCTGTATGCATTTTTAAAGGTATTTTAAGAATCAGTAGACAAAGGTAGGAAAATGAAGCCAGTGAAGTGTTATGGAACATCTATAAATATGGCACCTTCTGACAGCACCCGAAATATACACAATATATGTGGTTTTCAACAGCCTATCCCACCAGGATTTGACTCTCTAAATGCTCTGCTTAAAGTTTCGCTTAGTCTCTGTAACTAATGTGAATTTGCAGATCAGTGTTCCGAACATAAAAAAAACTGTTATTCTTAACAGTCCATCAAACAAGCTTTTTTTTACAAAACTTTTCCAATTTTACCAAAATTGTCCAATGTACAATAGTGCTGTAATTGGCACAGTTTGTAGCAAACACATATTGTAGATGAAGATGAAGGCTCAAAAGTACTTTAATACAACTTTCAGGTAACAGGAACACAGATTAAACAACCACAAAGCATTGACAAGACAGGACAAACAGAACCGAAACTCAGAGAACTTAAGTCCTGGCGACAATGGGGTGCACACAGCTGAACTAAATGACAGATCAATTAAAAATTAACAACAAACTGAGGGAACAGGTGCAAACTAAAACCAAAGTCCAAAACGGTGTGTGACAGTAACAGTAAACCAATCAATTTAAAATGTGTGTTCAGTCTAATTTTAATCTTATAATTAATGCATAATCTTGCCTGTGTTAGATCATCAGCAAGCTTGTCCCACTCATGCCATAATCCATTCTCCTTTTTAGTGACACACTGTAAGTTATATAACCTTAAACAGACATATCTAAACCATTCTCTAGGCGGAGACTATGAGTTCTATTGAAAGTTATTGCTGGTATTACAAAGAGTTAATGGCCTTTATTATAAGATTTATTTATTACAGTGTGGCGAACAGGACGGCCGAGGGACGTGAGAGAACGGCGCGAGGCCGGTGGTGCGATTGCTAATGAGCAACACATGTGAGGCACACCGGTCTCGCATCTCTCACGGAGGAGCGGAAGCATAAAGGAGGAGCGACGACGTTGATGATCGAGAGAGGAACAGGCCTGTGTTTAAGTTGTGTTTTGTTTTTGTATTTTATTTTAGCCAGCAGTCGTCCGCGAGGGGCTGCTGGCAGTTCCTTATGTTTATTTTCGGTAGCCAGCAGTCGTCCGCGAGGGGCTGCTGGTGGTATTTTGGTTGTTTGTTTTATTTTAAATAAATTATATTTTGATGGTTCGTCGGTTCCCGCCTCCTTCTTCCCTGAACATTGCTACATACAGTTTTGCTCATTTGTAGTATTACCCAAAGCCAAGTTTCACAGCAACCCAACTGTGTACCCTAAACCCTAAACAGTTAGCCTACGCTAAATTGGCACTTCCCAATTTCTTTCAAATGTAGCATATAATTAATTAACAAGTGAAATATTGCAGAAATGTCTGGTTCTACTAAGAGTGCCAGTCACATGCATATTGGGGTACTTTCTTAAAAAGAAATGAATTGTGAATGTAATGTACTTTAATGGATTGACAGCCCTTGTGTTTCTGCAATGTCTGGAGATGTGAAAGGAAAACTGAAATCTACACCCCTGGTACACGTACCCCTAGGGAATCACTGGGATGTGTCAAGCAGGTGTTATCATTCAAGGAGTGTCCATGGTAACAGATTAATGGTGGGAAACTAGAACAAAGGAAACATGTGACTGAAGACAAACAAACTAAAAGTCCATGAAAATGAAACTAAACACACAGACCGTGACATTATATACTAATCGGACTTACTTATACTTACACTCACCAAACAGTGTATTGTTTATAGGTGCACCTGTTCAACACAAATATCTCACCAGCCAATCACATGGCAGAAGCTCAAGGAACTTAGACATGGTCAAGATGATCTGCTGAAGTTCAAACTGAGCACCTGAATTTAGGTTATTTTGAACATGCATGGTTGTTTGTGCCAGACAGGCTGGTCTCAGTATTTCAGAAACTGCTGACCCACTGGAATTTTCACACACAACCAACTATAGGGTTTACAGAGAATGGTCCGAAGGCGAAAATGCCTTGTTGATGCCAGGGGTCAGAGTAGAATGGCCAGACTGGTTCAAGCTGATAGAAAGGCAACAGTATCTCAAATAACCTCAAATAACCAGATGTGGTCTTTTGTTGCTGTAACCTATCTGCTTCAAACAATAATTTTAAAAAGATGGGCTACAGCAGCAGAAGAACCCACTGGGTGTCACTCCTGTTAGATAAGAACTGGAATATGAGGCTACCATTCACACTGGCTCACCAAAATTGGACAATAGAAGATTGGAAAAATGTTGCCTGGTCTGATGAGTCTCAATTTCTGCTGCGATATTCCAACGCATTCTCATCCTAGGGCATCATATTTGACATATTTTGACATTTCTTCTACATCCAACGCACATGGCACCCTTTAGCGTCAATATGAGACGCAGGTAGATATGGTTAGGTTTAGGTCTGGGGTAGGGTTAGATTGCTAGGAGGCGCCTTCTGGCCCATAACTATCTGCGTCTCATATTGACGCTAAAGGGTGCCATGTGCGTTGGATGTAGAAGAAATGTCAAAAGTGTCAGTATGTGACACCTTGGGATGAGAACGGGCTGGATATTCAGATGGTGGGGTTAGAATTTGGTGTAAACAACATGAAAGCACGGGTCCATCCTACCTTGTATCAATGGTTCAGGCTGCTGGTGGTGTTGTAATGGTGAGGGGGACATTTTCTTGGCATACAATGGACCCTCTTAATACCAACTGAGCACCATTAAAATGCTACAGTCTCCATGAGTATTGTTTCTGGCCATGTCCGTCCCATTATAAGCACAGTGTACCCATCTTCTGACATTCTACTTCCAGCAGAATAACACGCCATGTCATAAAACTTAAGTCATCTCAACTGTTATCTTGAACTTGACAATGAGTTCACTTTACTCAAATGATGGAGCCACAGCCACTTAATCTCAATCCATTAGGGCACTTTTGGGATGGTGGAATGAAAGATTTGCATCATGGATGTGCAGCTGACAAATCTGCAGCAACTGCGTGATGCTATTATCACGACAGAAGATGCGGAAGCAAAAATGCAAGTGAACTCTTAAATGGTGTAACACGCACACACAGTCAGAACACACTAAACAGGATAGTAACCCAGGGACTAGATGGTCAGAATCCCGAGATAAGTGCCGTGGTGATGAAGTGAGAGTAATCCAGGTGAAGAGTAATCCAAGTGAAGAGCCGATGAACCAGACTGGGAACAGGACAAGACGAAGACGAAGACGAGAACAGGATCACACACAGGGAACATCAAACAACGATCTGACAAAGAGAGGAAAGTTCAGTGAGTATTTAAAGGTGATATGATGGGTAGCAGCTGGGGAGGATGATTGCGATCAGCTGATGCTAATCGCTGTATTGGAGTGGAGCCGCCCACTCGCACACACCCACACATCTAACAACAGAAACACGAGACTAAAAGGAGACAATGAATATATAAACCGTGACAGTACCCCCTTCCCTAGGAACGCCTCCTGGCGGTCCCAGACTCCCCTACCTGTCGATTGTAATCATCAATAAGGAAGTGATCCAGGATGTCCCTAGCAGGTACCCAACTTCTCTCCTCCGGACCGTAACCTTCCCAGTTCGCCAAGTACTGGAATCCACGTCCCCTCCGCCTAGAGTCCAGAATACGGTTGACCGAATAAGTGGGTTCCCCTTCTACGAAACGCGCCGGGGGGGGGGGGGGGACTGGCGGATTAATGTGCGAGTGAAACACGGGTTTGATTTTAGACACATGAAAAACGGGATGAATCCTCCTGTACACTGGAGGCAAGTTGAGGCGGACTGCCACCGGACTAATGATTTTGGTGACAGTAAACGGGCCAATAAATTTGGGAGCAAGTTTATTAGAGACGGAGCGGAGAGGAATGTTCTTAGTAGAAACCACACTTTTTGACCGACGACATATACGGGAGGCTTCGACCGGTGGCGATCGGCCTTGGCCTTGGTGTGCGCCCCCACCTGGAGTAGAGTCTCACGGGCTCCAGTCCATGTGTGGTGACACCTCTGGACGAAAGAGTGAGCGGAGGGAACCGCGACCTCGGACTCCAGACTGGGAAAAATAGGTGGCTGGTACCCTACGCTACATTCAAACGGAGACAGGCCCGTGGATGACACTGGTAATGTGTTGTGGGCGTACTCCGCCATAGAGAGTTCCTGACTCCATGAGGAAGGGTTCTTGGAAACCATACATCGCAACTCCCTTTCCAAATCTTGGTTGGCTCTCTCGGTTTGGCCATTGCTCTGGGGATGAAACCCTGAGGACAGACTAACGGTCGCTCCCAGTAACCTACAAAACTCTTGCCAAAATTTGGACACAAACTGGGGTCCTCTGTCGGAGACCACGTCTATCGGGAGGCCATGTAAGCAAAAGACGTGATCAACGACTGTCAACGCTGTCTCCTTAGCTGAAGGTAATTTGGGTAAGGGAATAAAGTGTACCGCCTTCGAGAATCGGTCCACCACGGTTAAAACAACCGTGTTACCCTGGGAGGGTGGGAGGGCGGTGATAAAATCTAGAGCGATATGGGACCAGGGTCTCGAAGGGCAGCGGTTGGAGTAACCCATCCGGGAGTCGATTGGAAGTCTTGCCAGTGGCACAAACCGAGCAAGCCAAAACAAAACTGTGAATGTCACGAGCCATGAGTGGCCACCAGAACCGTTGCTTGACTAAAAAACTAGTGCGATTAACTCCTGGATGACAAGCCACATTGGAGCAATGACCCCACTGAATAACGTCAGACCGTAATCCCTCCGGCACAAATAAACGATTCGGTGGGCCACCGGGCGGAGGCGTTACCCCTTCTAGGGCCGTTCTGACCCTCGATTCGACCTCCCATACGAGTGTGGAGATGAATAGATTCTCCGGCAAAATGCACTCGGGAGTAGACGGGCGTTCGGAGCGATCAAAAATGCGCGACAAAGAATCGGGTTTGATGTTTTTAGAACCCGGGCGGTACGAGAGAGTAAAATCAAAACGTCCGAAAAAAAGTGCCCACCGAGCCTGTCTGGAGTTCAATCTTTTAGGAGTTCTGATGTATTCCAAATTCTTATGGTCAGTCCAGACGATAAAAGGTACCCCTGACCCTTCTAACCAGTGACGCCATTCCTCCAATGCTAACTTGACTGCCAACAACTCTCGGTTACCAATGTCATAATTACGTTTGGCAGGGGATAAGCAATGTGACAAAAACACGCACGGATGCATCCTGTCGTCTGTGGGAGAACGCTGGGATATCACTGCACCCACCCCTACCTCTGACGCATCGACCTCCACCACGAACTGGCGTGATGTATCAGGGGCGATGAGGATGGGAGCCGAAACGAAGCGGCTTTTTAGTTTGGCAAACGCTGCTACAGCAGCGTCTGACCACCTGTACGCAGTTCTGGGGGAGGTCAAGGCGGTCAGAGGAGTGGCCAGCTGGCTGAAATTGCGAATAATCCGCCGGTAAAAATTGGCGAACCCCAGAAACCTCTGTAGGGCCTTACGGGATTCTGGACTTGGCCAATCCACCACAGCCTTAACCCTCTCAGGATCCATGCAAATTCCCTCAGTCGACACAATGAATCCTAAAAACGGAACAGACTGTGCATGAAAAACGCATTTCTCCGCCTTGACAAAAAGCCCATTCTCTAGCAACCTCTGAAGCACTCGTCGGACGTGCTGAACGTGTTCCTGGAGAGAAGATGAAAAAATCAATATGTCATCCAGGTAAACATATATGAACTGGTCAACCATATCTCTCAGCACGTCGTTGACGAGTGCCTGGAAGACTGCTGGGGAGTTGGACAACCCAAAAGGCATGACCAAGTATTCAAAATGCCCCCTAGGGGTGTTAAAAGCAGTCTTCCATTCATCCCCCTCCCTGATGCGAACCAAATGATAAGCGTTTCTTAAGTCCAATTTAGTGAAGATAGATGCTCCCTGCAACCTCTCGAAGGCTGAAGACATCAACGGCAAAGGATAGGTATTCTTTACCGTGATGCTGTTCAACCCTCGGTAATCAATACAAGGTCGCAGTGATCCATCCTTCTTCCCCACAAAAAAGAACCCGCCCCCGCTGGAGAACTTGCCTTTAGGCGGAGACTTACCTGACAATAAGTCTATGGCACATCATAGGGACGATGCGGAGGGAGAGAAGCAGCGCGAGACTTACTGAACATCTCCTTCAGGTCTAGATACTCTGTGGGCACGTTTGATAAATCCACTGCCTCCTCCTGAAACATAGAGGCAGCAACAGACGAACAAGCAGACACCAGACAGGACTCAGAACATTGACAACTTCACTCCAACACAGATTTCTGCTGCCAGTCAATTCTTGGATTATGTTTGATGAGCCAGGGGTGTCCTAAAACAACTGGTGCGAGTGGAGAGTCCAGTATGTAGAAGGAAAGTGTCTCGGTGTGGTTGCCTGAAGTGGTGAGTGCGACTGGTCCGGTGATGAGGGAGATGGTGGGAAGGTCTTGACCGTTGAGTGCATGTACAGATATCCTTCTGGTGAGAGGGAAGAGGGGAATCTGAAATTTGCGAGCAAATGAATGGTCCATAAAGTTACCTTCCGCCCCTGAATCCACCAGTGCTTGACAGTCCTGTTTGTGTACTGACCATCTTAGTCTTACCGGGAGGAGCGTAGATGTGGATGAGGTCTTCTCGGCGGAGATTCCACCCGACAGTAGCCTCATACTTACTGCCGGGCTTGGCCTTTTACCGGACGATGATAGTCAAAGTGTCCCGCGGCCCCGCAGTAAAGGCAGAGGCCTTGGGATCTCCGCCTTTCCCTCTCCTCCCGGGAAAGCCGAGCTCGCCCTACCTGCATGGGCTCGTGATCGTAGGTGGGGCTGACCGCGCTCCCGCCACTGGACCGCTGGCTCTCAGTACCCTTCGGAACCTGGCTGTGTAGAGTCCGACGTTCACTTCTGGTCAGTCGTGCGTCTACTCGAAGCGCTAGGTCCACAAGCCCATTAAAAGACGTGGGCAGGTTCAGGGCATAAATCTCCTTTTGAACGCGGTCAGCCAACCCATGCAGGAACATGTCCCACTGCGCCTCCTCGTTCCAGTGACACTCAGCCGCCAGGGTCCTGAACTGAATAGAGTAGTCCGACACCGATCTCTCTTCCTGTTTGAGTTCTGCGAGCATCCTTGCCGCCTCTCTCCCCGTGACCGTTGGGTCAAAAACTCTTCTCATCTCGGCGGCGAGTGTCAGGAACGAGGCGCAGCATGGATCCTGGTTCTCCCACACAGCCGTTCCCCAGAGAGCAGCTTTCCCAGTCAGTAAAGTCAACACGAATGCCACCTTGGCGGGTTCGTGTGCAAAGGTCCGAGGCTGCAACGAGAAGTGCATAGAACAACGGTTCAAAAAGGCTCTACAATAGCTGGGCTCACCGTCATAGGGTTGCGGGACTGGTAGTCGAGGTTCTGACTGGGATGCGCCCTCTGATGGTCCGGGGGGAACGGGTGGTGCGGGTGGCGCAGTGGGAGCTCGTAGCTGTTGTACTTGCTGGGTGAGCTCGGACACCTGCGTTACCAGTGCCTGGACGGCGCGCGCCGTATCGTTAAGGTTCCTCTCTTGACTGTCCATACGCTGAAGACTGGACTGGACGAATCCTTCCAACGTCGGAGATTCACCTGCTGCTTCCATCGTTGGTCAGATCGTTCTATCACGACAGAAGATGCGGAAGCAAAAATGTAAGTGAACTCTTTAATGGTGTAACACACACACACAGTCAGAACACACTCAATAGGATAGTAACGCAGGGACTAGATGGTCAGAATCCTGAGTGAAGTGCCGTGGTGATGAAGTGAGAGTAATCCAGGTGAAGAGTAATCCAAGTGAAGAGCCGATGAACCAGACTGGGAACAGGACAAGACGAAGACGAGAACAGGATCACACACGGGGAACATCAAACAACGATCTGACAAAGAGAGGAAAGTTCAGTGAGTATTTAAAGGTGATATGATGGGTACCAGCTGGGGAGGATGATTGCGATCAGCTGATGCTAATCGCTGTATTGGAGTGGAGCCGCCCACTCGCACACACCCACACATCTAACAACAGAAACACGAGACTAAAAGGAGACAATGAATATATAAACCGTGACAGCTATAATGTCAAAATGGAAATCTCTGAGGAATGTTTCCAGAACATTGATGAATCCAGCCATGAACAATTGAGGCAGTTCTTAAGTCAACAGGGGGTCCATCTCTGTGTATCTAATAAATTGGCCAGTAAATGTATCAATACTCCCAGTTTCTGTTAATTGGGAGGGCTCTGAAATAAAACAGTTGAGGACCACTGGTTTACACGTTTCAAGTTCGCGTTTCACCAGTCAGACTTTTTCAGCTTTTGTGCCAACTCTTCTGACACCATTTCTAATTTGTAGACCACAGAGAATCATTCTAAATGCAACTCATGGAGGGATATGTGACGTTCCAACCTTATCAGGTCACACAGTTTAAAGTAAACAATGCAGTCCTCCTAGACTTAACAAGAAGTGATTATTCATAATTTTGCAAAGAAAAGAATTGCAGACAGAAATCAACAACCAATCCTCAGTGCATTTATTCATATCCCCTTTTATGGATTTTGTAACCAATATTCTGTTGAAAATTCACAATCTACTGTATATGCAAATTTTGCTTGATAGTACAATATTATTCATGTATGGGGTTTTGCTTTAGCCCAAATATTAACTGTTTTGGTGATAATGATGAGTTCACTCTCTTCATATTGACAGTCTGAGATGTGAAAGCAAGTCAATCGATGTGTATAAGTCTAGACTCCTAGACACGCATGAAGCATTGCCCAAGACTGAAGTAACTAGACAATAGGACTAGATTTACTGTTAACAAAATCCGTCTAAAATGAGACTTTGTGACTCATACATCTAACATCATTGTCTGTGCACAGAATATGGAAGATCTCCAATGCAAGTGTCTTTTCTCTCAATATAGTTGCTGCTATAAAAAATGTGGTGAATTGAATACAACAGAGAGGATTTAGTACCCACACTGAAGTCAGTGTAAACAATTAATCAAATTTTACATCTGTTAAAGGGATAGTACACCAAAAAGGAGACAGTACACCCCCCCAAAAAATCAAAGTCATCAAGTTCATCACAAAGTAGAAAAATAATTAATAATAAACGATTACATTTCAAATGTATCCTTGAGAAAAAAGTGTACTTAGTCAAATGAAATGTTTTACCACATATTCTGTACTTAAATGTATAATTACACTGTAACAAGGACACCTTAAAATAAAGTGTAACCTAATCTTTATTATCTTTCCAGCATGAAAAACTCAACATAACATGCTTGATTTCACTGTTATATCACAAAATAAATAACATGCAGTCAGCTCTCCACAAAACTGATGGAAAGCAGGGCATTTTCCTGAAGAGTCCACTCTAGAAAAAAACTCTAATAAATAAGACACATTGCAACGAGGTGATACAGTCTATGTTTATTCACAACAGGACAATGTCCGTTTGATAATTGTTACATCCTCTCTGAGATAAACTGAGATACTTTAGCCAAAAATAATCCTAATACGGCTAAATTTAGAGTGGAAAACAGCACCCTGACAGACCCCCTGCAGTGCGGCCCGCCGATACCAATATGTTTTCACAGAGGGAAACATAAACATGTGTGCTGAGGGTGCTGTATAGCATTAGATGTACAGTAGAAGTATGATCATGGTTGAGTCACACATTATTTCACTGCCTTAAAGTAGCCGCCTTTATGTTACATACAGAGACAGATCAAAGCGATATTGAGCACAATGGAAACTACTATCCATTGTTTTTCATAACAAACCGTATCTCGCATTGTAAATCACATTTAAGCTCTTTTAGTTGTAAGAATGATTTGACATATTTTTTTAGAAAGACCCCATAAACAACAGGATAAGCTCTATTTATCTGATGAAGTTCAGCACAACAGTAGCCAACATTCTCCTTATATGATTCCAATCAACTTTCACTGTCTCCATTCGGTGGAGCGTTTCAGTGGAATAATGTGAATAGATAATATATATTTCGGATACCATATAAGCAAAGTGATTCATAGTGATAACATGAACTACGTGCCCATCTCAAGTTTTGTGTTATATTGTGTTATTTCATACAGTTTTTTTCCATCATTCATCAAGTTGAATAGGTCAGTGTGAATAGAAACTTGTGTGGAGAACTGTATTTATGAATGAATTTATTCATGCAGTGAATTCTGTTATTGCCTTCAATAAAATTTCTTAAACAGAACTTTGTTCTGAAGTGAAGGCCAACATATTGATGGCACAGTGTGTGCTGGTGCATTATGGATATGTCTTCTGTAATTACATTAAGCCAAGTAGAATGTTTAAGTCGTGCAAAAATGATACAGTGTGTATTCACACTAATAACACCAATGAAATCAAATATTTTTTAGATTATTTAGTTTTGACAGAAAATATAAAAAATATTTTATATTACTAACTAAAATAGTAGTTTACTAAATTATAATATTACTAGTTGAAACTATATATCATGGAAAAGTATTTCTGAAAAAAAAAAAATGAAAAAAAAGAAATTATATTTAATTAAAGCCCATGCATGGGCTTTTCTATGAGCCCATGCATTCAGTGATTGTTATCAAGATTTTTTTTTATTAATAAGGTATTTATAATAATAATGTACAGTATAAATTACTTTTCTGCAAACATAATATGTATTACCAATAAATATTCTTACACGTCTTTTAACTGAGGCACTGATGAAATTATTATTCAATTTCTGAGGGATCTGTTGGGTGTTGACTGCTATAGTCCTGTTCTCTAACCGATAAACTACAGTTAAAAGGTTTGGGGTTAGTAAGATTCAAAGAAATTAATATTTATTATCTGAAGGGAGGCATTCATTTGATTAAAAGATAAAGACATTTATAATGTTACAAAAGTTTAAAATAAATGCTGTTCTTCTAAACTTTCTACAGATCAAAGAATCCTGAAAAAAATGCATCACTGTTTCCACAGAAAATATTAAGCAGCAGCACAACAGTTGTCAACACTGATACTATGAAATATTTCTTGAGCAGTGAATCAGCATTTAGAATGATTTCTGAAGGTTCATATGATTTGACACTGAAGACTGGAGTAATGATGCTGAAAATTCAGAATTGATTACAAGAATAAATTTACGTTTAAATATGTTAAAAATAGAAAACAATTATTTTTGTCATGCTGTCTTCATATAACACACTCAGAAGGCAAATCCAAATAACAAAGGCAAGTACACACAACCGAAGCATTAACGTGAACAGACAAAAGAACACTGAAAAAACTACAACTTAAATACAAAGCAAATGAGGGAAATAATAACAAACACCTGTGATGATTAATGAATCTCCATAGTAACTAATAAGTGGCGGGAAACTAAACAATAAACAACAGGAACTAAAGAAAGCAAACTAAGAGTCCATGAAAATGAAACTAACAGAACCTAACCGTGACAATCTTATGTTTTTTACTGTATTTTTCTGATCAAATAAATGTAGCTTTGGTGAGGATACTTTCAAAAATATTAAATCTTATTGATTTTTTGAACGGTGTAAATCCTGAACTATCAGTCAACTTGATATTAATCACCTTTTACGCACCATTCTAAATCAAACATACGTACACTTCTATAACGGTGGTCACCTGTAAGGCCTAACCAGCAGAGGGAGCTCTCACCGGAATACTGACTGTGATCCACGCCCTCTACTTCCTCTACACTCGTTTCCTGTTTGCCTGCCTATTTATTCAGAGACCATGCTTTCACTCTTCGCGAAGTATTGCCAGTTTATCCTGCCTTACCAAGCGTTATTGTCTACTGCCTGTCTGCCTGTCTGCCTGTCTGCCTGTCTGCCTGTCTGCCTGTCTGCCTGTCTGCCTGCCTGTCTGCCTGTCTGCCTGTCTGCCTGTCTGCCTGTCTGCCTGTCTGCCTGTCTGCCTGTCTGCCTGTCTGCCTGCCTGTCTGCCTGTCTGCCTGTCTGCCTGCCTGTCTGCCTGCCTGTCTGCCTGCCTGTCTGCCTGTCTGCCTGTCTGTCTGTGTATGATTTTGCCTGTTTCTCTGTTTTACGATCCCTGGATTATCCCTTTGTATTGGTTGCCTGTTTGGACTGATGTTATTGCTTGGACCCCTTGCCTGCTTGCTGACGTATGCCTTTTGGATCTCCCCATTGGATGTGAAACTATCTGACGGTTACGTTTGTTCTTACCCACTGCAAGCCTCTTCACAAGGGCTTAAGGTGAATCTCACAAATAAACTTCCGCAAATGGATTCTCACTCTCCCTCTGCATCATCGTAACATCACCCAACAATGTAAAAAAATAATCTAACACACAAAAAAAATGTTCTTAGGTGAGAATCGAACCGGGGTCTCCAGTTGTTTCAGAATCCGGTAAGGCCCTTTCCATTTAGGTGCCAATTTTGCACTAAACTTGTGTTGTGCACTGGACTGAGGAAAGTTTCGAAGCCATACCCGGTCTTTGATTTTGAAAGTGATGTCTTGTCTTTTTTTTGTTACAGTTCCGGAGTTGTCGTGTTTGGCTTTTCTGCTGCTCTCACTAGCTTGAGATTGCAGTTGTTGTATGTGACAAACCACATCATAGGAGGAAGTGTCCGGAGTGAGATTTGGACCGTGAAGTATTTTATCCGTTGGCCCGTGGAGATTCCTTCCAAGCTGAAATTCTGCAGGGGTTAGTCCAATGGTCTCCTGGATGGCAGAATTCATGGCAAATCGCAACTCTGATAAGAACTGATCCCATTTCGTGTGGTTGTCATCCACATATGCCGCAATCATGTTTTTAAGAGTTCTGTTCACACGTTCAGTCATGTTAGTCTGAGGATGATATGCGACGGTTAACTTGTGGGAAACTCTCCATTTATCATATACTTCTCTGAACACAGATGAGATGAATTGGCTGCCCGTATCAGAGAGAATGAAGTCTGGAACTCCCCACCGAGTTAAGATTTCTTTTCTTAGAATTGTTGCAACACTCTGAGCAGTGGTGTGACGCATGGGGAAAAACTCAACCCATCGTGTGTAATAATCAACAAAAACCAGCAAGTACTCAGTTTGCTTTGTACTCCGGGGTAGTGGGCCCATAATATCTACTCCCAGCATTTCATTTGGACGAGTGGTGGTAATTGATTGGAGTTTCCCTGCAGGTTTTTGGTTATCATGCCTGAGGGTTTGGCATGTCACACAACTCCTGACATGTTTCACATTAGTTCACATTCCTGGCCAAAATGCTACTTCCTGGATCCGTTTATAGGTTTTATAGATTCCTTGATGGCCACTTAGGGGGTGGGAATGATAATGCTGTAGGACTGTCGGCCTGAGACTGCTGGGAACATACACTCTATAGTGTATTTGCTCATTCACTAGGTAAGTTTTGTGATACAACTTATCCTCTACCACTTCATATTAGTTAATGTGTGGACTTTGTTTTTCCGCTACTGCCTGCAATGTCATTGCTATTTCACAGTCTTTATGCTGTTCCTCCCACAGTACATCATCTGACACTGGACGCTCTGGGTGTTGGTCCGTCTTTTGCTTGTTGTAAAGGGTGCAACATGCTGTGATGGGAGAACTTGCTGTAGTGGAAGACCTGGACAAAGCATCAGGGGCTACGTTTAATTTTCCTTTTACGGTATTCAATGACGAAGTTGAATTTTTGCAGTCTCAGGACCCATCGGATGAGGCGACTGTTGGTTTTGTTGGATCCCATGACCCATTGCAGAGCGGAACGGTCTGTGACAACAGTGCAGAGTTTATATTCAAGGTAATGTTGCCACTTTTCCAAGGCCCACACAACTGCCAGACACTCTTTTTCTGTTGCTGTGTAGTTGACTTCTGCCCCAGATAAGGTTCGGCTGGCATAAGCAATAACCTCCTCTCTGCCTAGATCTTTCTGCTGTGTGAGAATATTACCCAGTCCTGTGTCGCTGGCGTCTGTATATACGATGAATGGAACTCGAAGATCAGGGTGGCCGAGAATGGGGGGCGACGAAAGGCATGCTTTTAACTGGTCAAACGCTTGTTGACACAGCATCGTCCATTTAAACACTTGTCCTTCACTTTTTTTTCATTGAATTTAGGGTCTCAGCAATTTTAGAAAATATTGGCACAAACCGGTGGTACCATCCAGATAAGCCCAGTAACCGCTGAACTTCCTTCAAGTTGCAGGGGGCAGGAAAGGAGCTAATGGCCTCAACTTTACTTAGATCAGCCATTTTTCTGTACATTTTTCATAAAGTTTTCCCCATTCTTTGCTAAAATGCCAGATGTTAAATGCCACAAAAAAAACAGAAGCCAAAAAAAAACGAATATTAGTGCATTCCTCCGAATGTCCTTGATAAGCAACATTTAATCTACCACACAAACAATGTGCTTAACCATCCCACACCCTTCACCAGAGATTTATTCTCCCTGTCCTCTGTGTCAGAGACTAATAATAGAACCACATGAAATCTCTCAGACATGAGAAAAGACAGCTCTTACTAAGTTATTGATGGCATTTTAAAACAATGACGTGTGATTGTGGGCTAATCAGATTCGATCACAGGAGAACGTGTCTTTAGGGCTGTCGTCAGGATTCTAACAGAACCCAGTGGATGCAGGTTCTGATGGAGCCTGATAAACATGTTCATGTGAGGTCTATGTGAGGCCTGATGGGGAACATGAAGTCTGTGAGGTCCGTGGCAAGAAGCAAAACTTAAGATGGTCACATGTTATCACCATGAATCACTTTTCTTTGACATCCAAAATGTATTTAGTCTATAGACATGGGCTATTCCACTGAAATGTCAAGCAAACTGTATCATAGAAAATCAAGTTTTTCAGGAAAGGAACTAAACTCTTTTTTTTTTTATTGTTCAGTTCTAATTTCATCACATTACATTTTCATCGATAATCCACCACATAAACAACTAAAACAACATTTTCAGCCAGCTGTATTTCGTCGTTTTGAAAGGATAAAATAACTCTTTATACTTTTATCAGTAAACTTTTGTTTTGTTTTAAAAAACACAAGACGATACATGAAACTTACTTTGACATAAGAAAAACCTATTTTTAAAATGTAATGATTTCAAGTATTCATATAAATAAGTCACAGATAAGAGAAACCCCAGAATGCATTTGCAGTGGTGTTAGTACAAAATAATTCATAATGGCAGATTAAAATAAACTTTTTTTTAGAAGATATACAACTATAGTGTTATTGTTTAGTGTTAGATATCCAAAATAATTAAAAACTATTTAACCTATATTTTGTAGCAATAATCAGATGATCAGTGCAATCATGTGGTTTTAATCAACTAAGTCTCCAATTAAGTAAACACTCCCGTTTCTTTCACAATCTGAAGAATGGAGATGTCATGAGACTTTTTAAGTTACTGATTCACACACAAGCAAATGGCGATGGGACTTAATTAAATGACCGATGCCAGAAGTGCCCCTGTGGCGTTTTTCGCTGATAAGTAATCACAGGGTCCTCTGTCTTACCACATGTGACCCAACAGGAGCGCCTCTCTGGCCGGAGATCCCGTGGTGTCCCCTCTTCAGGACACCTCACAAACACAGACAACCTTGTGTGATGAACCACACTGGTCATTGTAACCAGACTTAAAACTCATCAATTCAAAGAATACGCACACACATATCATTGCCCGGGAGGGGGGTGAGCAAAAGTTCACCACATCTTCACCAACGAATGACCCAGCCACGTTCACAGTACACACACACACACACACACACACAAGGACTTTTTCTCCAATCTCCTCAATTGAGAGACTTGTACTATGATATATTCGATATGTTTTTATGTTTGCCCATGTTCCATTGGGGTTAGATGTGATCGTATTATAATTCTAAATGAACAGAGGTGCTTTTAGATGCATTTTTAATGTAACTGTGTTTTCCTATAATGTTTGTATGTCGTTCTTCACACCTTTAGAATCCTCTTGATCTGACCAAACCATATATATATAGGTGCAAACCGTAAAATGTATGTTACTATGTTTTATCATCTCTGGAGTAAAATTGAACGCATTTTTACATCATGGTCATGAAACATGCAAAGTCGATCTCGAGGGAACAAAGGAACACTTATCCGCACACTTTCCTCCCAGCTGATTGGTGCATTCACGCCAGAGGAGGCGTAAACAGAAGTGTCTTTAAAGAAGACCACCAAGCACCTCATCTTTAGTTTTGTTTTGGTTTTGGAATCTTTGAGGAGTAGTGAGAAGTAAGGAGGGGGGAGAAAGAACTGCATCTTTGGGGGAACTCCCTTCTTCGAGGGAACTTCGACCTTTGACTGGACTCTTCCCTCTCCTTCGATCCGATGTAACCATCATACTCGTGATCCCCGCCCTGGGGGATCTTTCCTCTTCTTTTCTTTTGTTTAAGTTTGTTTTTCCTTTGTTCATTTCACCAGAAATGAACTTAGTCTGAATTATTTATTTGGTAATTTACGTCAAAGACCTTTAAGCCTTCTTTGAAACTGCGCGCTCCAGACCGCAGCAAACCACGTGACGCTCCAACGGAACACACAAAGACCAGCCGCTCACACACGCCGCAGGGCTCAGACACATGAGAACTATATGCAAGTATATTTGAGTTACCAAGATTTTAGAGCATTAAGACTGTTTTTCCGTGTTGTCTCTTAAAGGTTTAAATGTCCAGGTGAATTTTGCCAAGCTGTGATCCTACGGATCTCTCTCTCTCTCTCTCTCTCTCTCTTCCCAACTCTCTCTCCCTCTCATTTTTATCTTCCTCTCTCATCCTATTTTAATTCGTGTAATGTTTTTCGTTTTGTTTGTTTCGGGTGTATATACATATATTCTGTGTGAATTGTAGTTCGATGTATTATTAGTCCAACTATTAAAACCATTATATTCTTGATTGCCTTCTGTCTAAAATGCTCATTTTACAAAGTCAATGAGATTTCGATCCTAGCAACAAAGCTTTCATTATTGACTATGTTGCGTAGTCTAATTTTATAAACACAGGAAAATTAATGTTCACGGCCAGAAAATTGATATTTCTTGGAGTTTATAAGAAGGGATAACTTTGTTGAGAAGTTGATAAGTTAATCTTACGGCCGTTTGCTGGACAAACAGTTCGATAGCTAAATTAACTCCATTAAAGGTTATCTCATATAATCGATCTGAAAGTGGACCATTGACATATGAATGAAAAATTATAATTCGTTGTGATTGATCATTCGGGTGTACAATCAATCTATTTTCAACTTCGATAATTTAACTGTAATATGCAATATATTAATCATATTCATGATTAATTATTAAAATTCCCTATATATAATTTGAGCTAATTTAATGTAAAACTAAATGTTGTTACAGTTTGGTGGAGGATGCGGGCAATTTCAAACTTTGTTTTATGAGCAATCCAGTTTCAATCTGTGTATATGGTTATTAATTTTTTTTTTTGTGCGCGCTATGAAATTATGAAATTGTGAGATAAGTCGCAACGCGAACTCACTCCTAACCGACTGAGGCAAAAAGCCGAAGTCAGTAACGTTACATTTTTAACAAGTTGCTAAAAATATGCCTAGACAATTGTTAGCACTGTTAAATGCTAAGACTGCAGTACTTTAATATTACAAATGTCCTGTTAAGAGATGAAGAAATACCTCTGCAGTTGATACATTTCTAATATTTGTTTTAAATCGCTGTGAATGAAGAATTCTCACGTGCGTATTACTGGTTTGAATAAATATGTTTTTAAGCGAGACTCCTTTTAAACATAGGCCTTGCATGCAAATATCGTTATTGAATTCGGGGTTAACCCAGTGGTATTCAACAAAAACGATAAACTCCTGGTCAAAAAATTGGCGTAGCTACCCAATTGAAGATCTAATACATTTAAATCATAAGTGCTATTGTGAAAAATGTTTATTGGAGTTCGAACCAACAGACGAAAATTCCTGTTGTCCACATTTGTGTATGTGCGGCGAAGAAATCCCGCCATATACTCTTGTGCAGTATAGCACCAAAAAGATCCCCAGAGATCTTAATTGTATACTTGTGATTTATTCCAGAAAATCAGTGCGTGATGCGAGCTGAAATTTCTTAGCTTTTGAATCACATTAAAAAGTGGTTGTAATTCCGCTGACTAAACACTAGAGGGAGTTTAGAAGTCTCAAATTACGCCCCGCCTTCTAACTTCGGCATGCATGAGTGCTATTACGCGAGGGCCGTTTCAGATAATGCTCTCTTACTGCTAAAAGTCCACCACCTAGTGGCCGCCTTCTAAGTCGGCTCACTCAACTCTCCTTTTCTCTCTTTTCAAATTCTGTTTTGAATTGCCTATCTCTACTTTTCTCTTTTGATTGTTTTATAGTTATTGATGATACTTTGCTGTTATCGTTAATTATTATAAAATATTATCCTGATTTGTCAATTCCCTTACACGCTTAATTAAATTTGGTTTTAAACCAGTTTGAATTTAAATTTATATCGTGTTTGCCTGGCAGTCACTGATACTCACTTAGAGGGACACGCACCCTTGTGGCATCCCTTGCTAAGACGGTGTATCACTTTTTCCTCCTTTCATTCTGTTTTGAAGTGGTATATTTCCAGTTTTTCATTGGCTTTATTTTATTTATCACTGATACCTTACAGTAATCGTGATCATCATCAGATATAATTTTGATCTTTACTTTTCTTACACTTATTCAAATTTGGTTTGAAACAAACAAATTTCGAATTTAAATTTGAATTAAGTTTCTCAGTTCAATTTTTTTTTTACATTTATTCTTCGTATTGATACTTCATCACAACTGTATCCTTACTAGATTAGATGTTACTTAACATCTATTTATACACTTATTTAAATTGAGTTTAAACCAGTTTGAATTGCAATTTAAATTAAGCTGTCTTTTCAACCAGGTTGACCACTGAGAGGAAGTACGCCCCCTTGTGGCACAAACCCGCTACTACAGCTTGCCTCCTCCTGTGTCATCCTGCGTTACTTATTGATATCTCTTCTTTTAGGGATCAGGTGATTCTGATAATTAACATTGTCATAATTCCCTTTTGTTTTTACCATTATTTAGTAAAGCCTTTGCTTTTTATTTTCTACATAAGTACTCAATTTGGTTTAGACAAAGAAAGCCTTAATTCACTTTAAGTTTCACTTGTTCTTCATCCTGTTTTGTATTCATAGGTAGAACACTCTCTTATGCTGTGGTGGTTTGACAGTCATCCCTGGTTGGTTTCCAGCGAGCGGGGTCGTCTGACCGGCGTTACCGGCGCCTGCCGTGCGTGAGTCTCGGACCTATTCTGTTTCTTTCCATTGGTGCGGCACGCAATAAGACTCAGCAATTTGGCACTCCAAAGGGAAGTCAACCACACTAGTCGACACACAAGGCAATTTTGGAATAATTACTCAAACCAAGGCCCGAAGAGGGGCCACTCTTTTTGAGGGTTCTGGGGAAAATCCACTTTGCTGTGCCGTCTGGCAAGTTGACACCTTGGTATTGCCGGTTGTGTTTAAAGTCAAGTTGTTTGAGAGGGCGCACCATGGTACAGATGAACGGAAGGGCCCGGGGACACTGCGGTCGAGTGTTTAGGGACGACGGAAAGATTGACCGCGACGCTGGCTCCGACCAGGGAGGACCTCAAATCACCCCAGGCAAGCTAACATAAGGTAAAACCCATCCACTTAGTATAGGCCACAGAATATTAGATATTCCCCCGGTCATTTAAGTGTTTGGCCCATCCCCTTTTCTCCAAGCCACACATAGCAGGCTCAGGCCTCCTTATCCCCTGTAACACTTCCTGTGTTATTATTCACTCCATTTCATTACAGACCTATTCACTTTTATTGTTTCATTTTACTTCCATCTTTCCCATCTTGCTATTTTTCTTTTCTGTTGTGATCTGTTCCTTTCAGTTCACCTAGAGGCAGAACCTACGAGAGACACCAAGGAAAGCTAAATAAAAGGTTGACAACCAAGCCGTTAGCATCAACAGATGACCCACTAGGCTACCGCCCTGTCAAGATCTTTATTTAGGCCCCACGCTGACCTACGCAAATTGTCCCCACATAACTCTAACTGCCTGCATCAGTTAGCCGCAATTCTTGTAGACGGCATCCCCCGTATTAGTACTATAGCTCGTAAAAGAACTTGCATTGGTCTCTTTGTGTGTGCTGTGTTCCTCTCGCCCACAGTGAGCCAGTATGTTCCGGTCTTCCAGCCCCGCAGTCCACTGGGGCAACCTCGAGACATGGCTGAAAGCCATGATGACTACCTTCCTGCCCAACGTCGCCAGTGACTCAGAGCCCCCGAGCCAAAAGCAGCTGGACGCCGACTTGGACAAGCTGACGGCTCACGAACCGAGTCAAAGCTACAACGACAAAGACTGGGCCCGACACGTCGGAAACCTCGCTCACAAGCTCATTGCACAAGCACGCCTCCACGAAAGGAGCCGCATCGCCCTGGAGCATGAAGTAGCAACGCTAAAGATGCAAGCGGAGGAGGCCCAGATCCACAGTCGTCTAGAACAACTACTCCTCGAAACCAAGGAAAAGGATGACACCGACTCCGAGCTACAGAAGGAAGTGGAAAGACTTCAAACTGCCCTGTCTGATCTTCGTATACACACAGACCGAAAAGAGCAGTCAGAGAAAGGAACCAGAGAGGAACTCAACAAGAAACTGCGAGAAGGTGAAGCTCTCCTTGCAAGAGCAGAGACTGAACTAAAAGAAAGAGACAATAAAGCCAAGGCCTGCGAAAAACACTTGCAAGCGGCCCAAGCTAAAATCCACGAGCGTGTTCAGCAGAGACACGATCTCAAAGACGAACTTGACATTATTCACAGAGAGCTGAAACACTCATATAGACTGCAGAGTGACCGGGAAGGGGAAACACACACCACAAAGTTTCTCCTGACCAACCGGTCCGCACCTTTCAGCCAACAACCCAGAGCTGAAAAGAAGGGCGAAAGCCCGCTGTTCAAAACACCACCAGCCAGCCCGCAAGAACCCCCGTCAGCAGCGAGGGGGGGGGAGCCTTTCCAAAGAACCCCTGCCACTAACCACGGCATGGCTCCCAAAGAACTTGACAAGCTGGCCAGAAACATCCCGACGTTCACTCTGAACCCTGCAGGAGGCCACAATGTGCACGCATGCCTGCAAGACATTGACTTTCACTTACAAACTGTTACTAACGCGACCGCATGGAACAGATTGTACCTGCTAAGAATTACTTCCAGTCGTGAGGTGCACAGCTTCCTTGACCGTCAACCAGAGACTATCAAAACGGACTACCAGCAGCTGCAACAAGCTTTGATCTGTGAATTCTCTGATCCAGAATCAGACCAAGGGTTATTCACCGCCATGGACCTCAAGCAGGCCCGACTTGAAACCCCACAGACCTACTACAGCCGACTCCGACAAGCCTACTTCGGAGCACGGAACCAGCCAGGTATGGAAGAGGATGTCAATTTCAGAACTCTGTTCCTTCGAAATCTGCATCCCACAGTGAGTCATTACTTAGGCATCCTGGCCTGTCCCCGTAGCATGTCTACCCAACAGCTACGAGACTTGGCCCACAAAGCTCACATTAAGCAAAAGACTGTGTACGAAAAGACTTTTAAAGACCCCACAATCTACTCTGTCTCTGAACACTACTCAGAGCTGCCTCTAGAGGGCGCCCCACAACACCACAGCTGACAGCTGCACAGCCTAAGCATGACAGCACAGTTTCCCACGACTGGGTCCAACATCACAAAGACCCAGGAAATGCTGCTTTGTCTACCTGCCTCCACAGCGAACAACACGAGACCGGCCCTAACCGCCCATCGATCACCTCACCAACCCGGACGCCAAAGCTCCTGGGGAACCTGATCGAAAAGGGGGTGGCCCGGAAACCCTACCTAGCCATCACTTTGGAAAACGACGTGAGACTTGAAGCACTGGTAGACACCGGCGCAGACTTTACTTTGATATCAGCTGAACTTTTAGGAAAACTCAGAGCTAAAGCTATGAGACAAGATCGAACTCTTACGTCCCAATCGTGTGAGCTGAATGTGCAATCGTACAGCCAGAACGACATCCGGCTCTAACAGGTAGCTCCCATTCACCTGACAATTGGTTCTATGAGTCTGATCCACCCGGTGTACATCTCACAAATGGACACGTACCCCTTTCTGATTGGCAAAGACCTGCTAGACTGCTCTGGGCTTTTATTAGACTTATAAACACCTGACCGTCTGGGCCCAAGTTCAAGAACCCCCGCCCCCTCCGGTCACAGAGGTCACGAGAACTACAACAAAGCCAGACTCCAAAATCACAGAGTTCCCTGGAACTCCAGCAGCCATCCATGGGTACACAGCCTCAGCACCAAGTCAAGGTTCAAGTTCGCTACCCTGCACCTTCCAGCTCGCCAAAGACCACGCAATGCCCACTCAACGATGCGTGACCTAATGCAGAAGGCCTCTTCTGAAATAAGTCCTAAAACCCCACTGATTTTGAACTGCAAAACCAAAAGACACTGCAAGAACACAGTGCAAGACTCTGCTAAAAGGGTCCCTGATCAGCATAGGACATAGAACTTTTAAAAGTAGATGAAAATGTGTGCTCAAAGAGTTGCAAGACTCTGCATTCGTAAAATTAGAATTTTACTGAGTTAAAAGAATCTTAAATGGACGTGTAAATCTCAACGGCCAACAGACTATGCACAATTCTTTTGAAACAAACAGTTTCTAGATGCTGGTTGAATTGGCACTGCTAAACATTAGGTTTCCTGACAATGAAGGGTTACAAGAAACACTAGCTCCAAATAGGGCATACGTCACCTTACCGCCAGAGTGTAGGAAAACCACCTCAGCCTTAAACTACTGTTAACCTACAGGCGTGCATTGGATCTTTGCGATCCAACTAGAATACAACGTGCAATACGCATTTTTGATCGCTGGCTTGTCTAAATGCAGATAAAACGATAGCTGGAATTGACATCTCTACTTTAAGTGAAAAAGTCTTAGATTTCCAACTAATATCAGTAAGTTCAGCCGTAAAGCGTAAGTCTGTGTGACAAAGGAATCTCATTTCAGCAGCCTCTAATCTGTACCGATATCTATTCTGCTTTGGTTAAAAAGAAATCCAAATTGCAGTACGAATAAACCTGTGTCTGACAAAGAAAGCTCAGGACAGAATTATATATATATGTAGACCTGGGTGATGCTCCCCTTTCTACAATGTAAAGGCCTTACAAATTATTGTTAGATTGATGTAATTCACCTAAATTTTAGCTGCATCTACAAGCAGAGAGCTACCTAGCGATCAAAACTGTTTACTCGCTGAAAAGTCTGCATTTGTGCATGAGAGGGACGTAACTATAGATGCTTAGACAACCTTTGACTTACAGCAAATCTATTTCCTTACTCGGTAAACAAATAGAATAAGTTGTGTAAAGTAAAGAGAAGAGTTACATGAGTAAAATTAGCAAATGCCAAAACAGTCGCATTTTACTTAATATAACATCAAGTTCTCGAAAGACTTAAAGTATAGGCGCCCCCTTTTAAACCCTTTAAACATGCATAACTCATTTAAAAGGTGCAGACATTTTTCAGGGACTGTTGAATTGTTCTGACATACTCTAGTTCCCATGACAACAACTTGTCACAGGAAGTGCTAACTTGTAACGTCACTTTGTAAACAAACCAGCCTATGTGGTTAAGCTACCCTAACCTAGTATCCATCTACCTTAGGCTAAGCTAACTTAACCTAGCATCCTTCCAGCCTTAAGCTAAGCTAGCCTAACCTAGCATCCATCCAACTTAGGCTAAGCTAACCTAACATAGCATCCATCCAGCGTAGGCTAAGCTAAATAATAACTTCCACAGTTAGAAGGTAGCATCATTTACTTGAACCCTTAATCACCGTTGTGTTTTCACAGTGCAAAGTATTCTAGAATACTTTCCTTAACACCAGTTAGGATTTCTAATTCACTTTCCGTGTTTGCAACTCTTCTTAGCTAAAGTTCACCTTCACTAGTTTAGGCATAGTCCTTGCTAACCGTCGAAGGCTAACTTTGCAGATGCCCTGTTAATTAAACTTAAGTTTGACTACATGTAAACTGTGTAGCTAGAGAAGAATTCATATAGCAATAGGAATTTTCATCACTAATGCCACTGATTATTCTCGCCTTCAGATCATTCCTGTTGTTTTGATCATTTTATTCCCTTTTGCTTTTAATTTTACTTTGTTTTTGTTCTTTGTTAACTCTTTCATTTCTTTGACTTTGATAATAATAGCAGTCAGCTATTCCCTTGGCTATTCAGTCATCTATATGATTTAATTTCATTTCCTCTCTTGTTCAAATGTGGTTCCATTCCCCATAGGGCCCAGAAAGGAAACAGAGACACCCTTATTTGTTATTTTGGCATAGTTTCAACCAGTGTACTCATTTTGTGACCCTGCAACACAAGTAATTTCAACAATTTACTAGGGCACAACTATGGTCCAGAGGATTGATAATAAGCACAATTCAAATAGGAAAGCTGTCCTTTTCCCCCTATCATTCACTTCGTCAAGCCGTAGTGAACCACTAGTTCAGTCCAGAGAAATAATTTAGTCATAAGAACCATCTTAAGTCATTTATTTCATCTTGGCTATGCCCCTTCCAGGAGATACTCTCGGAACCACATACATCTTAGCCTCCTAAGATCCACAGCTAAGATAAGATACAAGACACATTTCACTAGCTAGCTACACGTGAAACACCTAGCTTTATGCTACAGACCTAGCGAACCAGTTAAACCGTGGTTCTGAACTTTTAAGGTCATGCATGCGTCTCTCACCACAAGTATGACAAAATGTCACAGAGCCCCTGCTTCACCTGACCTTAACCTTCCAGCTAACCAAAGACTATGACAAAACAATGGACAATATGAGAAACCACCTCTCAGACCCCTCCAACCACCCAAGCACGCCGTCTGCAACCACCGATAACCGGTGCCCCAGACAACTGCAGCTCACCAAACACATGATGCGTGCACAGGACAACATTCTACGTTATGCACCTGATGCCATCACAGCGCCAAGGCTTGTGGTGCCACAATGCAGAAGGGGGGTCATGCCAATGTATGCCCATGACGCATCACGTGCTGCACACTGCAGCACCAGAACCACTTACAAGACACCGAAGCAAGTGACACACCGTTGTCCTTGAAGCGAAAAGACTGTCCTAGCCAAAGAAGGACGACACTCGCTGAAATGTTTCCTACCTTTCTCTCTCTTCTTTTTGCCTTTACCAGGATGCTGCCGTGGTTTGCCATTCTGAGCCTTCAGCCAACCAGAGGGCAGCCGCAAACGGACAGCATCTCACCGGGTCCGGCATCAGGCATCGTCCTAAAAGAACAAATGGGATTCCTGATAACCAACTGCCGCACACACACCCAGAGGGTGTATGTTCAAGTGGACCCCCGCAACGTGTACCTAAAACCCTACCCCAGCACAGTAGCCCAATTCAGCTGGGCCAGTGCCCGATGGACAGAGGACTCCCTCGCTCACGCTGACGCCAATGTTGAGCACATGCTCAACCAACTTGATTAAATGACTGTCACACAAGCGGACTTAAGTGGACACAACCGCCGTGCCAAACGGATCCTAGGAGCTTTGCTCAGAGCCGCCGCTGCTGTCGGAACTCTGTTTAACGTTGACATATCCAGTGTCAATGCAGTGAACCGAGCCACCGTGAGACGGCATGTGACTGAAATTCAAACTGAGATCCCACTGCTAAAAGAGCAACTTACGACACCGAGTGCCTCCCTGCAATCACCCACAAGACATTTAAGGGAACAGTGGTAATTCTCAACACTCACAGCGTTCTGCTGAACCAGACAGTGAACTCCATGAAACAGCTATTTACTGTCTCCCAGAATGACTTTGCTCAAACTCAGCTGGTCACAGCCCGGATGACAGACCTGCTGCGTGAGGTGAGATCCTCCATTGACAGCCTAGCCATGGGTAGAATTCCACCGTACCTGATACCCTTAAGCCTGGTGCAAACCATGCTGGCTCCTGCCATCACCACGCCAACTGACCCTCTACAAGCACACCTTACCTACTCTCTGGGTAGCGCCATCCCACTCCGCGTCGACTCAGAGCAGAGGAAAGTGGGTTTTCTCCTGAACCTACCCATCATAGAGTCAAGCCGACTCTACCAAGTAAAAGACATTGTCAAGGTCGGATTTTTGAAAAGTGACACTCACATCAAGATTCGCACTCCAGACGTGGTGGCCTACCACGACAGCAACCCACAGCTCTACCTGGCCCCGAACCTGCACATGTGCACATTGACCAAAGACATTCACTATCTCTGCCTTAACAGACCCTTCCTCAGAGACAACACTGACGGAATCTGCAGGCTGCAGATCAGCGACACCCGCTGCCCTGCCGAAGCAAAGCCTCGCACTCAAGGCATCGAGACCCAAGCAGAGATTGTAGGTGACAGGTGGCTCGCTAACACTCCTGTGCGCACAGCTGCACTCACTGCACCATCCTTCACCTGGACGACCTAGCCCTGTACCACCTTCCGAGTGAAGAATACCAATCCGAACTGGAAAAATGGATTGAGGAAGGGGGGGGTCACAGATCATAGACATCGCTCCCCTTGACACAGCCCTCCAAGCATTGTCCAGATTGCCCATCCTGAACATTTCACCTGTTGTTCAAGCATGGACCGCCGCTGACACGGCACTTTGCATTTCGACAATCATCAGCCACACCCTAACCCTGGGTTTGGCCTACGTCCTGTACCGACGACTCAACGAGATGTGAGCCTCAACAGCCAGGCTCACCCAAGCCATGTCCGGAGGGTTCCGTGGGGGCCCTCGGAAAGAAGACTCCCCGCTAGAGAACGCGGAAAACCTCATAGAGCTGAGCCCTCAGCCCTAACCATCATCTGCAGCATCCAACCTCCATGATTTACCTGCCACCTGACCAATGCGGTCGTGATGGTTCAACGAGGCCCACCCACACGGGTCCTGCCGAACCATCAAGGGGGGACTGTAGCAATAATCAGATGATCAGCGCAATCATGTGGTTTTAATCAACTAAGTCTCCAATTAAGTAAACACTCCCGTTTCTTTCACAATCTGAAGAATGGAGATGTCATGAGACTTTTTAAGTTACTGATTCACACACAAGCAAATGGCGATGGGACTTAATTAAATGACCGATGCCAGAAGTGCCCCCGTGGCGTTTTTCGCTGATAAGTAATCACAGGGTCCTCTGTCTTACCACATGTGACCCAACAGGAGCGCCTCTCTGGCCGGAGATCCCGTGGTGTCCCCTCTTCAGGACACCTCACAAACACAGACAACCTTGTGTGATGAACCACACTGGTCATTGTAACCAGACTTAAAACTCATCAATTCAAAGAATACGCACACACATATCATTGCCCGGGAGGGGGGTGAGCAAAAGTTCACCACATCTTCACCAACGAATGACCCAGCCACGTTCACAGTACACACACACACACACACACAAGGACTTTTTCTCCAATCTCCTCAATTGAGAGACTTGTACTATGATATATTCGATATGTTTTTATGTTTGCCCATGTTCCATTGGGGTTAGATGTGATCGTATTATAATTCTAAATGAACAGAGGTGCTTTTAGATGCATTTTTAATGTAACTGTGTTTTCCTATAATGTTTGTATGTCGTTCTTCACACCTTTAGAATCCTCTTGATCTGACCAAACCATATATATATAGGTGCAAACCGTAAAATGTATGTTACTATGTTTTATCATCTCTGGAGTAAAATTGAACGCATTTTTACATCATGGTCATGAAACATGCAAAGTCGATCTCGAGGGAACAAAGGAACACTTATCCGCACACTTTCCTCCCAGCTGATTGGTGCATTCACGCCAGAGGAGGCGTAAACAGAAGTGTCTTTAAAGAAGACCACCAAGCACCTCATCTTTAGTTTTGTTTTGGTTTTGGAATCTTTGAGGAGTAGTGAGAAGTAAGGAGGGGGGAGAAAGAACTGCATCTTTGGGGGAACTCCCTTCTTCGAGGGAACTTCGACCTTTGACTGGACTCTTCCCTCTCCTTCGATCCGATGTAACCATCATACTCGTGATCCCCGCCCTGGGGGATCTTTCCTCTTCTTTTCTTTTGTTTAAGTTTGTTTTTCCTTTGTTCATTTCACCAGAAATGAACTTAGTCTGAATTATTTATTTGGTAATTTACGTCAAAGACCTTTAAGCCTTCTTTGAAACTGCGCGCTCCAGACCGCAGCAAACCACGTGACGCTCCAACGGAACACACAAAGACCAGCCGCTCACACACGCCGCAGGGCTCAGACACATGAGAACTATATGCAAGTATATTTGAGTTACCAAGATTTTAGAGCATTAAGACTGTTTTTCCGTGTTGTCTCTTAAAGGTTTAAATGTCCAGGTGAATTTTGCCAAGCTGTGATCCTACGGATCTCTCTCTCTCTCTCTCTCTCTCTTCCCAACTCTCTCTCCCTCTCATTTTTATCTTCCTCTCTCATCCTATTTTAATTCGTGTAATGTTTTTCGTTTTGTTTGTTTCGGGTGTATATACATATATTCTGTGTGAATTGTAGTTCGATGTATTATTAGTCCAACTATTAAAACCATTATATTCTTGATTGCCTTCTGTCTAAAATGCTCATTTTACAAAGTCAATGAGATTTCGATCCTAGCAACAAAGCTTTCATTATTGACTATGTTGCGTAGTCTAATTTTATAAACACAGGAAAATTAATGTTCACGGCCAGAAAATTGATATTTCTTGGAGTTTATAAGAAGGGATAACTTTGTTGAGAAGTTGATAAGTTAATCTTACGGCCGTTTGCTGGACAAACAGTTCGATAGCTAAATTAACTCCATTAAAGGTTATCTCATATAATCGATCTGAAAGTGGACCATTGACATATGAATGAAAAATTATAATTCGTTGTGATTGATCATTCGTGTGTACAATCAATCTATTTTCAACTTCGATAATTTAACTGTAATATGCAATATATTAATCATATTCATGATTAATTATTAAAATTCCCTATATATAATTTGAGCTAATTTAATGTAAAACTAAATGTTGTTACAATTTCCTATGCACTTTTTAACTCAATTTTTGTTTGAGCTATTCCTATTTTTTTGTGTTTATTCAATATCAATTGATACAAATGTTAAAGATTGGAATCGGCTGTGAGCGCTGAGTTACTTGGCAGGGATGAATGTCTGTATGCATATCGCATCGGTGGCTGTTTACATACATTAATACCTGAATATCTGCATCATGATCCAAACTAATTAAATTTATGCACACGTGAAGTGTGGCATTTACTGATAAAATTAAATTAGATTTGCATAAATGCATAAGAAAATATTTCATAATATTTCAAATGCATAATTAAAATATAACACATCTAAAACATGCAATTTTTCCTCACCTAAGGTAATGACTTATGACACATTGACTTGTGACTTATGACACATGATGACTTGTCATTGCAACTGAGATATCATTTTAATCATGTTAAAGTATGAAGTGAAATTTTGATTGCTTATATAAACAGTAGTCTACAATAATAAACAGTAGAACTTGACTATGTAAACTGTAGACAGCTCGCTAGGTTTTGGAAGAGAGCTAATATGTGTAAACTGTACAACATAGGCTCACCGGAAAAACATGCCTCTACAGTACCTACATTTTAACTCCAAAAACATACATACAATTCACTGCAGTTTCCAGCTGAAATAAAAGAACATTTATTCCCTTTACAGAAATTATGATTACAGGGGGTGATTATCATTTAATAAAGACTTATTTCGCAATGTAGCAAAATACAATAAGACCTCAAAACTGATTTGTATGAGTTGTCATGGGGATATGAGTCACATTAAACAAAAATGGCTTGTATATTCAAATACTTGAAGCAAGCTAAAATAGAAGCCCGTTTGTTTGTATCCTTTCTGCTTTTGTTAACACTATCAGTGGTAGACCTGTTACATTGTGGTCAAATGTGATATTAACCTTTTAGTGCATTCACCAGACATTTCATTTCAGAACTGCCACTCTACAACAACGAACTTGATGAAACATATCGGTATTAACATTTTGTCCACACTAATAAGTTTTTGTTTGAAAAAGCACATCTTTTTCTCTTTGTTTTGGCCTGCTGTCCACACTGAGACGCCATTTTTAATAATGAAAATGAAGCTTTTTGAAAATGCTCTCCAAAGTGGATAAATTTGAAAACGCCATTTTCACTCTGTGGTGTGGACTGTCAAAACGGAGATATTTTTAAATATATGACGTAAGTTTAGTCATTTGACGCATATTGTACCAATATAAATTCATGTTTATACTGGTATTGTACCTGTTATGTGAAACATTTTCACACTGTTGCTAAAATGTTACTTTGCACACTCTTCATATCACAGTCCTGCAAAGATGACAGAAAATGTACTCACATTTGCTGTCCTACTGCAATACATGAGAGCAGTTGCGTTTTAGACCAAACATATGGTGACTGAGTGTGACCTGGACACATGAATGGTGAGATATAATGGTGCTAAATAAAATGATCCTGTCAGAAGAATTACATGATAACTTTATTATTTATTTTTCTCTCTGTCATCTCAGTGAGCTTCAGTGAGGTTCTACGCATGCACATGGGTGAATTTAGCGTTTTTTTTAGGCGTTTTCCAAAAGTTTCTCATCCACAGTGAAACGTCGGAAAACGCCTGAAATTTATCCATTTTCAAATGTATCCAAATTAATGTAGATGTAGCCTAAGTGACATGGCATCAGACACACAGAAGCCAGTGGCACATCCGGTCTTCATTGGCACGTGCCAGTGGATAGGGGCATGACATTGTCACGAAACACTGACATGACACCTGACTGACACCTGACTGACACTAGCTGCATCCGAAAACTGAAGAATACTGCCTCCGCAGGCATGATACAGAGGTAGGAAGGTAACAAGGCACGTCCGAATCCAATGATCGTGCCACAGCCTGTCTCCTGAGATAACTTCATCTGATCTATTTTTGAAGGCAGCATAGATGGTTCCTTCACTGCCTTTGATATCCCGCAATCCTGTGCACTCCATTCCCTGAAAGTTGAGCTAAAAAATAAAGATGGCATCTGAAATTTGAGGTTGGTGGTCAGTTTGTGTGTAAAGTGTACATTTTGACCAACTTTTCCCAATTTTGATGACATTTATAGGTAGGAGTAAGTATTTATAGTAGAAATTAACATATGTTGTCACTCACAGTGATCATGAACGCAGGCCTTGTTGCATCTGTTCTCTCCAATCTACAGATTGGGTTGCATGATGTCATCAAGCTTCTTGTTCCTGTGTTGGTCAGGACAGAGACAGATAATGCTGTTGTTTCTAATGACGCACTGTACTGCTTCTCTGCTGCAGGTGTGCGAAATACAGTCAAGTATCTGAGTCCTCAACTCCAAACCATGCAGGAAGGTGTCTCACACAATGAAGGGTTTAACACTAAATAATCTCACCAAGTGTTTCGGGCAGGGTGCATGGCCCAGATTCTAAAAGTCTGACAAATACACACATTCCCACTGATCTGCATTGTTCAGCTCCTAATGAGAGGATTAACAGCCATCTACTTACCAGCAAGTGTGTGCCAGCTCAATTCGGTCTTGTCGTGTTATCTGTCAGATGTTTCATATAGACAGATCATTTAGTTGTGTGCATATTTATTCAGGTCATGAGATGTTGAATATGTGTCTAGAAATCATTAACATTAGTTGTAATGGCTATGGAGTATAGAGTATTGCTGTTGCTTATAGGGACATCATTGCAATAAGTCTAGAAACACAAGATATAACTGCACAAGTTTTAAACAAAACATTAAAATTAATAAATTAATTAAAATTAATAAGCCTTTGGAATATATGTTTCTTTAGAGGTTCACACAAAATAAAATGTTCATTTTTGATTATTAAAAAAAAATGCAAGCAGTGTCAAGCACCATGTCCCACTTACAGCATGGATACTTGCATAGGTTAGATATATAGTATATAACCTACCTCACTGGATCCTTGAATTTTACATGACAAGTAGTTATGGTTCTTTAATTTGTTTTTCCATGTGGCATTGCAATAGTAACAATTTTACTGTTTATATCCCTCTACCTACATAACGGTTCAGACAAGAATATGTGAGCGGGACTTGTAGAGTTGTGTGATTTTGACTGAAGTGTGGAAAAGTTTTTGAAAGTCGGTTTGTCTGTGTATTCTCTTGCTCTGAAATCGCTCCGAGCATAGTTGGAACAGAGTGATTACAGATGCTTTTGAGCGAGGAGAGGAAATTGCTGTCTGTGGCGAGCAGGACGAGGCCGGGGGCCGTGAGAGAATGGCTTGAGGCCGGTGGCGTTATTACTGATGAGCGAAGTAACAGTGACAGTGAAGATCGAGAGAGGCCAGGATTTTACGTTGTGTTTTGTTTATGTGGCAGCAGTCGTCCGTGAGGGACTGCTGCCTTTACTTTCGTTTTGAATTTAACTATTTTATTAAAAGTCTGTGAACGTTCGCCGGTTCCCGCCTTCTTCTTCCCATAACAACATACTCCGTTACACTGTCGTTCTAGTCTGTGCACTCTAAAAATGCTGGGTTGTTTTAACCCATTTTTGGGTCGAATATGGACAAACACAACCGTTAGGTATAAAAATGTAATTTAAAAAATTTAACCAATGATTTGTATACATATTTGACCTAATTGTGGGTTGAAACAACCCATGTTTTTTTCAGTGTATGTTGCTTGCTTATATGCAAGGAGTGATGCCTAGGATATTTGGGTATTTTTTTGTTAGTGGGAAAAGAAAACTGTATGAACTAACTATCCAAATTTTCCCTGAAACTTTCACCCAGTGATTTTGCTAAACTGTGACTAAAACATGCCATATATCATGACAAATCTTACATGACAAAACCCTTTTCTTGCTAAATAAAGAAAGCCATGCTTTTTACATCACTGTGAGTCATTTGCCTCTGGTTCCTGGATCATGCCTGTCTCCAGATCAGTCCATCTCCCTCAAGACCAGCGCACCCTGATATGTAACTATGACCCCTTTGCACTGTATGCTAATTCTGTCATCTTTCCTAACCTTCAAGATGGGTCTCTGTCCGTCACATCATGGAAAACGATAACATGTTGTTTGAGGTGAAAGATTGTTTTTTTTTTTTAGCAGTGGAAAGCAGGACCAAATTTAGCAGATCTGACAGTCTGGAGATTGTCATATAGTCACACAGGAAAATGGAACAATGGCTTCAAGCTAACTAAGGAATTTGGGTGTATCCAATGGGAGCGCAAACTGCCAAAGCACCAGACTTGATCTGGAGGGTGTTTCAGGACAAGAGTTTAATGGATTACAAATTCCAGGTCATCAGCATCTGAAAAAGCGGTCTCAGATGTATTGTGGTATGTTTACTTATTACCTAACAGTGAGTCAGGAGCGGAAAACAGTGAAAAATAATTAGATCACGACTCCAAATTAGGATCAGGGAAGAAGATGTAAACACCATCGCATGAATGTGTATAAACATTTTTTTTTTAAATATATAGTAAAATGTGATGCCTGGAGAATTCTGTAAATGCACTGTAACAGATTTACATGCAAACTCATGGTTGCATGTCAAGAAGTTAATGTAATGTTTTTGGACACTAATTGCATGGTAAAGGGTTAGGGTTAGTTCACCCAACAATTTAAATTCTGTCATTAATTATTCACCCTCACTTCGTTCCCGTAACCCGTAAACCCGTAAGACCTTCGTATTATATTTCTGATGAATTCCGAGAGGTCATTGAACCATCCATAGGCAGCGACGTCATTGCAACTTTCAAGGCCCAGAAAGGTAGTAAAGACATTGTTAAAGCTGCAGTCCGTAGCTTTTCCTCTTTGTCGCCATCTCTGTTCGAAATCTGCAATTGCAGTTATTCGCGGAATTATCAACGTTACGTGGGTTGTGCCTCAGCAAGGCACAGCGCGGATGAACACAATGTTTTGAGGAGAATGTGCTGTCAGTCACCGCGCTGGTGTGGATTCTGTCATTCAGAATCACAGATTCTACTTTTGAAAGTATGACCAAAATAAGCATTTTTACTGGAAAATGTCATCTGAACAAGTAAGTAATATCCACTTTTGTTCTGACCAACTGGGGAAAAAGTATTGCAGTAAATCGCTCTGATTAAATCTAATGATCGCTTATATCACGTCAAACCGTGCAAATTATACTTTGTTCTCAAATTGTTAATGTTAACAACATCAGCATTGCGTGACTACATTTAATGTGTATTAGGGCTACCTGTAGTTCAGTACTCAGAAGAAGTGCGCTACAACCATTGAATTGTCTTACCTGTCCAGCAGAAAAATAGCCGTTTCTGCGTTCGTTTTGAACCCCTTCACTCCACGTTTCAAAAGCTCTTGCGATCCTTGTTTTCGCATGGGCCGGTTGAAGTCTCTTTTTTCTGTAGCCACTCCGAAGTCTTTTGCATTTTACAATCGGGTGAATATCCAGCTGTCACTGGTGATTGTAGTTTGAACCTTTCTGGATCTGCCATCAAATTGATAAGTTTAATTATATCAAGTGCTGTGAGAAAAGGCTATAAATCTCCATCTCCAACATCCTCACACTCAATATAGCCTACTAGCCGAAACTCCTTCATGTGTACAGATGTGACGTAATGACGCAAAGACATGCTCGAATTTCCCGTGGAAATCCACCAGTACCACTGGAATTAAACACATTATTACAAGCTTACCATTTAGAATCGAGCTACGGCAAGCAGATAGTTTTGAAAACTGGCTAGTTATGTACTCTCTCAGAAAACGATTTTGGATCATTTTTAACCCAAAAAACTTATGGACTGCAGCTTTAAAATAGTCCATGTGACGACATTGGTTCAACCTTAATGTTATGAAGTGTTGAGAATAATTTTTGTGTGCAAAAACAAAACAAAAATAATGACTTTATTCAACAATTTCTTCTTGTCTGTATCAGTCTCCTATGCTGTTGACGTAGTAAACAGTGCAGCGCTTCTGGGTTTTATGGCAGAACGCTGTCTCATTATTGGCCAGCTCTTGCGTCAGGATCACACGTATGTGTCGTGGTGCTCATGTGAACAGCGTCGGCCAATGGTTAGCCGGCATTCTGGTGAAGAACCAGGAAGTACTGCACTGAGTTTACTACGTAAACAGGAGATGGATGGTTCAGAAAGCTCTCGGATTTCATCAAAAATATCTTAATTTGTGTTCTGAAGATGAACAAAGGTCTTATGGGTTTGTAATAAAATGAGGGTGAGTAATTGATGACAGAATTTTCATCTTTGGGGGAAGAACCCTTAAATTGCCATTAAGTGGAAAATTATTATAGTTTACATTTATATTATATGAAATTAGCTCAACCCATAGAGTGCTTTATTGACCAACTTATGAGGAATTATGTACATTTCTATATGTAATTCCATAATTACTTCTGTTTTCTGATGAAATACTGCCAAGGATTTATGGTGAACTAAAATATGCTTTAATGTAATTTTTTAATGAATCTTGTATTTCATGCATTTAAATTTGTAATGACACATTTGTAATGAAATTTAGTATATTTCAAATAAATGTAATATCAAATACATACTTTGTTTAAAACTTCACATGTGCTTTAGTGTAAAAAATTGTACTTAAATGCATGACAAAAGATTATTGTTTAAAATGTACTTTAAAGTAAAAATGTAAATTCTTAAATTTTTAAAAATTGTATTACTCACCCTCATGTCGTTCAAAACCCGTATGACCTTCGTTCATCTTCGGAACACAAATTAAGATATTTAATTAAATTTATTCGAGAGGTTTCTATACCACCCATAAGCATCAAATTCATTGTGAATTTCAAGGCCCAGAAAGGTAGTAAAGATATCATTAAAAATAGTCAATATCAATAAAAAAAGATTTAACCTTAATATTATGAAGCGAAGAGAATACATTTGGTACGCAAAAAAACAAACAAAAATAACAATGACATTCAACAATGTCTTCTCCTCCACGTCATTCTCCTACACTGTTGATGGAACGTCAGAATGTAGGCTCATTATTGGCCAGCTCCTGCGTCAGCATCACACGCATGTGTCATGGTGCTCATGTCACAAGGTGACGAACTAGAGGCGGAACTAAACAGTCCACGGAGGGATTTTTCCACCCGGAGCGGTTTCAACCGAACACCAAGCCAGCCTCGGATGCGTCTCTACCATGGTAACAACAGCCGCTGATGGCAAAGTGATAGCAGGTGCAACGCATTAAGCGACTGTTTGATGATTGGGACACGCAGCCTTTAGAAACAGATAAAAGCAAAGCTTTGCGAGACCGAGAGGGTTGTGTTGTGTTGGGTTGCTGTTGCGTCCTGACTCTGGTTCCTGTCGAGGTGGGCTGAGAGATCTTTGTGGGACAAATCGGCTGGTGAGATCGATCCGTGGAAAGGAATCCACTACGAAGAACGGGGCGGTGGAGAACAGAGAGGCGAAGGGCAAAGTCATCTATAAAATATCATCGGGTCCATTCACCTGGGTGAAGATAAGTACCAACCTTCTACTGGCTGCATTGCATGTGATTTACACAGGAAGATATTATATATGAGGAGAAGTGATATAGAAACGGAGTCCAGACGCTTGAATGAGAAGACCGCTGTTATGACTAGTGATTGTAGTCGCTAATTTTTTCCGTTTTACTGCCCCCGCTGTTCAGAGCGAGGAGTTGGGCCGTGGCCTTAAATTTCACAGAGTGGATGAGAGTGACATGTGTTAATGCTGTGTCCAACCGTGTGTGGTTGAAGTGAAGTTACTGCATGCTTACTGTACAGAATTCTGTCACGTGCCCATCGGCCTTGCCTTGTGTTACAGTCTGGAGCTTTCTGAGGAAGAGATTAAGTGGCAGTGGATTTTAAGCCTGCTGACTTTAGGAGCTGGTCGACTGTCTGGACTTACCCATCTGCCCACCGGTCAATGTTCTCGCCATCCCTCCGAACCTTCTGTTGTAGTGGGAGGAAGCCAACTGTACTTGGAGTTCTCGCTTGCTGTCTGGTCAACGCCCCCTCCACAGCCGTAAGCCTTCCGCACTTGATATACTGCGAAGAACCAACCGTACTTGGAGTATTTACTTGCTGTCCAGTCGACGTCTCTTCCACAGCTGTAAGCTTTCTGCACCTATTATACTGGGAAGAACCAACCGTACTTGGAGTATCCCCTTGCTGTCCAGTCGACGCCCTCTTCACAGCCGTAAGCCATCCGCACTTGATATACTGTGAAGAACCAACCGTACTTGGAGTACTTGCTGTCCAGTCGACGTCTCTTCTAAAGCTGTAAGCTTTCTGCTCCTACTATATTGGGAAGAACCAACCGTACTTGGACTACCCACTTGCTGTCCAGTCGACGCCCTCTTCACAGCCGTAAAGCCTTCTGCACCTGACGTATTGGGGAGAACCAACTGTATTTGGAATACTCATCTGCTGTCCAGTCGACGCCCCTTCACAGCCGCAAGCTTTCTGCACCTTGCGAAGAGTCAACCGTACTTTGATTACCTCCCTCACAGCCGCGAGCCTTCTGTACCTGAGAGACTGAGAAGAGTCAACCGTACTGAGAGAAAGCCTTGGCACCTGAGATACTGAGAGGAGTCAACCGTGCTTAGAGTACTCACTTGCTGTCCAGGCGACGCCCTCTATACCTCCGAAATTCCTTCTGCATCTGATATACTGGGAAGAGTCAACCGTACTTAGAGTACTTACCTGCTGTCTAGTCGACGCCTCCCTCACAGCCGTGAGCCTTCTGTACCGGAGAGACTGAGAAGAGTCAACCGTGCTTAGAGTACTTACCTGCTGTCCAGTCAATGTCCCTTCCGCATTCAAGGTACGCGCCGCCGATGTGAAGTGGCATTCCCCTGCAGCCGTCGGATTCTGAGAAAGAAGTTTTAAATTAGGAATTACAAATTGTTTTAAGTCAATAAAGCCGCTTAACCTTTATTCTTTTTGTGTGCTTGATTTCTGGTCTGCTCCTCAGTGGTATTGAAGTTCTAAAGGAAGGGTGTAGACTGAGTCGACCCGTGACACTCATATGACCTGCGTCGGCCAATAGTGAGCCTACGTTCTGATGTAGAACTCGGAAGCACTACATTCAATAAAAATAAAACACAATTTTTTTCCACAAGGGGATGTATGAGGTTTCAAGTCAGCTAGTTAGATGCCATCTTATGCTATGATAATATTTTGTAAAGGTTTTAGTTACAATTATAAGTATGTGGAATCTTTCATTAAAGCCATTAAGGTAATCTGTTCTCAGAATGTTGCCATTCCATCATTCCAGCTCATTCGGTTCATTTACAGTCAATTGTGGCAAACACGGTAAACCCCACACTACTTCCTGAAAGAATGTCTGTCTTTGATCACATTTTAGATCTATGACTGTTTTAGAAACGTGTGGTACCTGAAACACAAGAGATTACAAGATATCATTTGGCATTCTTTCTGGTAAAGCGCTGACATTTAGGAAACAATTAATGTTCAACAGCTTTATGGTATTCTTTTTGATTAATGGTGCTGCCATTTAATGGAATGAAATGTAACTCTGTATAGAGAACTGAGACACTAAATCATCCATTGACTAAAGGTTCCAGAAAGGTGGTTTAGAAGAGCTATTTTGAGTTCCTCAAAGGAGGGCCAAAACCACCATAGATAATGAAGGGGACAAGTCACCCCCCACTCCAATCATTTAAAAATGGCCAATTTGTTCTCGCAATATTTTATGTTCTTAATGCTGCTCTGCTGTACTCCACTACGCACCACTCTATTGGTTGTTAAGATGACAAAAAGTTTAAAATGTTACATTTTTATGCTAGTCTGCCTCACCGGTCTAACAACTCATCACTGTCAGAATGAATGAGCGCCATCAATGCAATAAAGAACCTTTTATTTTTAAGAGCGTATGTGTGTGTGTAACTGTTATCTCACCCAAGACTTTTGATGGTGGAATGACGATCTGCACAGGGTGTTTTCCTATACAGCCTGAGCCACTGCGATAGGTTCCAACATCCCTGTCACCCTATGTGGGACAAGCAATTTGAAAAAAATAATGATGGCATTAGTTTGTTGTATTCTCTTTCTTATATACAAACACATTTACAGTTGATATTATTCCTTCCTTCCTATTTGAACTGGCTATTTTATTGATTTTAGCATGACATTGCCAGTTCAAAGGTTCTTATGTTCTAGACGAGCTTAAAGGAGAGTGAAAAGTGTGATGTTACTGATATGGAAAGGCACTAATGCCGAGTTTATGGCTCTGAGCTGTCATATAAATCTGATCTTTCATCTGAAATAAGTTACATAGTTTATGGATCTGATCTTTCATTTACATAGTTATTTCTAATCTCTGGATTGCTTGAGACACTTGTGAGGACAGCTTCTGTGGAATCATCCAAACTATAATTAAAACATCTTTGTTATTCTGTCATACCTTTCTTTGATTAGTCTTATTCTGAGTGCATGTCATGGAAAGCTGCAACATCATCCTTATACGGTGCTGTTGCTTAAGCTTCTTCCTTCCTATTAAACTAGAGTTATAGCTACAGACACAACACTAAGTCCACCTTCATCCACCCAGTGAGTGAGTGTTTAGGTGTGTGTTTATTTGATATATATCTCCTTGGCAACCAAACATTTCCTAAATATCTGAAAAGAAATGTCAGCACACCAAAAGTTTATGACACAAACTGATGACCTGAAATAGGGCACAATAAAGCTGAGGCACGTTAGATAATTCCATTAGATAATAGCAACATGTAGATTTATACAGTGTACATTACTCTTGTGAAAAATAAGTGTGCTTAATTGTATTGAATGTCTTATTGTATACTTCAAATCTTAATATATGTTAGAAAATGTGATAATAGAATTTTACTGGAAAAATATGCCATTAAAGTGTATTAATGGGATAGTTCAGCCAAAAATGAACATTCACCTCATGTTGTTCCAAACCTGAATGCATTTATTTCTTCTGCTGAACACAAAATAAGATATGGTTTAACTTTATTCTGATGGTCCCTTTAACAAATTCTGTCGTCTATAATTAACGTTGCACCTACATGTCTACTAACTCGCATTGAGTGTTAGTAGATTATAAGTAGACTGGTGGGGTTAGGGTTAGAATAAGTTGACATGTACTTGCAAAGTTATTGTCAGTATATTGCAACAGTTTGGTTATCGACATTCTTCAAAATATCTTCTTTTTAAAATATCTGCGTAAATGATCATTTTTGGGTGAACTATCTCGAAGTATACTTAAAAAAAGTGCACTTTGTAGTAATGTCAAATTAAAAGTTTCACTTCAAAGTATACATTTTAAATCATTGTTTTAGTACACTTATTTTTATGTGTTGACTAATATACTAAAGAACATGTGAAGTTCTTGATAATAATTTTAACTGTATGGTGTTATACAATATTACATTTTAAGTTAATATATTTTAAATGTACTAAATTGCAACTTCATCATTACAAATGTGTAATTAAATAATATACATGGCAGTGTTTCATGGCAGTAAGTTTCAATAGAAATGGCATTAAAGTATATTGTAATTTGGCAGTACACTTTACCATATTTCAAAGACAATAGAAGTAATTGTAAAATTATAAGTCCGGCTTAATTGGGTCTTAAATTCAACTAATTGCTTTTAATAAATTTAAACTATATACATTTTCATTTAATTGTAAATAACATTTAGCACTTCTTTTTTCACAAGGGTATACATACATATTTACACCTGTCCAGACAAATACACAAGTGGCTGGGTCAATATTGTACTATACAACGTGCAAACCTATGTGTCAACTAGTGGCAGAACTAATCTATTTTGCATCTGTTGTTGTTTAAACATGGCTCTCTGTGCCTCTGCAGTTGAGTACCTCTCAATAGAGTGTGTTTTGCTTTCTGAATTGAGGAGGGAGGATGTCTTTCATTTGAAATTTCCTTCTTCAAAACACGCAATATTTCTCTGCGGGAAATGCTCTCTTACGTGACTCCCATGAGAATTTCTCCGTTTTGATCCAATAGACAATTGCCATAGTATTGCTTCTTTTCACAACCTGCTGTAATGACTTCCTACAAAAACAAATATGTTTGCTTCTGCCAAATGTTTAGGAAACAACTGCATCTGCAGTCAACAGCCGTACCTTCATGCACCTGCTTGCAGTAGACGTGACTTCCAGCATTCACTCGCAACATGAATCTGAGCAGATTCCACCATCCTGCACCAGGAGTCACTGGGTTTCTCTTCATTTTCTGTTATGTGGATCAGGGTAAACCAGAGATGGTTATCACTGTCAGGTTTGAATGAGAAATTAAGATAGTTATCCAATGCAATTTAACTGACAGATTTGACTGTTTACAGAGCTTGCTGAAGGATTTTTATAAAGAAGGTCTGACTGTCTGCAGGGCTGGAAGTCTGTCTATCACTTTTGGCTATCTGCTCTACGTGTGCCACAACACAGGAATGACTGTGATCTGCATCTTGAGCTGTTATTCTCAAATATAGCCCATACATGAAAAAGTCTGGGAACAGTGGACTTGTTTTGGCCTCTAAGGAAGCAGAAGTCTGAATGTTGGCTAGTTTGAGTTCTGTTTCAAAACCCTTAGTCAGCAAAGATGTTTCAAAAGGTTGTTTCTAAGACACACTTCTTTACCTTCATGCATAGCTCAATTCCAGAATGCATTGCCATTCATGCACTTTTAGCCAAAGTGACTTACATTTTTTGTTACTTAAGAATCAAACCCATGATTTTGGCATTACTAAAGTAATGTTACACAACACACTCTGTCTCCACTCCGGGGCGCTATGCCTTCCAGGTCGGGCCCTTGTGCTCCAACTTGCTGCCTCGCTGCAAATACATCTGTAGTCCCACTGGTCCCGCTTGCACGGTGTCTGGGAGCCTGGTTAGCGCTTTCCAGCCTGTGCGATTCAGTTTGCCTGGTGTCCCCCCAGGTTCAGCGGCGTCCAGTTTACCCCAGTGGCAGACAAGGATGACCCTGTCCTGTGTGCGGAGATAGCAGATTGTTTCTCATTGAGAAGACCCCCTTAAATGCCTGATCAGAGTTTAAGCTTTCATTCCTGCTAGAAGGGCTGGAGCGAAGGCTTTCTCCCTCCTATCTCCTGTCTGCTGCTATCGCCACACATCACAATGCAGTGCATGGTAAGTATGTGGGAAAGCACGACTTGATCATCGGGTTCCTGAGGGACGCGAGATTTGTTCCCATAGCAACTAATCACCTGTCTCTTGTTAGCCCTTCTTATCTTGTGTGTTTCTTTGTTCCTTTGTCAGTCGTTGTTTGCTGTGTGAATACCTGTTAGTCATGCTCCCTGTGTTCCTGGATGTTAGTGTTTGATGATGTTTCGTTTGGAATATAAGTAAAACTCCTGCACTTAAATCCAGTTCATCGCCTGCTTTCCGTGCTCCCAGCATTACAGAATGACTGACCTAAAATTGATCTAGCTGGATTATGTCTTATCCTTCTGTGTCAGGTTGAGAATTCCTTTGAGGACCACAGAATTGTTGGACTTGGCCCAAACACACGTTTTCAGGACAATTTCTTTGCTGTTTTAATTGTTCAATGAAAATCTAAATGCACTACTTTCCACAGATGGTCCTTGTAACGTGATTCAGGATAAGGAAGGAAGAGGACATGGTCTGCTTTACTGAGGCTCCTGCTTTACTAAGTCATACTCACGGCTCTTCAAAAAACTCGGTCCAAATACAATCAAATATGCAGCTCTTCAGAGCATTCAGCACATATACACAGGCACAAGTCCTCAGTCTCTCAGATCAGCTCCCTGTTTCCCAGGCTTATATTCGGTCTCTCCACGCCAATTACTGCAACAAGACACATGTGTTTGTCATTTTGCACTTGACCTACTTACTCACCGCTCGTCTCCTGACTCTCTCTCCCACTGTAGACCTTGCTAAACCACGTCCCCATTGCCACAGTCCTCAAGGGAGTTTTTTTAGATTTTGTGGAGCGGGCTCTGCAGCTTAGCGGCTCCCCTTCACCGTAGGAGAGGTGGAGGAGGATCTCACCAACACTGCTCATTCCTCCCCTAAACATTGTTTTTTTTTTTTTTTTACACGGCCCAAGCTTCCACGGACACCATCGAACAGTACCATCCTAGCCACTGGATCCGTCTCGGGGGGTGGAATCCAAAGTCTGTGGCATCCGTCTGGAGGTCGCAGCGCCCTCAAGCCCAGCGGTCTCAGCATCAAAGCCCGGTGGTCCCGAGTCCGGTCGTCTCAGTGCAATTTGTGCAGACATCTTTCCATGGTTGGCTGTGCTTTCTGTGATGGCAACTACCATTTTGTGTGTGTGGGCTGCACAATTCTCCTGTTCATTCTACTGCTCCTCCCGAGGCAGCAGCATACCTACCTTTCAGAACTCACTGCCTGTCCTGTTTTGGCAATGGGGGCAGATTCTGAACTCTTTGTGCCCTCTGACATGACCACCATCTCTGAACTTCTTGACTGCCCCAACATGACCACAGAGGTCATCCCTGAACTCTTGGTCAGCTCTGACACAGCCAGAGAGGCTGCCCATGAAATCTCTGCATGTCAGAAAATTGCCAAGGAAGCCGTCCTGGAACTCTCTGTCTGCTCTGACACGGTCACGAAGGCTGCCTACGAACAATCTGCTCAGTTTGATCTGCTGTGGGAGTTTCCAGCTCTACCGTGGTGGTCTTCTAATATGCCAGTTCAGTCGTGGTTGTTTTCAGCTTTGCCGTGGTCTTCTGCTCCACCTATTCAGCTGTGATGGTTTACTGCTCCGCCCTGGCCTCTGTTCTCCCTCAGCCCCCAGGTCCTCTTTCTCTCCAGGGGCCTGGCCCTTGCATGTTTTCAGCATTACAAAATTGAGTCTTTTGGATGGTTTATGTGGCTCACAAAGTTGCTGCTTATGAAGAGTTTTTCAAATCATTCACTTGTGAGGTTAAGTTAGAATACGTTTGGGCCACATTCAAAGTTGTTCTAAAATAGTTTATAAACCCACCTGTGACCTCATCAGTTACTGCACCAATTACTACATTGCTTGACGTAAAACATGTTAATCTCACACTTAATTTCTCATGAACTCAAATGTATTGTCACACACGCTTGTTACATATTTGTTTATGATGGGGACTTCCCATTAATTTCTATTGTTTTTCTATTAAGTTCCACAATACACCTTACAGTACAACTATGAACCTAGCATATAATATAAATTAAATATTATTTTTCAAATCTAATCAAAACATAATTTAATATTTTGTTAAGCGTTTTATCGTAAAAATTATGTCAAGCTTTACTAATACTGTTAGAATAATAGTTTATACAAATACTGTAGATCGATACCTGATCCCAATCCCCCAATATAGGGCCAAAAATAATTAGTACAGACTAACCTTACCCCTAAAAGAAAACCCCTGCATTTTAATTTCCCCTTTTGAGAGGACAATCCCAAAATTGGGTTTTGCCAATTTGAGCTAAACTCTTGGTGCATTTTGTCCCCAAAGCATGGGTAAATCTCACACACACACACACACACACACACACACACACACACACACACACACACACACACACACACACACACACACACACACACACACACACACACACACACACACACACACACACACACACACACTGAAATGCAAGAAAAGGAAGACTGCTGCAATCAGCCTAGTTTGTAAAAAAAAACAAAAAAAACTGAGCAAACACATGACACAGATGAGATCATATTTCCTCTAAATGAATGCATGCTAACCTGCACACAAACATGCACCTGCATCCACTGCTAATGGCCTAAGCAACACTGAAAATCTTAAAGAACACAAAGGAAAAGATCACAACAAAAGCACACAGTGTTATGACAACCACAACAATTTCGTCGTAATCAGTTTCCGTCCTAGCCACATTGGTTCCTCTCAAAGAGTGTTTTTCCACTGTTTTTCCATTTTTCCCTAGTTGTTCGTTAACTACACATCTGAAGGAATGCGGCGGGAATGTGCAGACAGCATCCTGTTTTTTCTTACACTTAGTCAGCTGTTTACTCTCAAAGAACTGTGTGAGCACAAGATGCTTTCATCTCTGCTGAAGAAAGAAAGAGAGGAGAAAATTGGTTTCAGTCTTGTAGTCGTGGCCTATAGTTTTACATAAGGGTGTACAATTCTCTACTTCAATGTGCTGTATTGAAATATCAAGATTGAAAAGCTCTTACTAAAAAACTACCATATTCTGAAGACATCTTGGTAACTACGGCTGTCAATTTACCTGTTATAGTGCTATTATAATTAAACTTAAAATGTATGTTTTTTAAAGTAAAGTAAAAATGTAAAGTAAGTCAAAATATGTTTAAACATATTAACACAATTAATCACGCAATTAATTTACAAGATAAAGATAAAATACCATCTCAGAAGACTGTCAAACTCTTCTTAAAAAAGAAATAACACAAATGTTTTAGTCTCACCTCACCCATATGGCTATAGCATCTCTTCTGACTTTTAAAATAGGTATGTGGCATACCTGTTTGAATGCACGTGTGGAATTCTCAGTTATCCAAAGTTCTGCATGAACATTTTTCAAGGAGACATAACTCACATAATATAAAGGGTTGCATAAAATGCCCTTTTTCATTTAAAAGGTGCATGTTTCATAAATGTTTTATGTTTTTGTGGTTTGTAAAGTGTGATGTATATGAGAAGATGGATTTACAGTATTGTGGAGGAATTTAATGTTTAACAAGGAGTGTAATGTGATATTTTACTCATCTGGACGTGATCCAATGACCATGTAATACAGAAATTATAAGTCAATAAAGACTTCTGTGTTCTTTGATAGTATATTGTTTGTTTATTAATAGATACAGTGATACAAAACATAGATTTCATTGAATAAATTAAATAAATAAACTGACTTCTGAACGTAAGCAATTCAAGTTTACACATTCAAGTATCTGTGAATAAGGAAGAAAACAAGAACAGGTGCAGGATAATTAAATGTATTACAATAGTCAGAACTCTGTACATGTGTAAATGATAATACACCTGTAGACATTAATATATTTCATTTAATTTAGGTTTTTTTGAGACAGTAATGGAAACTCTACATACAGTAGCACTAAAGTCTTTTACACAATGGACCCAGCAGACAGTAGCAGCCGGTTTGTAATTTAGGAAAACAATAACCGCATTTTTTGGTGTGGAGCTATTGAAACTTGCTGGTATCTGAACAATAAAAACACCTAACTGAAAGTATGCAATAAATACTTCCGCCTTCACTGAAGGGGGGGGGGGGGGGGGGGGGGAGGAAAAATGGAGGGAAGGAAAAGTCATAAAAAGGCAAACAGATAAACAATCCTCACGGCTACAGATTTTTTCTTTTCATTTTTTTTTTCATTTAGACACTTTCTTGAGCAGTTGATCATAGAAAGCATCAGATACATTCATTTTCCAAATAAAATGTAAATAAATAAATAAATAAATAAATAATCTAATTAAGCTCTGATACAGAGAAAAACTCACTATAAATAACTAATAAATAAAGGATGTTAAAATAAAACATTAATAAAAAAAATGTGTCAAGGATGGAGATTATACCTAAAGTCCTTCAGTCTGAGGGTAAAGGGTTTTTATTTGTTTACACACATATATATATATATATATATATATATATATATATATATATATATATATATATATATATATATATATATATATATATATATTTGTTTTAGGTCTTTTCAAGAAGGAACCCACCGCAACTTCCTGCAAAAATGTTTGCAGTATTTCAGCGATTTTTCTGATTTCAGCTCACTCATTTGGAAATGTCACAATTTTACTGGTGCAGAAGGTGATCTGTTCTTCTTTTCACCACCCAAATCATCCTTGTACTCTGGCGAACAGACGTTTCTGCTCCACCTCAACTGAGGAAACTGAGGGTTTGTGCCACAGCATTCAGTTCTATCTTGAATTCAGAGAATCTGCAATGTTTGCCCCCTCTTCTCAAGGCACATCCTTCTTATCCAGGATTGGTTTTGTTCAAATGCTCACACGACCGTCGTTTCATCTCTCTCTAACTGATCAAGAGATTCCTGGCTCTGGATTTCTTTTTGGGTGTAGCAGATCGTGACGCTGCCATAAGGTTGTCTTTAACCACCTTCCTGCAAATGGAAACGACACATTGTTTAGCCCCAAAGCAGGATATTTTGTGTTAATTGAAGCAAAAGCATGTGCTAATAGTGCTTAATGTGCTAATAGTGTTGATGGCAAATTTACCTGAGAGTTGACAGTAGATGATCACTGCTTTTGCCCATGTGATTTGACTGGTCACCAAGTTGGGTCACAATCTCCATATCTGGATTTTCTGAGCTGCAGATAAAATTTGAGAATAAGGTCACACACTAAATTCTAAAGTTAACAGTTTGGTCATTCAAATGTGTCCACATTTTGACTGGAAATGCTATTCTATGCTTTGTTTAAATATATATATTATAAGATTTCAACTTTTTTTGAATGACTTGCTCTGGCATCCAAATCCAAACGTCTCTCCCAAATACATACAGACATTAGCTAATGCCGTCCTTGAACAACCACAGGACTGTTCTGATAAAAATAAACTTGTCCAAAAATAGTTGTCCTTTGATTTTAGGACCTGCATGACTCATTACTACTTTAGTCCTTAGATGGTTTCTTTTTCACTCCCTTATTTCTTTTTATCTCAAAAAAGGGATGCATATCAGAGCTTGGTAAATCCTCCCACACAAACTGCCCTGATCTCCGCAGGTCACAGACGACTGCCTACGGCATCCGCGACAGACAAAATGAGACGTATCTATCTGATTTCATCTTCAGGGTGGAGCTAGAAGGTGCGGAGTCTGAGCTCACCTGGTGTGACAGAAACTGGAGCAGGTACGATCAGTGGGATTCGCACATTCACAACGGCCAGTGGAACGCCGGCGACGGGAAAGAGAACTTCCCAGACCAAAAGGGGTTATCTTACTGTAGTGAGATGAGAAGAAGAGAATTAATAGAGAATTCATTCAAATGCACACAAGATGTTATAAAATCGTGTATTTCAGTGTCTACATGTTATTAAAATGACATATTAAGGACTCAATTTTACACTGGGACCATTTTACCAGTCATATTTTGGGGTTTTACAATGAGAAGAAAAGCTTTTGTTAATTTAAGTTGAATTCAACTGGGATCGTTTGAAAATCATTTAGTACCTTTTGAAAATCATCAAGTACCTCATTTCCTAAATTCACACTATTTCATCATATACACACTCACCTTGGTGTGTTGATCCAGATGATGTCCAAATGGCAGAAATAGATGCACTCGTTGTCCAACCAACTGTTACAGGAGCAGCGCTTGGTACGAACCCGTTTGAGAGCTGGTGGATTGCTAGATGCTTCAGACTGTTCAGATAGGGGATATCCAAACCCTAGAAAACACAGAATCTTTGAAGAAGCATATTCACAAATGGATTTCTGGTTACCTAAAAATAAACGGTAATCTGTAAATTTACTGATATTTACATGACCAAATCAACCTGTATACATTAGGTATACCAACAAAAGTACCGATCAGATCTAACTGCACAATATTTCATATTATTCTTTATTTGAAGAATTACATGGAAAGAATTTCTTTCCATGTAATCTGATAAATTCACAAATTGTAGTATGTAAATGCAGTATAAAAGCACTACTCTATATAGATATGACACTGGGTAATGACAGCTGCACTTGTCTGTAAAGATAATAAGACAATCATTTTCTTTGTTTGTTATGTTTTGGCAGATGTCCACCAGTGGGGTCACAAAGTACAAGAGAATACACTGGCATATATAACAATTTAATCATAACATCTTATAAGTGAAGACCTTTTCTCAATTCAAAAATCGAGAAGAAGAAAATTAGAAGAAAAATCTCCATCTAAGCTCCATTAAATCTTATTGCTGTCAAGCTAAAACAACTGAAACGTATAATTAATCTAACCTTTTTGAAACCGAAAGTGCACAGCTCATACTTTTGTGACCCACACTAGAGGACAGAACACTTTTGAATCTTCTTCTTTGAAAAGGTAGAAGTATCTTACCTTGCTGCAGCACACATAGTGTAACTGAGATAAAGACAGCAGTCCGCAGTGAGAAAGCCATTGTAGTTTTTCAAGAGTTTAACACGTCTGTTAAATCCAGTGGAGTGTTGATGTTCAGTCAGTGTCTGTAGTCCACGGTGCTCAAGAGAGAGACTAACAGGTGCTTGTGTTCAACTCAACCTGCCCGCCTTCCATTTATCCTCCTGAACACTCCGCCCCATTTCCACCAGAGCGTGGGGCAAACACGCTTACACAACAGTGACTATCCCACTGATCCCTCCTGATTGGTTCGAGGCATGTATGATGTGGGGGGATTAAAATAAAGGTATGGAACAGGGAGTGATGTCATTAACTCCCCCTGGATAAGTCAGTGTCTCAGAAACAGGAAACCTTTTTTTTTTTTTTGCAGGGGAGCCCACGTGCTGTCATCATCAGAGGAGATAGCATTTAATGGCATGTTTTGCATGTGTCCAGTGATACATTCCACATTAGTGCAGAAAACCCCCGGAGGAAAAAGCAGGACTGATAGTGCATGTCCAAGATATCCAGTCCAGGACCACAGATTATGGATATGTCATGGCATAATAAGATTGGTTAGATATCCTCACAGGTTAAGGTGTATTTCTTGATTCTACAGCATTAATTATATAGAGTAAAAACAGTAATATTGCAAAGTAACAAATTCAAAGATGAAAATGTCATTGCTCAGACACACACACACACACACACACACACACACACACACACACACACATTTTATAAATATATATATGTGTGTGTGTGTGTCTGAGCAATGACATTTTCCTTCTTGAATTTGTTTTGCAATGATCTTTTACTGCATACACAAAGTTTATTTAGCATATAAAAGCTCATAACTCATAATGTGACTTTTTGATACTGACAGTTGACTCTGGTAACACTTTATTTCAATAGTCCACTTTAGACATTCTGCTTACTAGTAACTTTGCAACAATGTCAACTAACTGTCAATAGAGTATTAGTAGACTGTCGGCTTAATATCTGCTAACACTTTGTCAACTTATTCTCCTAACCCGAACCCTAACACCTAACCATAACCAGTCTAATAATAAACAGTCTACTGACAGTCTACTACAGTCTACTAATACTCTAATGAGAGTTAGTTGACATGTAGTTGCAAAGTTACTTTGTAGAATGTCTAAAGTGGACTATCAAAATAAAGTGGAACCATTCTTTTTTTTAACCTTATTTGACCACAGGGAAAATGACATAACATTCAGAAAATATGCAAATTAAACACGAAACCCCATCAATGGAGGTCATGACAGCATCATTTGTCTGTCATTAATCCTATCATGTTAACAAATGTCACTGATTCAAATATGCAAAATATTCTGACCTGGAGGAAGAACATTTTATTAAACACTGGAAATGTACACACAAATGTCCTCTGCTCTTCCAGCATTGAGTTAAACTATTTTCCATATTTTGCCGACATTATGACTATATAAAATAATTAATGATAATAGTTATGTCAGGGAGAACCTGATATTTGTATCAGAATATAACTAAATCATTTATTTATTTAGAGAGTTTTGTTGGTTATTATAATTAAAGCTGCCGTAGGCAACATTCTTTTGATCATATTCAGTGAAATTGACACTATAATCTGACAGAACAACATAAATTAAGTGGTTTTAGAAAAAAACCCCGAGCTTCTAACTCCACCTGGAGCGTGTTATTTGTTTTGCAAAAATCCACCGCTCCCGGTTCATCGGGTTCAATCAGCGCAGGGGGGTGTGCGATCTGACTGTCAATCACAGGTCGTGCCCACGCCACCCCTCGAGCACGTTACAATCACATGCACACGCCTGAAGTTCGCACAGTAACGAAGAGTGATGGCGGAAAAGATTCCAATTCCTCGGTTAACCTCAAGAGCTAGGAGGTAAAAACAACACAGGAAAAGAGAACACCTGCTGAAAAGAAAAAAATTAAAGAAAGAAAGCGACCGTGCCCGTAATAAAACCTGCATCAACATCGGATCAGCATTTGAAAGGTGGAGAGATTTACGTGATTTAATTTTGTTCAAGCTGGATGCAGAGCTTGCAACATTTCTTCTCGACAGGTAATTGTGCTTTATCAACCAGTTACTTTATTTCTTCGTGTTATGTTAGTAATCTAAGTATGTTTGCCCAAATGTGTTGGTATGGATAGCTAACGTTAGCACTTGTTGGGCAGGTTCGTGGTGCACACGCACTGACTAGCACGAACTCGTGGGAGGGTATTCGTTGATAGTGGGGGAGGGGCATGAGAGTTGTAAACATTAAAAATTTTGCCGAAGTCCACTCAATCTGCCAGACTTGCCGACTGCAGCTTTAAAATGCATGGATATGCAATGAAAATATAAAACTGATGGATTCTGCAATAATTTGTTATGTGATGCAATGGAATGCATGTTTTTAAGTGTGACTTTTTGTGCTAGTTTAAGGGGGGACAGGGAAAGGGAGGGGGGGGGGGTATTGCATGATATACAGCAACTGCCCTACAAAACAAAAATGTTCCCCCTATAAACTGGACAAATATTAAACATCCAGGAGTCACTGCAGGGGGGCAGGAAATGCCAGAGTGATGTCACAATCTACCACACAATGGCACTCACAGATTATTTGTCCTGTTGGAAATGTGGAGGTCAAGAACATACAACAATAACTAAAGCAAATGTTTGTTAAGTCTACCATCATTTTTGAAGATCATAACCCATCTTGTACTATAACATGTTGCTATTTGCCCAATCAAAAATGTCATACATGTCAGATTTAAGAACTAAGTCATAGGAATATGATTAATTGTGCTGTATAGCATTTATAAAACAATTTTTCCTTTGATTATAGTTAATGATTGCTCAGTACACTCACACTACACCTCAGACTTACTCTGTTTATGTCTCAGTTTCTACAGTCACAATCTAACAATGCCACTTTATCCATTTCCTCTTCCACTTAACGTGATGGCTTGTTGAAGGAATGTGGCGCTGTGCTCAGACAAACGCAAAACAACTGAAAGTGCCTGAGGAATTCATTCAGAAGCTCTCAGGAATGCACTGCTCCTCTGCACTTTGACACCTTATGCTCCATTAGACTTTCCTGACCAAAACAGGTCACTGGAAGAGGAGAGAGAGAGAGAAAGGCGCAAATATCACATGCAAAATTGTCAAACAATGCAGGAATAATGATGTCATTGTTGAAACTTTGCTTTGGAATTGTGAAGTGTGCTATTCCACATAGACCCATTTTAAGACATCACATGCAGTATAAGTGACATATGAAAGGTATAGGTCACCCTTCACATGGAAATTCAGTCATCATTTTCTTCCGTTTTTATTTCCTGTTTTTTTTGTCTTTCTTTTTTTCTAAAGTTATCGGTGTCCAATTGGGGTTCTTTTGCACCCCACTGACTTTCATTAAATGGACAATATTACTTTCTTTGAGTTCCACCGAATAAAGATTTGGAATGACCTGAAGGAATAAATGACGGAATTTTTTATTTGATTTATTTGTTTTCATGATTATCGGATGTAAAGAGTTTTATCTCTAAAAACGGTTTAGCTTATAATGCTAGTATATAGGGCATAGAGTAATGAAAATAAAAATCGCTAGTTAATACCACTAACAAGGCTCAAAATAGCCCAACACTAACACGGTAGCATAATGAGGGTCCCTACCTGCAAACTGAAGCATTGAGAATGTTGTAAGTTTACAGACAGTTTAATAAGAAGATATTTTATAAAGACAGTCCACTTCGTGTATACAGGCAGGAGCCATCTTTGGAATACAGTCTCGACCAGTCGAATCATGAACGCAGAGCCAAGTGCGCTGGTGAGATGTGTGAACGAGCCAGAAGTTGTGATAAGGTGAGCGAACAGTAGTCTACGTGTACATATTGACGAGAAGAAAATGGTTCGTGTTTGTGCTTTTCCCGGCTGCGATAAGAAAATGAAACGCTAAACTTTATGGATTGTTCACAGACTTCCTCTGCACAATAATATGCTCACCTTATCACAACTTCTGGCTCATTCACATCTCACTGAATGTATTCGTCTGAATGAAGAATGTCATATACACATGGCGTCAGGGTGAGTAAATCATGGGCTAATCATGGAGGAGGGGAGGGTGGGCGTCCTGGAGTCTTCCTCAGGATTGTCAGCAGGTTCCACAGGGACTGAAGTCTCCAGGACGGTACCGTTGGTTCAGGAAACCAGGGCGGAGCAGGCTGAGCAGATGGCCATGGTGGAGATGTCCCTTCGGGCGGCCATGGTGGAGACGGTCTGGCCACTATGGCGTATCTTGGCCGGAGGTGAGGGTTCAGGTGGTGAGGCAGCCATCTTAGCCGGAGGTGAGAGTTCAGTGGAGGCTGACTTGATGTGAACAGTCTCTGGCTCGGCGGGCGTGACGTGAACGGTCTCTGGCTCGGCGGGTGTGACGTGAACAGTCTCTGGCTCACCAGGCGTGACGTGACGCGCAGGCTCGGCAGGACTGGCGTGATTAAGCTCAGGCTCGGCAGGACTGACGTGAAGACACTCAGGCTCAGCAGACATGAAGTGAAGAGGTTCAGGCTCGGCAGACGTGACGTGAAGAAACGCAGGCTCGGTAGACATGAAGTGAAGCCACTCAGGCTCCATAGACATGACGTAAAGAATCTCAGGCTCTAAGTCAAAGTCTATTACGTTGATTTCCTCCGGACCTTGGACGAGGACAGGAATAGAGGATTCTTGAGGTGGCGATCTCGTAGGGACGAGATTCAGGATGGATGGTCTCAGCAGGACGAGACTCTGGACGGGCGGTCTCGGCGGGACGAGACCCTGGATCGTCGTGAAGATCAAGCTGTGGAATAGCATACTGAGGGATGAAGCTCTCCAGACAAATGAAGAGCGCCTCTTTCCAGTGTAGACCGGAAAGATCTGGGAGCTCCCTCGGATCGACAAAGTTTGGTGACGGCGAGATGATAAAACCTCTCCGTATATTCAAACAGATCGCGGCTACCCTGAGCCACTGCCGCAATCTGTCCAGCGAGTTCCCAAATCTATTTTTCTGCCACGGTGTGGTGTAGGCTGAAGAGGCAAAAGGCTCCAATGCAAACTTTTACTTAATATAATACGATTCTAACAGGTACAGACAGGCAGGATGAACCACACACACACACCCCACACACACACACCACACACCACCACCACACACACACAACACACACACACCCCACACACACACACACACACACACAGCTGTGTTTTTGTGATTTGTGAGGACATTCCATAGGCGTAATGGTTTTTATACTGGACAAACTGTATATTCTATCCCCTTACACTGCCCCTATCCCTAAACCCACCCATCACAGGAGACATTCTGTATTTTTACATTTTTAATAAAACACTGCTTAGTATGTTTTTAAAGCCATTTGAAATATGAGGACTCCGGAAATGTCCTCATAAATCACGTTCAAGTTGTAATACCAGTGTAATACCCATGTCATTATACACATTTGTGTCCTCACAAATCACAAAAACAAGAGCACACGCACGCACGCACGCACGCACACACACACACACACACATACACACACACACACACACACTAACTAGAACTAAGAACAGACGAAGACTGGTTGACCTGAAAGGAACTAAATACAAACACTGATGAACACAGATTAACAGAAACCAGGTGACAGATGAAGATGAACTAACACAGGTGACACAGAGTATGATAACCAACTAAACACAGGTGATGCAGGTGAACTAAATGACAGTAACCAAGGAAACAAATGAGGGGCGGGAAAACAGAACAAAGGAAGACATGTGACTAGTGGGTGACTATGACAACTAAATCTCCGTATAGGCCTGAGTAATGTGTAATAGCTATGCTATCAATCTAGGTGTTTTACAACACATACTCAAAATTGCAAAATTCATCCTTATCACTGGCTACCTGCAGGTATAATCACTTTGATGTTTATGCCCCCAGTAACAGAGGTGTTTGAGGAATTCCAAACAATAACAAACTGATTCACTTTCTTGGAATCCTGTATGAGATGATCCATTATCTTTGACCAATATAAAGGCAATGACGGTAGAGGATAGGGTAGACACACACATGTCCATTTCCATTTCCTGTACATTCCTCTGGTATGAGCTATGACCTGCATCACAGTAAAGAAAGCAAACATTTCATGATCTGCGTCTGGAAATCAAGCACCATACGGGCCTGACTGAAAAACCCTCACTGTCTTTTGAAACACACACATATTCTAAATAAACATCAGTAAACTTGTCAATGCTGATACCTAAATCAGAAGATGGCATCTCCGAAATCCTTGTCGAGACTTTTTTTTGGTCCCCATTTGGAAAACAGCTTTTAAATCTAAGTGATGGGGGGGGGGGGGGGGGGGGGGGGGGGGGTAGGTTTACCATTAGGGCATACAGTTTGTACATACATACAAATCATTATGTCTGTACCCCGTGTATGGAATATGCTGTAGGCTATATATTATTATTTTGTAAATATTTGTAAATGAAAAATGGATAAGATAATTTAGTTCGTTTATCTGTACTGTATTATGTAGAGTCTATTTAGCCATCGATGACACTTGACGGTCACTTTAAGCATGAGAACCTTTCATTTAAGTTTCAGCGCATTTACAGCACCCTCTAGTGACGAACTGAGAGTAGACACTCCATGTAATACATTAGCATTCTCAAAAAGAACGGTAGCCTACAAATGAATGAGTGAAAAAGTAAATAATAAGTTATTAATGAAGCCTGCTGTTCTAATATAAATAGGTTGGGGTCATGTTGAGGTATGATATCACACTTTATGGGATAAGTTGTCATTTTTCAGCATTTATAAATATATTCTTAAATAATATACACATTCTATAAAACACGAGACGATAAAATTTGACAACTAACCCCAACAGTTCAGTCATTTCAGTGTAGTTTTATTGTGACAATAATTATAAATATGATGATATTTTGATAGTTTGTTAGTAAAATTCATTAAAAAAAATCTGATTCATGATGATAAAAAATCTGAACAACTATTCAATCAACCACGGAGCCATTCATTAAACATGATATAAAGAATCGAAGTACATTAAAGATCTATGATCATGTGCCAGTAGAGGGCGTTATCATCAAAGTTCTATGGTATCCTCTGAGCATATTCTTAAGGTCACAAACTATACTGTCTTCAAGTGGAGTCAACAATCGTTATTATTAAGTGTGCAGTAAGGTTTTGCTGGTTAGCAGCATTACACTGCTGAAATATGCTGGTGTTATACAAGAACCTGCTCTCTCATCTACCTTAAACACCCAGCCATTCCACTGGCTGAGACTATTTTTCAGAGCTACTCTTTCCAGAAATTATAGAGCATTGCTGTACAGTGAACTTACCTTTGTGAAAAAGAAGTCAATTTGAAAATACTTTTAAAAAGAGTATTTATTACAGCTATAATATACTTTAAGGAACATATTTAAATACTAAAGAATGTAATGTTTTCAGATTGCATAATTGTTTAAATTATTTACATGAAATTGTTGTTAAAATTATTGTCAATATCAATTTAATTAAATTCAAATGTTTGTCAATTATTATACTGTATAAATGCAATCAGTTCAAATTAAGAGTGCTTTTTAAAGCCTTTTAAATAAGACTTAAGTGCATTTAAATAAGACTTAACATCTTTGTCATTTTATTATTACTTCTATATTAATTATTTGGTTAAAGTTGCCGCCAAATTACAAGCTTAAACTAAAATATACTTTTATGTCATTTATATTAAAACCTATAATGTATTTAAATGATAATTACAGATTTATAATGAGGTGACAATCTAGTACATTATATTATACGAAAAATTAACTTGTTAAAAAGTAACATGCAGTTTTTTAAAGCGTGTTAAAACAAAATCATGAAAGTGTACTCTATAAGTAACATTTAAGATGTGTTACTTTTAAGATCTGAAGTTCACTACAAGTGTACAATTCAATACAATTAAGTGCACTTCTTTTTTCACAACAGTAGTCTTATAAAGATGTAAAGTTTTCTGTTTTCAGTTGAAAACGGTGTTGTGTAAAATTAATCAATTAAAAACTTACTTAAGCTAGACTGGACAATGACTTTCTTCTAGATCTACTGTACAGCCAAGAACAATCTTTGTTGCATTCATTTCATGTCATCACTGTAAAGCTGCTTTGAAACAATCTGTTTTGTTAAAAAGGGCTATATAAATTAAGGTGACTTGACTAGAAAAGTTAGGGTTAGGATTGGGGTTTGGTTTAGGGTTAGTTGCATGTATGTATAATTTATAGTTATTACAACCGTAATTACATGTAACATGCATAACAAGTCAAGTCACCTTCTTTTACAGTATATAGTGCTTTAAACAATGTTTCAAAGCAGCTTTACAGTGATAATAGGAAGTTAAAGTAACAGAGATTGTTTTGGTTTTAAAGCAGCTCTATAGAATAAAGTTACTGTCCGGCTAAAGTCAGTTTTGATTGATTCACTTCCGTAGACCATTAGTTATTAAGTTAGGGGCCACTAACACGACACCGTTCTAACCGAAAACACTCAACGCGCTCCGGATCGCTCATCCGCACAACAACAGTGCCTGGTGGCTCGAGAACGCAAACCTTGAAATACGTTCCAAGGTGCAAGCCTTGACATTTCTTGAAAAAAAAAAAAAAAAAAGTTTATCTCTGCGCACACTTCAAAAACGCTGAGGAGTGATGGAACGCTGTGAAACGCTGGTGAAAACAAGGACACTGTAAAATAATGTTACCAGATATGATTGTATTTAATTAAAATGACATCAGATTTTCAATCAAAATGACCAGTCAAATTAAACAGTTCCCCAAACATTTGTAAACATGAATATAAAAATGCTATTAACAGCATTAGTTATTAGAATCCATACATTAACAATATCTTTGCATATAGTTTGAAATACAAGTATGACAGAACACATAATCATTTTGTGCATAGATTATCGAATAAATAAACATGGCCAAAGCAACAGCAGACTCTTGTAACATAATTTAATTTAAATTCATGTTACTCTTAGATTTCTAATAATACTTTGTCCTGTCTGTAAGATTACACAAGAGATCTCCATCTATCTGGATACATCACAACGGGAGGAACACCATGACATCGTCCCACATCTAAATAATCAATAGCACAAGAACAACTGAACCATCAACCAGAACTGCTCATCTTCTGGGTTTGACCATATTCTATTTGACCATTACCATTGACTATTTACTGGAAATGCATGTTTAAAATGCTGGCCAAAAATATTCTACCGACCATCACAAACAACAAAGAAAAACACATACACACCGCAATGCCATAGAATATAGTATAAATGCATATAAAAACATACATTTGTACAGTAGGATTTCTATTAAGATTTACAGTAGGATATAGATATCTTTTTAATGAGAGGACATTTTTTCGTTCAATGGTTCCATGCAGTAACACAATAAAACGTGAAAATGGGAGTTGAATTTTATTGGCACCTTATATATAATTTTGTTAAATATATGTAATAAATGATTTCATTTTATTACACACTGATCACACACACATATATATGTGCGTTTGGTGTTTGTAAAATGTAGAATGCAGACAAGAAAATATACATAGATCAGGAACATAATGTATCTACATAAGGTTAAACAAAGCAAAAATTACTCCGGTTGTTCAGCAAAGCTTTAGTCCAGCTGACTTGAATCATGACCTCTGACATTTTCTGTGCTACACAGAATCTGACAGACCTATAAAAGGATAGTTCACCCAAAAATGAAGTTCTGTCGTCATTTCCTCACCCTCATATCCAAACCGACATGCAAGGCCGAATGTTTAAGCTACGACAAGGCATCTTGAAAATACCCTTAAGTGATCCATACATCGCATGCCCTTGAAGTATTCTGAAACCAGTTCATTGTCATGAACTGCATTTGTTCACTACATTAAAGTGAACTAACAATGAACAAAAAAATACTAATTTCTTGATATTTGTTAATTCTAATTTCAGCATTTACTAATTTATTATTTAAATTAAAAGTCGTGTCTGTTATTATTAATTAATGGACCTGCAGTTACTATAAACTAACAATGAGCAGTTGTACTTTTTCATTAACTAACATTAAGAAAGATTAATAAATAGTCTAACAAATGTATTGCTCATTGTTTGTTAATAATATTTAGTGCTTTAACTAGTGTTAACTATTGAAACATTGCTGTAAAAAGTGTTACCGAAATAAGTATTACATATGGAACTCTTTAGAAAACTTTCACTACATTTTTAGTATTACAGCTGCTGTTAGGGTCACATGACTTAATTGGGGGGATGTTTTTTTGGGGATGCACAATTTGGCCAAAATGTAGTAATTATAAAATAGTAATAATAATTGTTATTATTTTATAAGTAATTAATCAAAACTAGTATTAAGTAAAATTACCAAATAAATCAAAACAAGAAATGTTTTATTTCACTGTAAATTTAAAATGAGTAGGGGGAGTGGGGTAAGATGAGCCAATGGGTAAGTTGACCCACCCCCTTTTATCTTGGCAACCGTACATTTTCATTGTCATGTGGCCATATATTTTGGAACCACTCATCATTTCTGTCAGACTGTGAAAAGGAGAAAGTTGAAGGCACCCATTTACTTTAAAAACTGTTTTTGGCTTGTCAAAGTAAAATTTTAGCATTACATGTAATGGCTGTTCCATCAAAGCATATTTATCTAGGTCTAAAAAATATTTATGACCTATATTGGTGATTTAGCAATGATTTAGCAACTATGCAAATCATTTAGCTAAATATTAGTCTGAATTGGTAAGCTAGTTTTGTCCAAAATAGCAGCTATGGGGTAAAGTGAGCCAAACGTTGTTGGGTAAATTGAGCCAGTGTTTTAACTTACCCCACCATAAGTCACTAGTTAAGTTAAATCTCTGAAGTATAAACTGGTATAATTTCAATTTAATATTCGCCAATGGCTTAGTTTATCCTTTTTAAAAAAAAAAATAGTTTGAGCTTATTTGATAGGAACAATGTAAGTACACCAAGTCCTCCTCTGATAAGAACCAGAAGATGCGTATATATATTTCCACCTGTGGTCCCTAATGGCCTAACATTGCAGAAAAAACTATACCAAGAACCTTTTGACTAAAATGTTTATTAGTTTCAGTGACGTTTATTCATTCATTCTATATTTCATTCATTCAGTCTGTTTTTTTTTGAGAAGGTTACAACTTTGATGTTCAACATATTGTTTCATAAATGCAAACAATTACAGATATTGAAATTTCAACTTCATTTGGTTGGTTTTAGGTTGTTTATGTTCGCTGTCAGAAAAGAAATATGACTATTTGTAAAAGGAAATTTGATTATTAAATTCGTTTTTAAAAGAAGTAAATGATCTTTGATTCAGTTTCAGTTAGGTGGTCAGTTTAAACCCAGATGGTGCAACTTACCCTCTGACTCGGATCAACTTACCCCTAACCTGGGGAAAACTGAGCCACTGGAACACTTTTTAATATGAAGTCATATTTTTAGAACCTTTTGTTTAAGGAAACATCCTTGTATCCATTTTTTTAGACACTTTTATTGCACTTCTGCCTAATTTTCTCTTATCTCGAGGACCACATAAGAAAAAAAAAGGCTCATCTTAACCCACTCTCCACTATTTAAGAAAAATAATACAACTATTTTACATTACAACTGTTTTAATTTCTTCATTTTCAAACGTTAAATCATCAAACTTTCATTTTGATGGAAAACCGTAGGGGGACCTTAAAGCTTCTCTTTTGTTGATAAGTGCTTCTTATTACAAGTTTGGAAAGATGGTTTGCGCATGTTGGGTCCGTAAATACATGTTAAAGCGACCCAAACAGAGCAGAGCAGAGATGATTATCTAATTGTGAAAAGTGTTGATTACAGCATTATAGTCATTTCTACTCCCATTGCATAAATTTTGCAGGGATGAGCATTGCAGCCTAATGCGTAAAAAGCGCATCTAGATTTCTGCACTTTCACTGATGCTTTCATCATAACTAACACAGTGGAAACACAATGTAAATAATCCTGTTTTATTATTTCTCCTGCCTGCATATCAAACACGCCAGAAGGCGGTGATGAAGATGTAGGTGTTGATTTGTGTCTATGCAGTCTATGTGTCTCATTTTTGCCCCAAGCTGACACTTCTAGACAATACCAAATGCAACTGTGTAAAACTGAACATTCTACCAAACATGCAGGTTTGGAATGACGTTTATTAGGTATGTATAAATGAAGAAAGAATTGTCATTTTCGGGCTGAACTTTTTCTTTAACACTTAGTGTCCATGGATGTTCTTGTGCTGTCTACCGGCTGAGCTTTCTTTGGACTTCGAGAATGCTTTCTGTTATTTCTTTGAGAGATACTCTTCCAGGTTGTCATGGGAACACTGGGAACCTCCTTCTTTTTTGATACTAGCTCTGACTGAACCACTCCCCGGATTTGCTCTTTGTCTTCGTCGGAGGAAGTGTTACTCTTAGAGCTCATCTCCACCGTAGGCTCCGTGAACACTATCAGCTGATTTTTAATCTGAGGAACTTCAACTCTAGGACTCCCATCTGCCCCTTTCTCCTTTGTCAGTACAGTGACAGTCATCTGGGCCACACTGTGGTTCAGAGAAGCGCTTCGGAGGAGCATGTTGGAGCGTGGCTGCACCATCTGGATCCCGCCTATAGGAATCGTGAGGCTGAGACTGGGAATCATCACCTGGGGCTGGGAGTGCAGGGGCAGGTGACTTAACACACGCTGGCCTTCTTTCGGCTGCATGCTCCTGGAGAGACGCCCATGTGGCAGAGGCCAAGACTGTGTCATGTTGGTCCTTCTCTTAGGACTGTGTGTTTTCTCCTTGAGGGGAGTCAGAAAGATTTTTTTTAATGAAATCACCAAGTGGTCTGTTGGATATTGTAGAGTGACCACTAGTGCAGTCATCTTTATTCTAGGAAAAATGACGTTATTTCTAAAAAGTGTGGTTGATCATTTTTTTGCAACTATGGTCTTGACAGCTAAAGATAGTCCTGGTTCTTCCCAAATCTTTACTTCATACAGTAGATGGTAAACAGATGAGTATGCATTCATCATTTCATGGGTTACTATCTAAAGTTTTGGCTTTAATTGTATGTAAAGACCGGTGGCTTAACTTCTATTTGTAATAAAGGTGCAACACAAAAATAACACAGTGTGCTTTTAGAATCAGGGTATTTGTTTTGGGATGTTTATCTTGGATATATTTGGGTGTCTTGTTTTCAGATTTTTTGAGCACTAATAAAAAAATCTTTCTATAAGTGGAGTAAAACAAACTTAGACAAAGAAAGAAGCATCTACATAATTAGCTATCAAGACTAAAACCCCACAATTTACTCACTATTGAAACAAGGATGAATGGTTGTTAAAAGAGAGCATGGATCATTCGAAGAAAGGTAACACTTTACTTGAAGGGGTGTGCATAAGACTAACATGACACCTTCATAATCATGACATGACACATGTTTGTGACAACTGACATTAAGTGTCATTCGCTCAATTATGAAATTTTTAATGCAAATATGACATTGTTTGAGATGTCTTTGTTATGACACCTTGACATAAACCAATACATCATAACCTGTCTGTGTCTTTGTCATGACAACTTGACATTACTAAGACAACACAACCTGTCATAAACATGACATAGCAGATTAATGATCAAACTTAAGAAACCACTTAGCTTTATTGGTTAACATTACATTAAACTGTCAGGTGGTAGGTTTTGACATTGGCTGTCATGAAGCCATTATAACTGTTTAATGGCAAATTCAATTTGTACCACTGTAGTTGAGGTCACGAAAAATATTCATGACACAGTTATAATGGACTGATGACAGCCAATGTCAAAACCAACCACATGACAGTTTAACTTAATTTAATGTCAAGTTGTCATGACAAAGACACAGACAGGTTATGATGTATTGGTTTATGTCAAGATGTCATAACAAAGACATCTTAAACAATGTCATATTTGCATTCAAAATGTCATAATTGAGCGAATGACACTTAATGACAGTTGTCATAAACATGAATAAACCCTACTTCATATTCATGACATATGTCATGTCATGGTTATGAAGGTGTCATGTCAGTCTTATGTACACCCCTTCAAGTAAAGTGTTACCCGAAGGAACTGTATTTTCTGATAATGGTTAATCTTTTTTTTTCCAGCTACGGTCTTGACGGCTAAAGATAGTCCTGGTTCTTCCCAAATCTTTACTTCATACAGTAGATGGTAAATAGATTAGTATGCATTCATCATTTCATGGGTTACTATCTAAGGTTTTGGCTTTAATTGTATGTAAAGACCGGTGGCTTAACTTCTATTTGTAATAAAGGTGCAACACAAAAATAACACAGTGTGCTTTTAGAATCAGGGTATTTGTTTTGGGATGTTTATCTTGGATATATTTGGGTGTCTTGTTTTCAGATTTTTTGAGCACTAATAAAAAAAATCTTTCTATAAGTGGAGTAAAACAAACTTAGACAAAGAAAGAAGCATCTACATAATTAGCTATCAAGACTAAAAACCCACAATTTACTCACTATTGAAACAAGGATGAATGGTTGTTAAAAGAGAGCATGGATCATTCGAAGAAACTGTATTTTCTAAGAAAACTAAAAATATAAAATAAAAGCTCATTCAAAAACCTAATAAATGCTTTAATCAATTAATATGTTAAATATTATAAATTAAACAATGACACTTGCTCATTTATTTTTTACTTTGGACCAACTTTATTTGTTACAGCCACAATTATTAGTTTTTCTAAAATGTTTTCTCTGTTTAAACTTTAAATTTGGATTTAATATGACCTAATCAAAAATATGTATTTTCCTAAAGATAAAAAAAAGTTTGGTTTCTCTTCATTTGGATGGTCCCTTTAACACATTCTGTTGACTATAAGTAACGTTGCACCTACATGTCTACTAACTCTCATTAGAATGTTAGTAGAGTATTAGTAGACTGGTAGGGTTAGGGTTAGAATAAGTTGACATGTAGTTGCATTGTTACTTATAGTCAGTAGACTGTCTGTTGGAGGACCATCACAATAAAGAGTTATCAGATATTAAGCTGACAGTACACTAATACTCTAATGAGAGTTAGTTTACATGTAGTTGCAAAGTTACTTATAGTCACCAGAATGTTCAAAAGGGACCATCAAAATAAAGTGTTACCAAAAGTTTTTATTCTAAAGACCATATATCAACATATTAGTCAATGTGTAATTTAGTTTACTTACTATAATTAAAGACAACTTTGAAAGACCTTAATATTTCTTTTTATGTATTTTTAAAATGTGCATATTTTGGGGGATCACCAGAAAAATTAAACGAAAATACTATTTAAATAATTTTTCGTAATTTTTTTTCTCCCTATGGGTGTAATTTGCTTCTAAGAATAATATAAGTGTAATTTTCTTTTATAGAGACTAAACAAAACAGGTTTAAACGGGAAACCATTTTTTTTATTTATCAGACCAATATAAAAATGCACTAAATAAATGGCACGGTCGTTTTACTTTCTCAATGCTGGTTTAAACTGGTAAATTTCGCTTTCAGTCTTTTATCAGCATTACGGTCACTTGTCACTTCTTACATTCAGTCAGAAAGATCTACATAAAGACACTTACCGGTTTGGTCTTGAGATTTAATCTGTTGGGAGAGGCTTTTGTAGAATCTCTGGGTCTATAAGCTTGGTACTGAACCGTCACACTGGCCCCAACAGTCAACGCGAGTGGACAACTGTGAGAAGAAGGCTGTATGGGGGACGAGGCTCTAATGGGGGACACGTGTCTCTCTGGGAAAGATGAGGCTGGGTGTTCAGAAGGAGACAAAGAGGAAAGGCAGGATGATGGAAAGAGACTATGTCTCGGAGAGGGACAACGTAGAGGAGGCATGTCTCGCTGAGGAGACTGCGGTAAAGCAGGGGACATTTGCAGGCCAGGAGACAGGCTGCGGATGGGGGAAGAGCATTTCCCTGTGGTGGGTTCGAGGTGTGGAAGGGTTACTATAGACTTTGTGGTCTTCGGAGAGGCAGCTTCTCCATAGTGGCTTGGTTTTCGGGGGCTCATACTGACAGGCAGTTTGGGATGTTGTTCCCAGCCTGGGTTTGAAAAGCCTGAGATGTCACAGGAGCCAGAATTATCTCTGGAGAGAGACGTACTCTTAGACGATGAAGAGGAGCATGATGCTTGCTCGTCACCCTCATCATTATCATCAGCCTCGTCCACATCTGTCTCCTCTGCATCTGAGAACTGGTGCTCCTCCACCAGATCCGTCTCAAGGAAACGTTTATCACTGTCACCTATAGCACAAGAGAGTCACTGTATCAGCTTACATTTAGTACGATTAATTATGCTAAAAAAAGATAAATACATTTAACCAATTCAATCAATAACTAAGAAACCATACTTAATCTAAATGCCACATTAATTCATGGTAAATGCATAATTTATATCCAAATAATCAGATTAATCGATGTATCATATAATTTGCTTTGATAATTTTTTAAGTCAAATTGACAGAAAAAGTGTGAATGCTTTCAACAAACAGAACTACAAAAATAAGTTATTGAGTAACTAATACTAAAACTAGAACTTGTCTGAATTTATTTAAATCATACATGTACATGGCTGCTGAAAATTCATTTTAAAATGACATTTTAAAACATATAAAAAACAGTTATTTTATATTGTAATAATATTACTGTTTTAGTGTATTTGTGATTAAATAAATGTAGCCTTGGTGAGCAAGAAGAAGAGACTTCTTTCAAAAACAAGTTTCTCACCTCTCTCATCTGTCTCAAGCTCACACTGAACTGGTCCTGGAGCAGTTCCCTCTGGACACCTCTTCCCATGAGCCTTTGACTTCATATGTTTGGTTAAATTCCCTGAGGAAAACAGTATGAGAGCTTTAACATGGGAATGAAAAAAAAAGAAGAAACTTATTTATATCAAGTTCGTCCCTGTGAGAGTACAGGTGCAGACTTTGTCCATGTAAACAACCTGCGATGTCATCAAACTAGTGATACAATGACAAAATCTATTACAAACCTCTATTTTCGTTGTGTTGGCAATATTTCTACTACAGGACAGGGCGCATATTGATGGTCTTATCCTTATCGTAAATTAGTCTAAATTTGCTTCTTGCTATTGCTAGTCAAGGGCAGGTGGAGTTTGGCTTATCTTATTCCACAGTACATTTTATTTGACCAAATATTTGCATTTGCCCTTGAGTAGGAGATGATGTATTTTGGACTGTACATTTGTATATCTGCTAAAAGTGAATATTGTCTTTTATGTGTACACTAGCGTATAGAAGATGGGCTCAAATGTATATTTTACTTGATCAATAATATCACTATAATATGGACATGAACTAAAAGCCATAAATCTCCATTCATCAGTTGTGCAGCATACCTTTGGTTTTGAAGGCAAAGTTACAGTGCTGGCAGACGTAAGGCCGATCGTCCGTGTGTAGTCGAATGTGTTTGCGCAGCATGCTGGGTTTCTTACAGCGTATTCCACACTCTTCACATACATATCGTCCTCTCCCCCGGCCACGTACATACACGTATTCCTCACTTGACCTGTAGCTGGAAAACAGAACAGAACATGTTGTGTGAACATTCACTGGGCTTTGCCAATGATCGGGAGTCACTGACAGATAACAGACTGACCCTTATAAGTTGAACTACTAAAAGATTATAGATAACCCGAAAATGTTGGAAAGAAATATTGCAGTGTCGAGAGTGCTATTTATTATAAACTCTAAAGGTAACAAAACAAGCACCAGAGAAATAACATAAAATAAGTGATGAACCAAATGGAAACTTCATGGCCAAAGCTTAAAAAATCTGGACACACTGGTTTAAAAAACAAAACACAAATTTTGAATTACAAACATGTTTAGAATAACTGACGTTCTATTAATTAAAAAATCATCATCATAACATCACATATATTGTGAGATCAATATACTGTATAATCACTGATGACAACCATGTGTTTAATTAGCTAATCAAACACATAATTAAATAAGAGAATAATTCACAATTTTTTTTTTCAAAACAAAGCTATCATATGGATTCAGAAGACTCGCACAAGCCATATGGACTACTTTTACAGTCTGGAACCCTTCTGAACCCTTGTGAAAAAGAAGTACTTATTACGGAAATTAAAAACTGTAAAAGACTAAACACAAGTACAAACTGTATGTAATGTTTTCTGGCACTTAATTGCATGATAATTGTAATTAAATTAAAATGTATTATAGTTTACATGTATATGTACTTAAAAGCAGTTATAAGCAGGACTTAAAGGATTAGTTCACTTTTAAAAAAAAACTTTTGCTGATAATTTGCTCACCCCCATGTCATCCAAGATGTCCATGTCTTTCTTTCTTCAGTCGAAAAGAAATTAAGGTTTTTGATGAAAATATTCCAGGATTTTTCTCCATATAATGGACTTCAATGGGACCCAAACGGTTCAAGGTCCGATCGGTACATTGAAAAAATGTAATGTAACGTTTTATTTATTTATTTTTGAAATGATCGATCGTTTCGCTAGATAAGACCCTTATTCATCGTCTGGTATCGTTTAAAGCCCTTTGAAGCTGCACGGAAAATGTCATTTGGACCTTGAACCGTTTGGGCCCCATTGAAGTCCGTTATATGGAGAAAAAATCCTGGAATGTTTTCATCAAAAACCTTAATTTCTTTTCGACTGAAGAAAGAAAGACATGGACATCTTGGATGACATGGGGGTGAGTAAATTATCAGCAACAGTTTTTTTTTTTTTAAGTGAACTAATCCTTTAAGTACATGTTTAAATACAAGTTCATATTGTCTTGGTTAAAAGGTTCTGCTGATTGTATTGTAATTAAATTGACTATTAAAAAGTACACTTAAGTACTCAGTGTGTTAAGAAACAGTCATGAAAGTGCACTTAATTAATTATATTATATATTAATCTATAAATATATATATATATTTTTTTTTTTTTAATTAACTTTTGTAAAATTTGACGTACACTACAGTTGCACATAATTAAGTACACTTCTTTTTCACAAGGGAATACATCTCATTTGGGTTTGGACAAGCATGAGGGTGATTAAATAAAGACTTTGCCTGAACAAACCCTTCAACTGGCTGAAATGCGTGCAGCAAAAAGGTCAATCATGTCAGACTAGCACTATTTTTTCAATGTTTAATAAGTTAAACAAACAGAATGGAACAGAAAAGCAGCACATGTAGGTTAACATTGACACTGCAAGTTCTCAACATCACCTTTAGGTTATTTAAAAGACCAGCAAAGCAAAGCCTCTGGGCTGGAATATGCGCATAAAGAGGCCTTTACATTGATCTCACAGGTCTGTGTGGGAGATCTGATCTCCAATCTATAGCACCTGCATGGTATGCTTTTAAAGGTACTCTAAAACAACTTGGTATGCTTGGCACAGACCCTCTTTCAGACACCACGCATGCATATCCATACACACCCCCTCCGCCTACCCACAGACACACACACATGGGTAGTCTGGCTGGGTATCCACCCTGTTTGTGTCCAGAAAGTCCCAAAACGGGGCCTCCACTTGACCTCAGACAGAGCTCCATTTATAATGTCAAGAACTAGGGCCCCCCTCCCTTCGACCCCCATCACCACCACCCCGGCTCAAACATGGGGATCTTGCAATGCCGCTCTGTGCCCAGAGCCCGGTCTTCTGTGCCAATGCAAACAGCCGAGAGGGGGGAACCCTGGACCCAACCAGCAGCTCATAACCAATAACATTAGTACAAATCAAGAACTGTGTTGCCAGCTTTCTTAAAAATAACAGCCATAATAGAGTTCAATTTTGGGCGGTTTAGTTTGTTAGATTTAGGCAGTGCAGCTATTTAGGTTGTGATGTGATATATTCACAGTAACAGACTACTGCTCACCACAAAGTAAAGATGGAATTAATATGATCCAATAAATAACCAATGTCATTCTGAACATACCGGAATTGCAAAATTTTAAATTAAAGTTTGTCCAAAAGGCACTTCATTATATAATAATTACCACTAGTGACCACTTGTGTTCGGACTTCGTCTAGACCCTCACCTCTTTGTCCCTTCAGTGTAAAGCCATTACGCTGCCATTTAAGTGGTGTAAATGAAGCCATTACGCTGCTTGCAAGCAAGCAGAAAGAAAATGAATGGAAGGGATGAAAGGATGTTTTGGAGCACTTTCTCAAAACACATCCTATAAAGGCCACATGTTAGGTCAGTGAGCAGTGAGGAGGTGGTATTTTATGGCTGTTCAAACGCATTTAACCACATGAGCATCTACACTACAAAAGCAATCCGCTCTAATGAGTTTTTGACTACCCCTGGTAGTGGTCAAAAGAGGACATGCACTAAATGATTTAGACCCTGTTTACATCTGTATTTAACCTTTAATGTATGCCTGTGTTTTTTGACCAGATTTATCAGAAAATTCCTTATTTGATTGAACAACTAGTTTTTTCAGTCTCATTCATGTCTGTAGCATGGTGTGGGATGAGTTATGCACTGAAGTTTAATAACTAAATCTAAGTATGAGCAATATTGACAATTTATTATTGAAAGGTAAAACATGGCCTGAAGAAAGGGCATCAATCATGACACATAAAGATGTGAAAATTCATGACATATGCATTATGCGAGGATAAACTGTGCAGAAACCACATAATTACCATTCACCTGAATTGCTTGCTCAATCCATTTCCCAAACTTTCACACAAAATAACTCCCCTCATACATCAACTAAAACCTCAGAGTTTCCATTTTAAGATGCACAAACCACCTTAACCACCTTCAGTGTTCTCATTCTGAAGAGACAGAAATGTCTCCTAAACTAAAGACCATATTGGATGGAGAAACAGTACAGCCAAATTATGAGTAAATTTCATGGCTGCTTTGAAGAGTATGCTGTGTTAAAAATGCTATAATTCTTCAGAAGCGCCACATGTGTTTGTTTTTAGGAAGACTTGTGTCTGTAAACTGATCTCTGTCACGACAGACTAAGTTACAGACTACATAACCTTGAAGAACTACATTTCTTTCAGTTAAATTTCTTTCTATCAGTTTGTCTGACTTATTTTGTAGTAAACATAGGGCTTGAAGCCAGACTGATTTATAGCTTTAATCCATAGCACAGATTTATTTATCTTTTTTATATAGACCTCTCTCTTTTATTAAAAATAACCACTCACTCTAATGAGCATCTCTTAGATCTCAAAAGACGGCCGAGTTGTCAAATGTTTGTTTGTGGGGGTTAAGAGATGACATCTCGATGCCGACATTGTTTTCAATAAAAAACATTTGTACAAAGCAAGCCAATCCACTTTTCCATGTTGATAAGAGCATTAAAATGAGAAAAAATAATGGGACAAAAAGAAATCAAGAGACATTTAAGTTTAAGACATTTAACCAAATTATACATTAAATATGGGTTCAATTGCAACAATGGTTAAAAAAGCAGTTAAAATGGCCACACTAGACTCTCCCTTCCATTGTCTTTCACTCTTATGCATTCATTCATATGCATGGGAGACCAGATACGCAACCTAATGCAAAGAAGTTTTGCAGTTTGTTACAAACATAAAAGTTAAAGTTTTGGTGAACTCTGACCTGGAAATGCATATGACGAGACCAAAATTTGTGATTCAGCTGTTCATGTAAATAATTGTGGCTTTTCTTGGGCCTATGCAGTTCCCTTTTTAGGGAACTCGCGCTGTGTCAATGACGCTTTGGGACCCTGTGTGATTGAGTCTGAATGTCTGAGAGTCCAATGGCAAGAGTGAGCATCACAGGTGGGTGCCGTCACGACCAGGAAAGAATAAAAGCACATCTGGTCTGACCGGCGTTGCAAATGCAATGCATGGATTAAAGAGATATATTGTGTATTGCAAGCTATGCATTTATGATTCTTTTATTGTATGTTGAAACTATTTTAATATATTTATATTTATATATTAGTGCTGTCAAACTATTAAAATATTTAATCGGGATTAATCGCATTAATGTCATAGTTAACTCGTGATTAATCGCAATTAATCGCACATTTTTATCTATTCTAAATGTCTCTTGATTTCTTTTTGTCCCATTATTTTTTCTCATTTTAATGCTCTTATCAACATGGAAAAGTGGATTGGCTTGCTTTGTACAAATGTTTTTTTTATTGAAAACAATTTCGGCATCGAGATGTCATCCTCGCAAATATGCAGAAATTGGGGTTGAGATTCAAAGCCAAGAGTGTGCTTTCTCCACAACAGAGAACCACTTTCCTCTTGTGGTTTGGGATTCAGTCACGATGCGAGTCGTTCTATCGTCCGCTTGTGTAGCAGCTATCCTCACAACCACGAAAGAGTTAAAGCTAGGCCAGTCACGCTCTGTGAAACGGTTTCCGATACTGTTAGGCCTCATGGCAGTGCTGTGCAATGTGATACCCTTTGGCCTGCTGTACATGAGACCTTTGCAGTGGTGCCTCAGGACCTAAGGGTTCTTCCCGAGGGGAAACCCACTTCTTATGATCAAAATCACGCGGTGGTGTCTCTGCACCTTGGTTATATGAAGGAAACCTTGGTTCCTATCCCAGGGTCCAGTGTTAGGAGCTCTTTGCCATCGAGTTGCGCTCTCGACAGATGCTTCCCTCACTGGCTGGGAAGCGGTAATGGAAGGCCACTCAGCTCAGGGTCTCTGGAAGAAGCATCATCTTTTGTGGCACATAAATTGCCTGGAGATGATGGTAGTCTATAATGTGTTGAGACACTTCCTCCCAGACCTGAGGGGCCATCATGTGCTTGTCCGGTCAGACAACACATCTGTGGTCTCCTATATAAATCATCGAAAGGGATCTGTGTTCACGTCCACTTTGCAAACTGGAGCACCAGATTCTTTTGTGGTCCCTTGGGAAGCTGCTCTCCCTGAGAGCAGTTTATATTTCAGGGCATCAGAATGTAGGAGAAGACATCCTGTTGAGGCCGGGGCTGAGGCCCGGGGAATGGAGGCTTCACTACGAGGTGGTGGAGCACATTTGGGGGGTTTATGGCCAGGCACAGGTGGATCTGTTAGCGTCTCAGGATACGACGCACTGTCCACTTTGGTTCTCCCTCACACACCCAGCTCCCCTTGGGGCTGGACGTCGTGGTATAGACATGGCCGAGGCTACGTCTGTACGTTTTTCCCCGATTACTCTGCTCCCAGGAGTTCTGGAGAAGGTCCGCCGGGACAGAATAAGTCTACTACTAACTGGACCCTACTGGCAAGCTGGTTCTCAGACCTGATTTCCCTCCTCTACGGCTCTCCCTCTGAGATTCCAGTCAGGAAAGACCATATTTCACTCCAGAGCTCCCTCCACCAGCAAACTGTATTGAAGTGATGGGTTTTCTCTTTGTAGTGTGGATCCCGGACAGTGGGGTCCAGTTAACACCCGATTGGTACAGTGCTGGAGTTACTGCTGGTTCGTTTTTCCGCAGGATTATCCCCTTCCACAATGAAGGGGGGGGGGGGGGGGGGGGGGGGGGGGCTTGTAGACCAGGACAGGTGCATGGCGGCTAAGAAGTCTTATTATATAAGCAGGTATCCCTGCAGGATGTGGTATGTGGCAGGCTGGTCCTCTCCGCTCACATTCGTAAGGTTTTACAACTTCGACCTGATCGCTACCCCAGGTTCACAGGTGCTCTTGTCTTAGTTGTCCTCTCAGTATTCACACAGACCAGGCTCTGGTTCGTACGGTGTTCTGGCATTCTCGTTCCCAAAGCGTGCAGAGTGAGTTACCTCGAAAGGGAACGTTTCAGGTTATGACTGTAACCCTAGTTCCCTGAGAAGGGAATGATACGCTGCGTCACTTTGCCATACTCCCTGAATTCCTGTGATCGACTTGCTTTGGCTAAATCTAAGCTAACATCGGTCAGACCGGATGTGCTTTTATCCTTTCCTGGTCGTGACGTCACCCGCCTGTGATGCTCACTCTTGTGTGCTTCAGACGCAATCGACGCAGCGTCTCGTTCCCTTCTCAGGGAACTAGGGTTACAGTTGTAACCTGAGATGTTTTCAATAAATATATTATTTACTTTAGTATAACATTCATTTAATCACTTAAATCTCTTAGATGTTTGTTTTTCATTCATCTGAAAACACCTCAAAATGTGACTCTACTGCCTCTTGGCCATCTCCATATGCCTTCAGCTCAATGACCAAAATCATTGATGCAGTATGGTGTAAATGGGACTCTGTGGGGTTCCACAGGAAGTGACCGCCAGGCTAGGTAGTTTCCTGGCTCGGGCTGTGTAACAGACGGTCCGTGTTGGCTCTGACAGCCAACCGATCTCCTGCAGCGGGGCAAGAACAACACTGCTCAAAATACTGACAAACTAGTGACAGAAAGCCACCACACATACAGTATGAGCAGGATGCACAGTGCAGGAACTACAAAGATTATATACTTCAGATGGGTGTGGACAAGAGGATATTCATAGCTGCTGTATCTATGACAGTATTAAAAACTGCTAAAATTTGCTTAAAAAACAAACAGTACTTGCAAGGCAGCAAAAAAAAAAGTTATAGGTTCATATTTTCAAATTAAATAGTATATCAGAGAATATCTTGCTTATTATGATGCTCACACATATATCACTCTCAAATAAATTACACAATTCACAATTCACAGTGTTATTACACATCTACTGCAGTTATAGCTGTCCTTATATGTAAATTATCATCATCCAAACAACATATTATAGAATATATTTTAAAACTTATCCCATTTTTTTCTAAAAGACGTAAATAGGATATTTATTTTATTAACAAATGTGTCTGTCAGGTTTAATCTTTTTACCGTTACATGTAGAATAGTTCCTAACATAACCCATAATATATATATTTAATATTGCTTTGATTTTAAAAATGTAAAGTGAACACAATAAAACCAATTTATTGGTTAGAGTTAGTTTTCTGATCTCATCCGTTTTCTGATTGGCATTTCGCAAGGATTCCTGGGTAGTTAAAGTGCGTGGAGCCTGCATCTATGCGGGCTTCGCGGAAGACCGCTTCAAGGGTACAAAGGGGGCGCTGCTGAGCACACTTCAGAGCGTTAAAATGCTAAATGGGACGGCCTACGGACTCGTAGACTCGGCGAGCACGCGCAATTTAAGTCCACGAGACCGAAAGTCCGCATGAAGTGCGCCATTTGGGACAGGGCCTTAAAAGATTGCACACTCAAATGTAAAATAATGTGATCATCAAATATTAAACAGTGTGTAAATCAAAAGTGCTTAATGTTTCCAAATGAAATGAAGAGAAAATGACTGTTAAGCTTTGGGGGTGTTGGACTCGATCTACTCCATCTGTGTTTTGATTATCGTTCTGAATCTGATCAAGGCTTTGACAAATTAGATTTTCTCAACTTTTTTGTTTAAATGTTGCCTTTCTTTATTAAACTTACCAACATTCAAGTGTTGATAAAAAAGGATGCATGAAACTAATTAAATGTTTTTTTAAGTAAAAGGTATTTTTTTCCCAAGTATAAAAAATAACATTTGAACATAGTAGTATAGGCCTCCTGCAAGTGCAAAAATAATATATAAATAGTAAACTAAAAGTATAATGTTAAGTTCACTTAAAGAAAACTTGTAGTATAAAACTACTAAACTAGTAGTTTACTGAGAGTTTTCTTCAAAGTGTACTTTCGTAAACTAAAAATTTGCTACAAGTATTAAATACTTGTATAAAAAAGTATACCCATAAGTTCACTTGCAGTAGAAATGAAAAATGTAATTATGAACTAGTTGTGCACTTAAAGTTTACTACCGTTACACTTATAGTACACTTAAACATATACTTTTATATACTAAAAGTGTGCCAATTTAGTCCCAAGCTGTATTAAAATAGTACACTTACAAGTTTATTACTAGTACATATTGACATTGGTATACTTACTACATAAAGTATACTTAAAAATATACTTGAACATTACTTAAGTATACTTTATAAAATGAACTTCAAGTATACCTCTTTTTCGTAAGGGTATGCAAATTGTACAATGACATTATCACTCTGGGTTTCATTTTGAATGGCCAAATGCTAATGATGTAAGTCAATATTGATTCACTTTAATTTCACTTACATTTCACAAGTATAATGTTTACAAAAACAAAACTAGGCAGCACATAGACTACACTGAAGAATAAAAGTATCTACAAAGGTATCTATGGAGGTTTAGGCTGAATTTCTTGCAGAAAAGTGTGAGGAAAATAAACAAATATCTATTTCTATACAATGCTGCCTTGCAAACACAGCAAGAAAGATTTACTACAAATTGTGTAAAGCATTCATTATGCTTTTACACTTTCTTTTCGTTGCATTTATGCAAGTGTTTTGTATTATTATGACTTACCCTCCCTCACAAATCTGTACCCGTGAGCTGTTCTTGGAGGTAGATAGTTGGTCGTCCTTCTCCACTGCTGTTTTCTTTTCTACCTCTGTCAACTCAGCTTGCTGGGCTTCTTTCGGTTCTGTGGGCTGAGTGGCATGTACCTACACTCGAGAGAGACACGGGCAAGTTCACCAACCCTATTCCAGGAGCCCAGGGAGACAGAGATGGGGGGGGGGGGAGGTCTCATTCAACATTTTAAGTTGACTTTGTATCCTTTTTATAAGTAAAATGTATAAGTTTACATTAACGTTGTCTTGTGAAGATTAAGTTTAATCACATTTTAAAACTCTGTAGTGGGGACTGTAAGTCACTTACCTTTTGTATTACTTAAACTCTCTTATGCCATTTAAAATACTGAGCTAAAAAAAAATACTCCCTCAATTTAATAATATCAACATCAGACAGCATAACAGTTATTCTCCCAACTGAAAAATTAAGTTTAAAGTGAACAAGATGTTTTGGGAACATGGTAGCTGGTTAACCAACTAATGACCAGCTTGGAGCAGCTAGAAACCAGATAGCATGTTCTAAAACACAGCTACAAGCTTAAGCTGATTTTCCAAACATGGCAGAAATAATTTATGTGATGAATGAAAGAGTTGTTACCATTTACCTCAGTCACGTTAGGCTTTTGGGACTCAGGTGTCTCTTGTTTCCTGTCCAGAGGGGGTGACATGGCTGCCATGGTGTAGATGAGTGGTTCTGGTCTCTGCCGGCAGTGCAACAGGGCTAGCATTTCCTTGCTTGTCAGGCCAGGAGGGTTTGGATTGCGGGTACTTGTACACCATGAAGAATAGACTGAGTTTTGTTGTTCACTCTGTATAGATGGATTTGGCTTTATGTAGTTTAGATAGCACCAGGTAAAAGTAAGATTAGTGTTAAGAGTCAGAAATGGTGGTTCTTTGTGTTCTGTTGGTAAGATGATCCTTTGCTCACCCAGTCTTTCATTCTTCTTGCATTCAATCGAAACTTCATCATTTCCCCTTTCATTTTCCTGGTCTTTCTCCTCCTCTTTCACACGTTTCTGCTGTTGCTCACTTTCTTGACTGAGTTCCTCACTGCTTGCCGGGGATAGCACACGTTTGGTTGCTCCAGCACTTACTGATTTGGATCCATCAGATATTGATTGTTGGTCCATGATTTCAAACTTTGAGGCCACTTGAACTGAACTGACTCCAGAGCAGCAAGGTTCCTGAGGCCTTGAGGCAAATGTTTGTGAAACTGTAGTATAAATAGAGCCTGCATGGTGTGGAAGGTGTGAATTAAGACGGACTGGAATTCTCTGGGCTGGTAAAGGTCTCAGGAGTTCTGTGTTTGAAGTAACATCAAAACCAAGATTCCGATGGTGGCGATAATGAGTGAGGTATGGTTGGTTGACCCTTGTATCAGAATTCACCATGTCATTCTCCATTGGAATTTCAAGCTTGAGTCCAGTCGACATTGACGAATAATGAGCTCTGGCAGCACCTGATGGACAAAGCTGACTTCCCATTGTTGTGGGCTGGTCAATATGAATCAATGGGGTCATCTGCAATGCATTCTGCTGGGTATTCTCTGATACAACATCCCGTGATTGCATTATCTGCTTCTCGCTAAATGTGTTTACAGTATTGCTTAAAGACAGAAGATTGGTGGCGGTTGGACTGTAAGAGATTGCTGGGCTATGGCTAGGTGATGTGCTAGTCCTTTGAGTTGAAGAACTGGTGTTGAAGACTTTAGAAGATTGATCCTCCTCCTCAGGTTCCCTCACAGCACTATGCCTCATTAGAAGGCATTTCCGCCTTTCTCTCCATCCTGCAGGGGTCCGATCTGGAGACAAACTGCTGTAGTCAAAAGACTTACTGCGAGTTTCCTTAATAAGGTTAACATGTTGAGGAACATGGGGTGCCTGCTCAGATGCAGAGCGCCTCATTTCTCTGTGAGAATTTATGGGAATTGTCAAAGTATGAGTGGCTCTTGATCTCCTAGTTGGTGTCATATCTGCATCAGCTTTGTAAGCCTCTTCAAATGAAGTTGATCGACTGGAGGTGTGAGATACACAACTGTCTTGACTTGGACTGTGAGGCAGGGACATTGATTCAAAGCTTGAGTCCCCTGATGACTGGGCAGCTTCTGCAAGACGGAGACGTTTCTTTTTAGGCGGTAACTTCTCAATTGGAAGTTGGGCTAAAGTTGGACTTCTTTGGGGCCATTGGAACTCACTGACCTTTTCAGCGTCCTTGATTTTAGGTACAGTTGGAGGGGGTGATACTGCCAATGTGTTGGTGTTTGAATCTTCAGTGACCAGAATCTCTGGCACTTGGACATTGTGTTGCCGTACAAGTTTACGGAAGTATGGTTTAGTTGACTGCTCCTTTGATTGTGAGCAAGGCGAACAATGGGAGACATCATGAAGGTGAGAGACCTCATCTGGTCCTGGGTTTTTTAAAGTACTATCATGTTTTTCAAATGAACTAGTATGCTGTATGACAGATATTCCTTTCAAAGCACATTCTGTGCCATGTTCTTGACCTAATTCAATGGTCGCTTTAATAGGCTGTTCACAAGATGGTGTATATCCTTTGAGTGATATATAAGAAACTGAGGGTAAAGAAGGATCGTCAAGTTCTACACTCTCTTCTTTTCTTCTTTTTCTAAAGGCAAAAGCACCAGGACGAGTTGTGAGTGTTCTTGTGTGTTCTTCCACTTGATAGACTGGAATTTCAGTTTGTTGAGAAATATGAACCATGCAGTGTGTTTGATATCTCTCCCAGTCATTAAAAACTATGCCACATGCATCACACTCAAGCGGCTCTTGTTTCTGGCTGGGATCAGGCACTGCAGGAACTGAGGGACGAAATGATGAGCTGGAATAGGGATGTTCGTCTATGGTCATTTCAGCACCAATGGGCAATTCAATGGCAGGCTGTCGTCTTAGCATACCATGACGCCGATTCTGAACTGTTTGCTGGTCATCAAAGGATTGGCTAAGGCGTAGACCAAGAGGAGTTTCAGACACATTACTAACGCTTGCATCTGAGGGCATGGAGTGACTTCTCATAAGAGGAGCTGTTGATGTTGCATCCGTTTGTTCCATACTGAGAGAATGGTGCTGAAATTTCTCACAAGGTACACCAAGAGTAATTGAACCACTGCTCTTTGTACTCGCATCTATTTCTTTTGGACTGTGAAGGAAAGGCTCTTTAGTAGAGGCTGGCTTCAGTTCTGTGCTGCTTCTCCTAGAGAGTGAGAACCTTCTTGGTTTGACACTGTCAATCTTACTGGTGTCTACCACAGCCTCATTGATGGTGATGAGTTTTGTTATGTGGTCAATAACTTGCTTTTTTGGCACAGAGAATGGAATTCTTTTACTTTCTTGCCCAGCAAGATGGGCATGATGCTGATGGGCAGTCCTTTGTATTTGACCAAGACGACCAAACTTTCCAAGGATGACCTCTGCATAACTTTTGGCACTTGTGTTTGGTGGACTATCTTGAGAGACTTCCGTGCTCTCAGATCGAGAGAAATAGCCTGACTCTGTGCTACCTTTGCTACTTAGACCAAATGATGAGGATGTTTCATCAGATGATCCTATAGGTGTACGTCTTCCTTTGCTAAGTCTCATTGCAAGTCTCTTTTTAACTGCATGAGAATCTTCTGTACCTTGTAACTGTTTATCAGAGCACTTTTCTGTAGTATTTTGCTTTTGAATGGACATCCTTTGTTTATCTAAAAAGGAAGATGGTTGGCTTTCATCTTCGGATTCTGTAAGTGGCTCCTCTGAACAACTTATACTTGGTCCTTCCCTGTCTGCAGTCAGACCAGCTTTCACCCTATGAGTATGTGATTTTCTGTGCTTGTACAGGTTACTTTTAGTCTTGAAGGAGAACCCACATGGTGCACATGGGTAAGGTCTCTCTCCAGTGTGGGAACGAATGTGTTTCTGAAGCACACTGGGCTTGGCACAAGCACGACCACAGTATGAGCACACATACTTTCCGGGCTTTTGAGGTTTACGCTCACGTTTTTGTCGAGGTGTACCTTCCAGGGCCTCATCATTGGAACAGGATGGTATAGCTGATACTGCTGAGGATGAAGCTCCAGATGGCATTTCACTAGGCTGCCTCATGTTATCATCAAGATATTCAGAACTACCAGATGCCCTTGGTGGCTTTCCCTCTTCAACATCGTCTGTCTCCTGAGCAGTTTTTTTCTGTAACCTGAGACGCTTTCTCTCAGGATTAATACGTTTTTGCTGTTGTGCATGATGCTGCTGGGTGCCAACCTTGTTTTGTTCATGATACTGTGTGACTGAATGTGGCTGGGGGCTGTCCACTGGAGTCTCATTCTGCTTTTGTAAACCTCCAGATTGCTCCCCTGTGGTCAACTGGTTATGCAAGGCCTCCATAAAATTTGATGAAAGCCTGAAGTACTGTTTATTCCAGATTACGAATGACCAATTAATTTAATTAATTCAGAGCATCGCTTAATATGTTCATTCAACATATGCATGGAGTGTCACAACTGTAGCATTCTGTATACATCATTGCTTGATGTGAGAAGAGCTTCTTCAAATTAATTGTATGGAATACCACTACAACTTTTTCAGTTAAAGATAATTCTGGCTCTTCTGTTTCTTGTCCTTTCTTGTCCTTGGAAATCCATGGCAACAATGTTTTTTCATGAGTGCCCTGTCTGGTTCTCAAGTCCCTGTGTTCTGCATATGTTTTATGTTCTGTCTGGTTCAGATGATGATCCACTTCAAAGATTCAAATTCTGGAAAATACCAGAAGGCAACAGAATTAGTCAGACTGTTAATTCTACATTATAATTGCTGATATAATAGCATACACAAAACACCCTATATTCATGTGTGTAGCAATACTCAAAGCCTCCAGACCACACAGAGCATGCACACAAAATAAATATGTGAGCATTTTAAAGCAGTAGCCTGACAGTCAGACAGATCGAAGTTATCGATCTACTTTTGTACATGCTATTTCCAATACTACAGAAAGACTGGCATGTTACTTTTTCTTTTTTAATTTAGTTGACTTGGTACCAAAGTACCAAAACTTCTGAAATTACTAAATCACTCAATGAACTACATCTAATGGGATCGTAGCTAACCTTTTTTCAACTATTAACATACAGTTGTTCGCATTGACTGTTACAATTAAATTGGTTAAATAAAAGCTGTATAACTGGACTAAAAGTAACACTAAAGTGTCTGTGTACATGTATGTGCATATAAAAAGAGTAATGTATGTAGTGACAAAGAGTGAATACTACAGGTTCTTTGGTATTCTTAACAAAAGCACAATTTTGGACAGCACTCACTGACTCTGACACTACTTTCACTAGAACACAATAAGGAATTAGGCATCCCACTCACTGACCAGCTGGTATTGGCACCCACGCTTTGCTTTAGGGGGCGGTTAGGTGTGGAATCACAGGAGATCCTGCTGGTACATATCAAAATCCCTGCCAATTATACATTCCAGCACAATGGTTGTGTGAATCCAACTCTAAATGATCAGACTTCCAATTATAGTAAAAACAGAACATATTGATGAGTGTATGAATTAAGAATGCTGTATTGTGGAAAGTAGAGAATCTGACAGGGGACAATTATATGCAATTACTCAAAATATCTGATTCATGGAAAATTAACTGATAGCATTGAAATACTAAATAAATCTCTGTTTTAACAAAAGGGTACTGTGATTTGAAGACTTTCAATAAAATAAAATAAATTAAACAATCAGAAAATCTAAACAAAGTAAGATAAAACTGCCTGGGTTGTATTCACATGTCATTCTGTGGCTCATGCTTTGTTAGGTTTTATGATCATATGTAGGTCGGACGGATAGTGTAGGAGGCCTAAAACATGGTGGTTGTCTGGACTTGGATGTGAGTCAAGCAAGCATTCATCTCTCTAGAACCACCTGTTCTGTCCTCCCACTCAAAAACACTGGCGACCTTGAATCACAGACTGCAGTGGCACATCATAATGACTCATTTTAGCTCAAACACAGTTCTATAACTGTTACACAATTCTGTATTCAAACTACACATATTGCTTCAACAATAGAGACTGATCTGTCTTCTCTGAGCTGTTTTTCCAAATATGTTCTTGATTAAGAGATAGGATTAGAATTAGGGCTGAACGTTTAATTGCATTTGCGATAATATCGCAATATGATGAAACACGTTTTTTTAACCGCAAAGGCTGCGATTACAGTGATCGCGTGACAAGCGAGAGTAAAGCAGTCCGCAGAGTAAGCATCAACTTGGCACGCTACTCATTTTTAGTGGCCTGGCCTACAGGAAAGAACAGTTTATGTTTAGTTTATGTGATATTGTGTAATAGATTCTCTCTCCGACAATTCTGGATCAATTCAGAGAATATCAGAATTGATTCTGAGCTTAGTGTTTAAACACAGATGCGTGATGATGCTGCGTGTGCTTTAGAAACACCCGTATTCTGCTTGCTTCCAATTGATTACAATGTGCTTCCGCACATACCACTCAAACCTTCTGTAAAATAATCTTTCATGAAGTTCGGAAAGGTTAATAATAATTAATTAAATTTTATATAGCGCTTTTTCTCGGCACTCAAAGCACTTTACTCAGCGGCAGTGGCTCAGTGGTTCATGTAGGTTGTCTAGTTCAATCCCCGGTTCCACCTGACCAAGTGTCGAGGTGTCCATGAGCAAGACACCTAACCCCAGCTGCTCCGGACGAGCTGGATGGCGCCTTGCATGGCTGACACCGCCGTCGGTGTATGAATGGGTGAATGTGAGGCAATATGTAAAGCGCTTTGGTGGCCATTGGGTCTGTGAAAGCGCTATATGAATGCAGACCATTTTACAGAGAGGGGGGGAATCTCCTCAACCACCACCAATGTGCAGCATCCACCTGGATGATGCGACGGCAGCCATATTGCGCCAGAACGCCCACCACGCACTGGCTTACTGGTGGAGAGGAGACAGAATGATGAAGCCAATTAGTATATATATATGGGGATGATTAGGAGGCCATGATGGACAGAGGCCACTAGGGCAAATTTGGCCAGGATGCTGGGGTTACACCCCTAATCTTTCGAAAGACATCCTGAGATTTTTTGTGACCACAGAGAGTCAGGACCTCGGTTTAACGTCTCATCCGAAGGACGGTGCTTTTTGACAGTATAGTGTCCCCATCACTATACTGGGGCGTTAGGACCCACACAGACCACAGGATAAGCACCCCCGTGCTGGCCTCACTAACACCTCTTCCAGCAGCAACCTGGTTTTCTCATGAGGTCTCCCATCCAGGTACTAACCAGGCTCAGCCCTGCTTAGCTTCAGTGGGCAACCAGTCTTGGGCTACAGGGTGATATGGCTGCTGGCATAAGGTTGAAGTGAATTACGGTGCGTGTCCACTACAGCGGTAAATCTCCGCTCAGTGCCGCTGGCAATATTGGGTGTCTTAATCTCTGTTTTGTTTTTTGTTTTTTTTACAACACACGGACAATTTAATAATCAGAGATGCACGCCATTACATTTGGAAATAGACATGCTTTGTTTCCAAATGCCCCAAGCGAAAAATATCCTGTCAATTTTCTATACTTTTATAAACCCTGCCAATATAATCACAATGAACACATCTAAAAAAAAATATTTAACATGTACAACAACTGCAAAGCCTCTAATTCGTAAACAAAACGAGTTACGCACTAAATCCAGCAATAACACTGACATAATCTGGATATTTTTAAACTCTAAAGACAGACGTCGAAACCCGAAACTCACACCGATTGGCTGCTGACCGCGTTTTCCGCTTGCTATTTGCATAAATTCCATAAAATCCCACAATGCACTGCTCGAGCGTGAAGCTCAACTTCCATAGGGATGAATTAAAAACACTCATTCTGCTCACTCTGTGCCAGTGGACACGCACCGCTACAATGACATTCGCAAGCTTCATAGCGCAGGATATGCGCTGTGAGAAACTCACACTTTGCTCTATGTTACTCTTGTAATGAGCAATCTCGCCCGCCAGTATTTTCCTTACAAATGCTCTACGAAGGGATAATTTATGTATTTTGGAATGCATTAGTGTGAATGCAGCTTATAGGATCTAAACTGATAAAGAAAAATCACTCACAGCTCTTGAAAGGAAAACGTTCAGATAGCCAAATCTTAAATAGTCTACTGAAAGCACTCTTTGTTTATTGCTTGTAATATTTTTTTTGTTCCTCACTGTTATTTATTAGCTTTTGTTTTGAAGCTATACTAGTTTATATAGCCTATTTAAAATTCTTAACCTTTTTTTAATTACATTTTTTAATGTGTTATTATTTTTAAAAGTACTAATAATTACATATGCAAATAAACAAAAAAGATTTTAAGTTTTATTAAAAAGATGAATTAATAAGAAATCAAGAATCGGTTTAGGAATCGGATCATGAGGTGCCTAAAGATTCCCATACCTACTATCCAATGATGTATTGCTTGTCTTTGTTGAATAATACAAAAGATAAAGAGCTTAAAAAATAATTTCATATTAAATCACAATCGCAATATTGGTGCATTTTTTTATTTTAGATTATATATTAGATTATTTTCCAAAATCGTTCAGCCCTAATTAGAATTTAACTTGAAACACACAATGAAGTCTTTTGAGGTGAACTCCTAAAATCTCTGCAGGTAATCAAGTCAAAAGCATGTTCCCTTTCAAGGGAACTTCGAGCTGCGTCAAACGCTGTGGGAACGCCCCTGCGTTGTGCGTCATGAAGCACGTATGGAATCAGTCCAATAGAGAGATGAAACATCATAGGCGGGTGACATCATCGACCAGGAACTATAAAAGCACCCCAAAACAAAAGCGCATTAGCTTCTGTGCCTTCAGTCGCGCTACATGTGAATCTGTCCCTGTGTGATATTGTCTGTCCTACATACTCTGCACCACACAAACAATTTATATATATATATATATATATATATATATATATATATATTTATTTGAGAGAATGGCGAACGAGCAGCAATTTAAGAAGTATGTTACTCCCTGCCCGCGCTATTTAACGGGTGGGGATACACATGTTCTTTGTGTTGTTTGTTTGGGAGTGAAGCATGCCCAGTCAGCTCTCGAGGGAGCTGACTGTGAGCATTGCGAGCGTCTGCCGTTAAGGACGCTCCGCTCCCGCCGAGCACTCTTTGAGGAGAGCGGTTCGGTGCGCGCTCCCCACGGTTCGGGTCCCGCTTCTGTTGAGGCAGAGCGGCGGCGCTTATCGTGGGGATCGCAGATGGATCTCTCAGCGGGGGTTGAGACGGGCGCTGCCTTATCTCTCCCTTCACCTGTGAGATCCAGTGCCTCAGTCCCGAGTTCGGAAGCACGCGCTGCAGTTTCTTCCGCTCGGGTTGAGGCACCAACACTGCAGCTATCCAGTTCTGAGGAGCTGGATGTTGTCAGTGTTGAGGGAGAGGTGGAGGATTCGCCACCCCACACTCCCGAAAGTGATGAATTAATGGAGGTATTGACTAGGGCTGTTGATAAACTCAGTATTGAGTGGCCAGTGACTAGACAGGAGTCTGTTTCTAGATCTAAATTAGATAAAAGATTGTTGCCGTCACGTGTGCAGCCTCCACGCCGGTGTCTGCCGTTCTTTAACGATCTCCACACTGAGGTGTGGAGATCGTGGAAGAAACCGGTTTCATATAGAATATTTAGTCCCCAGACATCTACATATTCTAATATAATGGGGGCTAAATTTTATGGTTATGGTGCTTTGCCCACAGAAATACATCTGCTTTGGTGGGTAAAGCGTATTCGGCTGCAGGTCAGGCTGCGTCATGCCTGCATACAATGTCAATCTTGCAGGCATACCAGGCTGACCTGCTAAAGGACGTGAGTGAGAGTGAGGAAGTCAGTGCTGACGTAATTCGAGAACTGCGTCAGGCTGCTGATTTATCCCTGCGCGCCACCAGAGAATCGGCCAAGCTAGTGGGTCGATCTATAAAAAAAAAAAAATAAAAAAAAAAAAGGCAGCTCTGGTGGCCGCAGAAAGACATCTTTGGTTAAATCAAACTAACATGAAAGAGAAAGAAAAAACTTTTTTTTTTAGATGCTCCTCTCTCTCCTTCGGGGTTATTTGGTGAAGCTGTTAATTCTGTTATGGACAAATTCCAGGAAGAGAAAAAACAAGCTGCAGCTTTCAAAAAATTTCTCCCGTTAAAAATTCACGTCTCTGGGGCTGCTGGGCGGGAGCAGCCCCGGCCGTTTACAAGCTCATCTCATAGAGCGCAACAGAAGCAGAGTGTCGCGTCTCGTGCTCCCCCTGCTGGACAGTGGGCTCAGGTGCGGCACTCTCAGCCGAAGCCTTCTAGCAATAGGCCTGATCTGAGGACAGTGTTATTGTCTAAGAAGGCTTCGGCTAAGAAGAAGTCCTGACGCCGAGGCGTTCAGGATGTTGAGGGTGGTCCCCACCGAGGCGGAAAGGAGTTCACCTCTCTTTACGGTGCCCATTCTTCCTCGGTGCCCTCAGGGGGCCGTTCTGCCAACCCCGCCTTTACGCCGGGGCGTAGACGGTCCCAGCGAGCGCTTTCCCGAGGGACGCTCGCTCCCTCTGAGGAGGGTTTTAGAGCAGTCAAACCAGTCGTTCCCTGTACAGGGCGCTGTGTTTGCTGCTCAATTTACACCAGAGGCCAGTCTCGAGAGGCTGGTACCCTTAGTAGATTTTCTGGCAGAGTGGAAAAGCCTTCCAAGAATATCTCATTGGGTCCTGCAGACAGTAGAAAAGGGTTATGCTATCCAGTTCAGGTGTCGTCCACCGAAATTCAGAGGGGTTCTGCACACAGTGGTGGGCCCCGAGCAGGCTCTGGTATTGGAACAAGTGGTGAAAACGCTCCTTCAAAAGGAGGCTATAGAACGGGTTCCTCCTCCCAGTTTGGAGTCAGGTTATTACAGCCGATATTTCATCGTTCCGAAGAAGGATGGGGGGTTGCGTCCATTTTTAGACCTGCGCTTATTGAATCGCTCGGCAGGGAAGCTAAAATTCAAAATGCTCACTATCAAGCAGATCGTGTCTCAAATCAGATCCGAGGACTGGTTTGTCACGATAGATCTAAAGGACGCGTACTTCCACATTTCCATCCTTCCACAACACAGGAAGTTCCTGAGGTTCGCCTTCGGGGGCGAGGCGTACCAATACAGGGTTCTTCCAATTGGCCTAGCTTTATCTCCCCGCACGTTCACAAAATGCATGGATGCAGCACTAGTGCCTCTGAGGCTTCAGGGCATTCGTATTCTCAACTATATCGACGATTGGTTGATTTTAGCTCAGACGGAGCAGATGGCGGTTCGGCATCAAGATGTCGTCCTTGCTCATATCAGAAAGTTGGGGTTGAGGCTGAACGCAAAGAAAAGTGTATTATCTCCTTGCCAGAAGACCACTTTTCTGGGTGTCGTTTGGGATTCGGTCTCGATGCGGGCGCGACTATCCGACCCGCATCGCTTCGATTCTCTCAGCCGTGAAACAAGTAAGGCAAGGCCAGCTACTCACTGTGAAGCAGTTTCAGAGACTGTTGGGTCTGATGGCAGCAGCGTCCAATGTTTTACCTTGCGGCCTGTTGTACATGAGACCGTTGCAGTGGTGGCTCAGGACCAAGGGATTCTCCCCGAGGGGAAATCCGCTCCGCTTGATCAAAGTCACGCGGCGCTGCCTGCGTGCTCTGGTCATGTGGAAAGAAACTTGGTTCCTGTCCAAAGGTCCGGTGCTGGGGGCTCTTTGTCGTCGCGTAACGCTAACGACGGATGCTTCCCTCACAGGGTGGGGGGCGGTCATGAGTGGTCGTCCAGCCCAAGGTCTGTGGCAGGACCATCATCTTTCTTGGCACATAAACTGCCTGGAGATGTTGGCGGTGTTTCAGGCTCTGAAGCACTTCCTAGCAGACCTGAGAGGTCATCATGTGTTAGTTCAGTCAGACAACACGTCGGTGGTCTCTTATATCAATCATCAGGGGGGCCTGCGGTCTCGCCGGCTTTACAAGTTGGCCCATCAGATCCTCCTGTGGTCCCAGGGGAAGCTACTATCACTGAGAGCAATGTATCTTCCCGGGTATTTAAATGTGGTAGCGGACTCCCTGTCGAGGCAGGGGCCGAGGCCGGGGGAATGGAGACTCCACCCCGAGGTGGTGGAGCTCCTTTGGTTGAGTTTCGGTCGCGCCGAGGTGGACCTATTCGCTTCCAAGGAGACCACGCATTGTCATCTGTGGTTCTCCATCAGTCTTCCAGCCCCTTTGGGGTTGGACGCTATGGTACAGCCGTGGCCGAGGTCACGCCTGTACGCCTTTCCCCCGATTGCTCTGCTACCAGGAGTTCTGGAGAGGGTTCGCCGGGACGGGGTCAGCCTGTAGCCCCAGTATTAGTAGCCCCGTTCTGGCCGGCCCGAGTATGGTTCACGGACTTGATTTCTCTCCTGGACGGCTCTCCTTTGGAGCTCCCGGTCAGGAGGGATCTACTCTCTCAGGCGGGCGGCACGATATTTCACCCCCGCCCAGAGCTGTGGAAATTGTGGGCTTGGCCTCTGAGGGGGCCCAGCTCATAGATTCTGGTCTCTCAACTGAGGTTGTTGAGACCATTCTTCACTCCAGAGCTCCATCCACGAGGAAGCTTTATGCCTTGAAGTGGAAACTTTTCACTTCTTGGTGCGGAGAACACCTGCAGGACCCAGTTAACTGCCCAGTGGGTGCAGTGCTGGATTTCCTGCAGGAGCGCTTCTCCACAGGGTTATCCCCCTCCACACTGAAGGTGTATGTGGCGGCACTAGCTGCTTACCACGTCCCTTTTAGTGGAGTTTCTCTTGGGAGACACCCACTTATAACTCGTTTCCTCCGTGGTACTTTGAGGCTGAGGCCAGCAGTTCGTACGAGGGTGCCGACCTGGGATCTGGCCGTTGTATTGGAAGGTCTTTCCCTAGCTCCTTTTGAGCCCATCGAAGAAGTTCCTGAGAAGTTTCTCACTTTTAAAACTATCTTTCTACTTGCTATCTCCTCTTTAAAAAGAATCGGAGATTTACAGGCTCTGTCGGTTTCACCCTCGTGCCTGGAATTTTCGCCTGGCATGGTTAAGGCTTTTCTGCATCCTAGACCAGGGTACGTTCCCAAGGTCCCTACTAATGTTGTTAGACCTACGGTTCTGCAGGCTTTCTGTCCTCCTCCATTTTTGTCATCGGACCAGGAGAAACTTAATTTACTCTGCCCTGTTAGGGCTTTAGACGCCTATGTCCACAGAGCTGCCCTGTGGAGAAAATCGGAACAACTATTTGTATGTTTCGGGCCACCCAGGAAAGGGTTTCCTGCGTCTAAACAGAGAATGAGCAAGTGGGTGGTTGAGGCTATCTCACTTGCTTATGAGTCGGCTGGCCAGCCTTCAACTTTGGCTGTTCGAGCCCACTCTACCAGGAGTATGGCTGCTTCTAAAGCTTTATTGTCAGGAGTTTCCCTGAGGGATGTTTGTGATGCGGCTGGATGGTCTTCACCGCATACTTTTATTAGGTTCTATGACCTAGACCTAAGCTCTACCCCTGGGGCACAGGTGCTCTTGTCCTCTGTGCGCTAGTCTCACATGGCGGTCATTTGGTCCTATGGCGACGTGGGTATTCGCGTTCCCACAGCGTTTGACGCAGCTCGAAGTTCACTTGAAAGGGAACATCTCGGTTACGTATGTAACCCTAGTTCCCTGATAGGGAACGAGACGCTGCGTCGTTCCGCCATACTCCCGGCACTCCCGTTAGCGCTCCTTCAGGCCTATCAGAAGCTAATGCGCTTGTGTTTTGGGGTGCTTTTATAGTTCCTGGTCGATGACGTCACCCGCCTATGATGTTTCATCTCTCTATTGGACTGATTCCATATGTGCTTCATGACGTACAACGCAGGGGCGTTCCCACAGCGTTTGACGCAGCGTCTCGTTCCCTTTCAGGGAACTAGGGTTACATACGTAACCGAGACGTTCTCCTAGACCGCAGACGAAATGTATATTTAAAGGGATTGTGCCAGCAAAAGGGAAGAACTATGGGCAATGTTTGTACTGAAACCATGAGAACATGAAAACATTCAATACTGTATGTGACAAAGATAATCATCCAGCTGCACTGTGTATGGTCACTGGGCACCTGTGAGCATTTTAAGATATTTTATAACAAGGTCAGTGATGAGTCTTACCAAACCACAGCATAACCCTGCCAGGCTCAGATGGTTAGAAACTGGGAATAAAGCTTTGTCCACTCTGTTAAAACCCCAGCCACACAAAACAGAAGCTTTACACTGCACTTAACCAAATCTAAAATATGTAGTTTAAATACGTTTAAGAAACCTCGCCAAAATTCCCTTTCGCTCACTAATGGGCGCCCATGGTGGTTCCTATAGCAACGGCCCTAAACCATGCAATGGCAGATGGAAGCAAAGCTGGAGGGCTAAATTTATCTCCCAGCATCCTCCCTGACTACAGAGTGACCGCCTGACAAGCCAAGGTGCCCCCCTTCCCTCCAAAAATCCCCATCTCTCAAGACAAGAGGTGACGAACAAGGAAATACAACTTTCCTTTAAATAATAAAATAAAACAAATTTCCAATTCAATTTCAAAAGATGAATGCAATAATAATAATAAATAATAATAATAGGATTTCTTTCATTATAAATTAAATACAAATTTTCAGCAGAGGATTAGCAAAGCTATTGCATAATTGTGGCTCTATAAAGTGCTAAATAAATCTTTAAAAATGCTCACAAACATTGTCACTATAAGTTAAAAGTATCAAGACAGATAAAAATCTAATTTTAAAAATATTGGAGAAATTTCTGAGATATCTTCTGAGAATAGTTGTTCTGTCTGCAGTTACTCCATGCTAATAATGAGATCTCTCTTTATAATTTCACGATACATAAATATTACTCATGCAGACAGAGATAAACTACACAAAGAATGTATGATCGGCAGTCAATATAAATCTGTTGATGCACTAAACACCTGTGTCAGGCATTCCAGATAAGCAATCGTTTGGCTTTCCAATGCATTTATTCGTCTCTTACGCTTATCATTAGCAAACAATCAGCCCAATCCCAATGACTTCATCTAGACTGTTCACGTCCATCTCCCAGGATTTAAATTTCCCCTCCCTCCAGTGAAAGAGCCCTGGGCCACCCCCGGCATCCATCCGCCCCGAGTCTCATTCATACGGCAGCAGCATAGAGGAGGACACATACACAGTACAGTCAGTCCATTCATTCTCTTTTTGCTTGCCTGCTGTACTGGCAGCCATTTGAAACACACACACACACACACACACACACACACACACACACACACACACAAACATACTCACGCACAGCACACTACAGGCAGCACACAGCCTCCCAACAGCACACTACAGGCAGCACACAGCCTCCCAAACTCAACGTCAGTTGGTACATACTGTACAACCAGACATTATGACACAATTCAGCATAACACATAATACAAACAATACAGAGAGCTAAGAGCCCTTTAAGATAAGCAGCATCAAGATCCTGTAAATGTGAGCTCTGCAGAAGTGGATGTGAGTGAAAGCTGGTAATCAAGCAGATTAGACTAGTAATCATCCTTGTTTTGTTTGTTTTTTACCTGGAAGCTGCAGGTCTCCTCTTCAGCCCTGCTAATATGTGTGAGCAGTCAGGCTGTGAGTGAAGGCTGCGAGGCTGAGAGCAAGTGAGTCAAAGCGAGAGAGCCAGTGAGAGAGAGAGGCTGAATGTATGAATGAGCTACCGTAGTCTAGCACGGTAACCGTGAGGCAAAGGGGAGGCGAGATTATGCTTTATGTGCGGTGGATGGACAGTAAAGATTTTCTATGAGTGAGGAGGCAAATACCACTTATCAATGCCAAAATGTGACAAATATTTTCAGGTAGGGGTGAAGGGGGATCAAAATTGACCGTTTACTTTCTTAACACATCACCTGGTATTATATAGAACAATTCATGTCAGTTTATTTCTTGTTGCCTAAGAAATCAATTTGCTTTTACACTAAAATCATGTAGGTTCTGCAATCTATTGGGTAACTGCATTCAGGACTGGCTTCATACTAGTATGTAAGGCCCACTTTTCGCAGTCCAGTCAATTCCCGTCAGAACATGGACAAAACCAAGTCTCAATCTACATTATTTTATCATTGAATATTTGGTTTTCACTCAGAAATGCTTTGCATCACACAAGTAAAAAGAAAATGGAAATGGATTAGCAAAAAGACTTTGACTAACCGCACCCTCTGACATATTGTGTTGTGAGAATTTTAAAGGCTATCATATAGGTGTATAAAAATACAAAGATTTAAAGTCAAGTCTTTCCAAAAACAATCAGATAGTGAAGCATGCCATCCATACTGATGTTTATAGAGTCTGTTGTCCAGCAAACATCAAGATAAATAATTTATTTATTAGTATGTTAATCTTGTGTAGTAAAATATCTAAATGTTCTGTATAATACATAATGAAGATTTATTTTCATATTGATAATTTGAAATAAGTTGAAATATTTCTAAGGGATGTATGAAATAGACTTTTGTCGATATCTGATATGTCAATACTTTTCAACTCATTTTGGCCAATGCTGATACCAATATACATATTTTATACATATCATACATACCATACAATATACATATCAATATACATACACTTTGTTTGAAAAAAACAACAAGTCTCCCCTGAGCAAGAATTATGAGTGAATTATTTTCATTTAAGTTTGTTTTGAGTAAAAAACTGTACTTTGTCATTCAGGTTTCAGAGTTCCCTTTCGAGAACGGTCACTTCGTATTGCGCAGCTATACGCAGTGGGGAAACTCCTTTTCCTCAAAATTCTGAAGCCTAAAATGTAAAACACATTTTGCAGCTGCACAGCTAGCACAGTCAGTGTCTGGCTAACTCATTGGCTGTGCTTTGGAAACTGCACATCCAATGGCGTGGGCGCCTCCAACGTGTGCGCCAATGAGCTAGCATTAAGTCATACACGTCAGAGCCCGCCAAGGGGGCGTGGCCCAGGCCCATAATAGCCCACGAAACAGCAATTATAGCAGATTCATCTCCTTCAGCGACATACTTCACGTCTCTGAGTCCTCTGCAAGCCTTCGGCGTTGAAACCAGCCTCACAGTTAGAGTGTGCAGCCCTACAGCGGATTTCGCCTTCATCACTGGTCGTCTTCCCCTGTCGCAGTTCTGCTGTCACTGTCCGGCGACCTACTCAATATCCTTTTATTCTGTTTGCTGAATGCGAGCATTTGTTTTAATGCCTCGCTCTTCCTGTGCCATGTGCGCCCCTCTTCTGCATGAGGTCGACGGACATGCTAAGTGCATCTCATGCCTGGGAACCGCCCATGCTCAAGCTGCACTTTCTGCCGGGGGATGCTCGGCCTGTGAGGGCCTGCCCGTCTTAACGCTGCGGTCGCGGCTAGCTCTCTCGCAAAATGGCAACGCCGCTTCTCCCGCCCTTCCTTTTCCCGCTTTACTTCTGCCGAGGAAAAAGAAGCGCTGCAGCCATTGTCAACCTGAGGGAATAGGAGTTAGCGAACCCACGCCGGCCACGTCCCCGCGTGCTTCGCTTTCTCCTACCCAGACATCGTCTCCAGTCCTGTTCGAGGGAGACGGTGCGGCGAAAAAGGGCTGAGTCTTCGCCACCGCTCAAGCACCGTCAAGCCGTGCCGTAACACTTCAGCTCTCGCTGGACACGCCTATCCCGCCTTCGGTCAAGCTGATTTGGCCCTGCACACTATGGCAGTGTTGCAGGTCTACCAGGCCAAACTCCTCCAATCCATGGAGGAGGCTGGCCCGGAACCCAAGTATTTCCATCATCTACGGAGCGCCACAGACCTAGCTTTGCGGGCTACCAAAGCTACTGCACAGGCTATCGGGAGGAGCATGGCTAACCTGGTCGTGCTCGGGCGCCACCTGTGGCTAATGCTGACGGACATTAAGGACACGGAGAGTCTCCTCAGCCAGCGAAACCTACCAAGCAGGCCTCTCAGCCCCGCCTTGTGGCTGATGCCCGCCGTCAAGCAAGACCGGCTAAACGCTACCCGCTGCCCCGGCGCCTTTCAGCCTTTTATACTTTCAGCGGCACGTCGGATCCCAGGCCTCTGGCTGCCTCCTAGCATCGGGGGGGAAAAGGGAGGGCTTGTGTCTCGCTCTAGCTGGACAACCCTCAAAAAGGCCCAGGACACTTCTCACAGCTCCCTGTTTAGTTCAGACGGCTGGAGAATTTATTACTGTAAACAGGCCCGCTACACTGCACCCGCCTTTGCAAACAAACGCTGTTTCCACAGTGGCCCAAATAAAGCACAAAAAGAGTATGTTTCAAGCACACAACACACAGGTTCACGGTCCCCCTTCATTGGGTGGCCCCCTCCCAGTTACTTCCCTGACTTTACGCCAGGCAACAGCCTTTATAGTCAGCCCAACATTCAGTATGTGCAAAAATCACAATATAAGGGTATCAGGTCCCCCTGTGTTAGGCGGCTTGTCCCAAAACATGTGTCAAACCCTAGCCACACGAGCCCTGGCCTGGCAAGCCATCCCCGGTGAGTCCGTATGGGATTACTGCGCATGCCCCCACTGCAGCACTGGCTCAAGCGCCGTGTGCTAGCCCGTGAGTGGCGGTCAAGCGGCCTGTGTGTCATGGTGAATCACGGTTGTCTACGGACCCTGATTTCCTGATCCAGATGCATCCAACCAAGGTTGGGGAGCATTGCATGAGGGCAAGCCTGTCTCCGGCCTCTGGTCGAGAATGGAGCAGAGCTTACATATCAACTGCCTGGAAATGAAAGCAGTGTGTCTGGCCCTCAAAGCATTTCTGCCAAACATCAGGGGACACCAGGTGTTAGTCCGGACGGACAACACATCCATGGTGTCATACATACACCGCCAGGGCGAAAACCTTTGGCCAGTTATGGTATCCCTTATACATAAAAACCCGACGGTGTCTGGTCTTTAGTATTAGTATATTAGGTTGAATATGGATGTATGGGCATTACATATTTATATGTATATATTATGAGGCCCGACGGTGTCCTGTCTTTTTTAATATAGGGGAGCGCGTGGCACAATCTAACGCGGGGTTAAATGTAAAACGGACCTTTTACATAGTTAGTCAGGATCAGTCAGGTTGTGTTTCTGCTCTTTTTCTCTCGCTGCTAGAAGGCGGTCTCCCGCGAATTTGTGGAAAGTTTTGATAATATTTCGTGAAGATACTGGACACAGTGTTTTGACACCATGCAAGTAAATAGTTTCATGTTTTTTTCGGTTTCTGAGTTGGATGTGTACATCACCAAATCTTACTTCATATTTCCTTAATCACCGTCTTGTGGGCTAAAACATAGCACTGTTTTGAAACATGTCAACAACTCCTAGCAACTGTTAGCTAGGCTTAAAATATTTTTTACACAGCGGGGTTAGTTGTAGTTGTTACAACTAAGTCGCCAAGTCTACACTAATAATCAAATGAAAACAGGGAGCAACAATTTTCAGGTTTGAGTATTTATTTATATATTTATTTTGGCACATTTAACTTTGTTGGACTTTCACAAACAATGTTGGAATTAGAATTTTAAAATTTTGACTACGCATTGATCACTTGTTTATTTATTAAAAGTATAGACTGTTTTAGTGTTTTTCAAGCAATAAACCCTTTAAAATGTGCTTGTTTTTATTATTATTACTGTTATTATTAATAATAATAATAATTTTGCATGCAGCTGCCACACACAAATATAATTTAATTACAATATTTGATGATTTTATTTATTTATTTATTGCAAAACTGTGCAGCCCTTTCCTATATCTCTATCCATGATATTGATAATATCCATGATATCCATAATAGAAGGATGATTGTATGAGGGATGGATGTATGGATATCAATCTATACAGATGCACAAACAATATCAAAATATACAGATAATAGTATTGAATTATGCGTGTTACACAAAAGTGTTACAACTAACCCCTCTGTCTGTTACAATTAACCCCATATATGGGGTAAGTTGTAACATTTGCACTGTCACTTTCAGTGCACCTGTACGAAAATGGTAGGTCCTATAAAAAAACTTTAAGTGTTTATTTGTAGCAGAGATTTGCATGTTGCTTGTGTATTTATTTTTTAAATAATTGAGCCAAAACCAACATGTGTTAGGTTGTGCCCTGCTCTCCCCTATATTGGTTTCTGGCTTGTTCTGTGGGCTCAGAGTTCTCGAGCCGCAGTTGCAACCAGTTACTTGGTGCGGCATTTACATTGTGTCCCCACTGCGTATAGCTACGCATTACGAAGTGACCGTTCTCGAAAGGGAATGTACTTGTTTACTATCGTAACCTCGGTTCCCTGAGAGTTAGGGAACGAGTATTGCGTAGCCGGCCGCACTGAGGAACATGGCAGGATGTCGCTTCAATCAATGTAACCTGCTATAGTGGCTGCTTCGGGGGCTATTATGGGCTCGGGCCACGCCCCCTTGGCAGGCTCTGACGTGCATGACGTAATGCTAGCTTATTGGCGCACACGTTGGAGGCGCCCGCGCCATTGGATGTGTAGTTGCCGCAGCACAGCCAATGAGTGAGCCAGACACTCACTGTGCTAGCTGTGCAGCTGCAAAATGCGTTTTACATTTTAGGCTTCAGAATTTTGAGGAATAGAAGCTTCCCCACTGCGTATGGCTACGCAATACTCGTTCCCTAACTCTCAGGGAACCGAGGTTACAATAGTAACCGAGTACGTTTTGAGGTCTCCATACCAAGAGGTTACTTGATAGAGCTAAATGCTAATAAAGAGTACACTGAAAGTTTTGAAAATAAAAATAAAGTTAATAAACTGTTTTTTTAAGACAGATGCAGTAGTAACCTAAAAAAATTATTTGTGGATTTAAAATGTGTAGATGGTCTGCATTAAGCAATTTTAATGCCATATAAACCATATTGTTACTTTCTTATCCTAGTGAGGTGTCATGTGTGGTTTTACTTGTGGTTATCATGATCTAAATGAAAAATACTATGGAAGACCAATGGTTCATTTTAATAAGAGTAGAGTTCTAACTCAGTAAAAATATTTAGATTTTACTCTTTAACATGAGGTTATTATTTTTTACAATGTTACTGTTTGTGTTAATGAAAATAAAATTACATCTGCGTCCCAACTCAAGCTACTGTGTGCACATTATTTAGAAGCATTTTTAAGGATTCCCTCATTCATTCTGGACAGAACTAGACATTTCTAGTTTCTTTATTTATTTTTGCTTTGTGTTTTCTTTTTCTAGTGTGGAGAGAGTGAGGTGACACACTTCAAGCAAACTTTCCCATTGAGCTTTAAGCACCTCTTACGAAAATGAAGTATACTTAAGTAATGTTCAAATATATTTTAAGTATACTTTATGTAGTAAGTATACTAATTTCTACTTGTAGTAAACTTGTAAGTGTACTATTTCAGTACTGCCTGTAACTAGTACACAACTAGTTCTCATTTGTAATGCATCTGTACTACAAGTGAACTTATAAGTATACTAGTAATTTACTACACTGAACAAAATTACAAACGCGACACTTGTTTTTGCCCCCATTTTTCATGGGCTGAACTCAAAGATCTAAGACTTTTTCTATGTACACAAAAGGCCTATTTCTCTCAAATATTGTTCACAAATCTGTCTAAATCTGTGTTAGTGAGCACTTCTCCTTTGCCGAGATAATCCATCCAACTCAGAGGTGTGACTCACTAATTGCCTCACGCAGTGCAACACATCTTCAGATCAGTTGATCAGGTTGTTGATTGTGGCCTGTGGAATGGTGGTCCACTCCTCTTAATATTTAGGGCCCAAGCCTTGAAAAGGCGAAGGCCGTATTGTTTTCCTTAGGATTATTTATTATTATTCTTCTTTATTATTATTATTATTATTATTATTTTAGTACCTTTTGGGCACTTTTGGGGCCCTTAACGTGCTCGAAAACTCTTGAAACTTCGCACACGGGTCAGAACCCGCGGCCATCAGGGCCGTGCTGAAGATGGTACTCGGGCGTGGCAGGGGGGCTCGACAGCGCCCCCTGGAACGGGATTCGAAAAAAAAATTACAAAGCCAATAATAAATAATAGTTTGGCATCCAAATACATCGCAAATGTTGAGAGAGTTACGTGAGCCCAACACCACTTACTTTCACTTTCACTTTACAATATTTCGGTTACTTCTTGTTTATAGTTTTTTTTTTGTTCTCTTCTGAATATCATTAAATTTAAAAGATTGCTTGCTTACTATTTTGAGTGTATCATCAAATCAGAATAATTCTCTCGGTTTAGTGATTCCCTAGTTATTTTTTTATTTATTTTTTCATTGTTCTAATCAGGTAAGGCAAGTAATATTCTCTGTGTCTTTATATATACAGTCGTGCTCAGAATTAATGGTACCCCTGGTAAATATGATGAAACTTATATTCTAAATTTATTCTATTCTATTTATTCTAATATTCTAAATTTAAATGATCTCATATATGTGGCTATTGTTGTTCACGATCATAGGCCCTGTCTCAATTGGCACACTTCATAGCGATGAAGGGCCAAAGCTTGCGGCACCGCCACCCCGGTGCCTTTAGGTAAAGGCACCGGGGTGGCGGTGCCACCGGCTTGTGCCCGCAATCGCTGCTCGCAGCTATATTTATATATTATTTTTGCACTTGCAGTATACTACTATGTTAAAATGTAGATATTATTGTTAATACTTGAAAATACCTTTAACTGTACTTTAACTAATTTTAAAAAAATTTTATTAGCTTCATGCATTCTTTTTTATCAACACTTGAATGTTGGTAAATTTCATAAAGAAAGGCAATATTTTAAACAAAAAAGTTGAGAAAAATCACATTTTTGTCAAAGACTGCCTTGATGAGATTCAGAACGATGATCAAAACACAGATGGAGTAGATCGAGTCCAACACCCCCAAAGCTTCACAGTTGTTTTCTCTTCATGGGTTCGACATTTAATTTGGTAACATTAAGCAGTGTTGATTTGCATGCTGCTTAATGTTTGATGATCATGTTATTTTACATTTGCGTGAGCAATCTTCTATCACTTGTTTCAGCTTCTTCTTCTCCTGTGTTTTGATCCGGAGATTCTGTACTAGAAGATGTGTCATAGCGCCCCCAACGGTATAACAGTGAAAACATGGATGGCTGGAAAATTCAGTCAATGGTGGGGAAAGAGTAAAGTAGAATTATAGTAAATTCCTATGTACACTACCAGTGGATACCTGTACATAAAAATTCAGACACGCAGAATTAGAAACATATCTGTTTTATATCAATATTCTAATCAATATTTTCAAACAATGTAAGTTTATGTAAGAAAACTATATAAAAAAGTATATTTAATAGGCTACTCGATCAATAGAGTTAACACAACTAGCCAAGTATACTTTGAATAATTAATTATAATATATATTTTAATATATCTTGATCAAAAGATTGAGTACAAGTACAGCCCAAATATACTTGGACTTTTCTCTCAGTATAAGTGCAATTTTAAGTATATTTTCGAGAAGTATATAAAATGTAGATTGAAAATATACTTTCTTATTTTTAGTTTAAAAGAAGTATACTAATAGGACACTTGAATAAACTTCTTTTCATAAGGGACAAGATGGAAAGTATGGAAAAATGAAAAAGAATGGCCGCAGGTGGAAAAAAAGGGGTCCAGTTAGAGTGGCTCTGGAGAATGTCCTCTGCTCCAGCTGAAATAGGATCAGGAGCTCTGACATCACCACAGTTTTCTGTTTCTTTCCATTCATACAGTGTGAAGGAATCTGAAGCTCAGTGTGCAGTATTTTGCGCAGTACTAAAGGTAATAGGCTGCTGGGTGAGCTGGGCAAACTTGAAACACAACAGTGCTGAAAAGACCAGTTTAGACCAGAATAAGCTTCAGTGCTGGTTCAGGGTGTTTTGGTGCTTGTCTAGCTGTTTGTAAATTATATTTGTATCTCTGAATACTTTGCATACATTTTGATGTTGATTTGAATAGGTAACAGCTACAATTTTTCATATTGAGAATTTTAATGAATAGGAAAAGTGTAAAAATAAGTGCTGTAACTGGACAACAAGTGCTATCCCATTTTCATATGGTTAGAAAAAGATATGACCTCATGAAGGTAAAAATGCCCCCTAATATTATCAGAAAAAGTAAATATCACAACAAAAAAGTTCTGACATCGGTTTAATGTCTTCTCCTTTTTCACTTTTAGTCTTACTTTTTTTATTCCTTCCTTTCAACTAGGTGAACGTGATTTCACCAAGGAATCTGAACATAAACTGTATAAAGTTCCCTCAGACCAGATTGGTACAACATGTAATACAACATGTTCATTGGTACAACACCAAGTACAACATGTTCCTAGATCATATTTGTTGATCCTGGAACAACATTTCAATCAACCAATCCGGTTTGAGGGAAGTTTACGGTTTATGTCAGTTTAGGCTTACAACCAGGATTAGTTGCTTCAACATCATTGTTATTCATCTATCATTTCCCTAGGTTTAGGGGTAGGTATAGGGATAGGGTTAGGACTAAATTTGCATCCTGAGTAAACATTTACCATTTCCACTCAAATTGTGCTGGTCCTGGTGCGTATGCTGGTACTGAACTGGGGAAACTACAAACCTTGGTTTCTCACAGGTTCTCACCTATTATGTCCGGTCTGTGCTCTGAGAACCTATTTCCACAGCTCAGGCCAGTGTCGTAAATCCTCTCAGCTTCAGGTCTGCTTTAGGGGCCACAATAGAGGGAATGTACCTCGCATTAAACCACTGATACAATCTCCCTCGCCTATGAGGTCCACGGAATGGCTTTGCCTTTAGGGATTAGGGTTCACTCCACTAGGACTCATTAAGGGTGCATATTTACAAAATGTTTGTGCTGTAGCGGGATGGTCGGCAGGTTTTAAAGTCTGGACGCAGATTCAACCCCAGAGTCTCAAGTCCATAAGGGTTGATCTGGGACTAAGCCTGCACTCAACAACTGCCTCTGCAGATACATAGCCTTGTTGGACAGGCACTATCCTGAGGCACTGTCACTGAGATATTTTGTTTGCCATTTGGGGAAACCACACCAGCAGCAGCACATTGTTGGTGGAAAGGGGACATGGGGTACCCCAGGGATCTGTCCTGGATCCCCTTTCTTTTCCCCATTACTTTACAGCTACAATAGCTGCTTTCAGACATTAAAATAGGTAAATCGCCTAAAATTTCCAGATTCCAGTAAATGCATCATATGTTCTGTGTATACACAAACATTGGACCCAAGGGCAGCGCTAGAGAATTTTTAAAGCAGGTGCTGAGGGGGTGCTAAATCATTGACAGGGGGAGCTTCACAATTATATATATATTAAATATAAATACCATTAATAAATTAGCAAAACTTGGTCACTCAATATTTAATATTCAATTATTTAAATTATCACAATTAAAGTTTTAATGTTATTAAATTGAACATGCACAACATTCAGCATTAAATCAAATATTCTTAAATATTTATTATTATTAATCATGTTATTTCAACATAATATCTTGTTATTTCGACATAATATGTGTGCGTGCAACAAGCAAGATATAAATTTGTAAATCCGATGACACGCATGTATTGATTTTTATTAATAAACTAGGGTTTTCTGTGTCAGTGTCGGCTGCAAAGATGAAGTTGACGATCGCCATCTCCGTAGTGAATGTGCCTATAGTGATAAATGCACATAATGGATTACATAATCAGAGAGTAGCCTATTTATTTTAGTTTTGAATAGTTTCGTTTAAGACATTTCAAGCTTTCTATAGATATATTTCTCATGTCTGTGAGGCATATGCTGATTTTCGGTTAATTTATGATGAGATGTGTTCCAGTTAACGTGCAATGCAAGTGACCGTAATGGAGATGGAACACTATGTGTTTGGTATCTATGGATTCAGAAGACCCTAAGCTAATATAAGCACACATGTAATATGTTTATAAAGGAAGAATGAGTGAAAATGTACAATAAACTAGAGAATTTCAAAAAACGAAAATTCGATTTTTGGCATTTATTTCTGAAAATCACACATCACTCAACAATAGTGAACAGTTTTTGAACAAAAAATATATTTGTCAAAGCCTTTGCTTGACAGACATGTGTAATTGTTAAATAAAATGTGTAAAGAACAATGAAAAATTTAACTTTATTTACAAATAGTCCCGAGCGTTTTTCATAGGAATGCTTAAAATTTTCGAAGCAATGCTTTCTCCTCGTCGCTCTCCAGTAATTGTTCCAGAGCTTGTTCCACCGTAAATCGTTTACTGCTTGCCATCATAAAAGTGCTAAAACAATAAATAATGCTATAATTGTATGTGTACTGTATAGGCCTACAACACATGAGCTGCTTGATTTATGTTTGATTAGTCATGTTTGGTTACGTTTGTTATCACTTTTTTTAGCGGAATCTGAGGAAGACGGCAAAAAAGACCGCACCTCTCTATCATTAATAGTTTATTGACACAAGTTGAAAGGCATTTGTTTTGTGCATAGTAAAACATATCTGCAACATTTATCAAGTTCACGGATAATTGTGCGTGCATTCATTAATCATTATGATACTAAAATCATAATAAAGTAGGCTATACTATGTACAAAATATCAGATGAGCCCAGAATATGTTTAATTACACGTTAAGCATTTTCTTCCCATAGAAAACCATTTTAAGAACACTTAATGTGGCTTAATGAAGATTAGAATATCCCTTTATTATGTCGAAATAACAGATATTATGTCGAAATAATGACTTACTATGTAAAAATAACAGATATTGTGTCGAAATAATGACTTTTGTCGAAATAATGACTTATTATGTCAAAATAAAGAGATATTATGTTGAAATAACAACTTAAGATCTCGAAATAAAAAGTTCATAACTTCCATAGAATACAGCCTGAATATAATTGCTTCCAGAAATTATTTTTGGGAGTGCTTTGGTCTTTCTTGGGGGTGCTGAAGCACCTGCTAGCCCCTCCCTAGCGCCGTCCATGAAAGGCCATTCACACATCAACAGCAAAAAAAAAAAAACAGTAAACTCTGTGGTGTAAATTATTGGAAATCACCTTTAAACACATATCTTTTTCTTTGAGAAGTGCTTTAGTTTCTGTCTAATCTGACAATGTATTTTTTAAATTAAAAGTGACAGGCATAAGGAGCCTTTAAAAATGCAAGATGCCAAACAACTGTATCTTTAGTGAAGAGGGGACTCAAGAAGTGTTTTTAAAAATGTGTGCTCAACTATGAGATGTGGTGCATTGGTCAAATTTAATAGTAATTTATCAGAAATTCAGATTATTTGAAAACCTGAAATGTACATGAAAGCGTAGTCACTGCACATTAATAAAAAAGATATAAGACATGTACCAGCTCTCTCCAAAGAAAGGATAACAGTACAGCAGATAACTATAGACTGAATACATGTACCTAGAGTTACTCTCAACATTCAACCTATCCTTGCCTGTCATGTCAAATTAGACTAGAATATCAGACACTAAGTGATTCTCTGTCTTACCAGTGTACTCCAGGTGGGTCTGTCTGAAAATCCTGTTCTTTGCATCAAAGGAGAAAACTCCGGGCTCAATGTCACCTGCAAAACAGAGAGGGACAATCACTCACTCACATAGTCTAAACCAGGGGTTTTCAATTTTTAGATGTCACTCACTCACTCACTCACTCACTCACTCACTCACTCACTCACTCACTCACTCACTCACTCACATATAGTCTAAACAAGGGGTTTCCAATTTTTAGATGCCATAGACCCCCAATATGATAATCCTTTTGTGAGGGGGCTTATAAACTGAAAGAAGATCAGATTATTTTAAGCCGCTAAACACTCAACATTTTCAACCCAATGATTCAGTGAGCGAATTCTTTCAAACAATCAGTCCAAAATAGTGCTAATGTAAAGAAACACAGGCTTATTACATCAGATATGGCAGAGAGAACAGTGACTCTTTGGTGCGGTGCGAAATACACTCAACGGATCGTCAAATCCTCCCACCGATGGCCAACTGAAAACCTCATAAATGTGGGCGGCGAGGCCCAGCTGGCTGCCACACAGATATATCTTCAATAGGTATTTCACTTGACCAAGCCCATGACGAGGCCATGCCTCTTGTAGAATGACCTCTGACGCCTAAGGGGCAATGAAGGCCCTTAGACTCTTGAGCCAGTGTGATAGCATCCACTATCCAGGACAATAATCTCTGCTTTGTGAAAGCGAGCCCCTTGGTTTGGCCGCCAAAGCATACAAAAAGCTGTCCTGACTGTCTGAACGAGGCAGAACACTCCAGATAAACTCTGAGATCCCTGACAGGGCAGAGTAGATTCGCGTCGCTAGCAAAATACCTGTGCTCTGAATGGAGTAGAGAGCACTTTAGGAACATAACCATGCCTTGGCTTAAGGACGACTCTGTGGAGTCGTTGGTCCCAAACTCAAGGCAGGAAGCGCTTCCTAATAGCGCTTGTAAATCACCCACTCGCTTAACTGAAGGTAGTGCCAGTAAGAGCGGTTTTAATCAAAAGAGGCTTCAGGTCCGCAGACCGAAGCAGGTCGAATGGGGCACCATTCATGGCTTCCAGGACTGTGGAGAGGTCCCAGATAGCTTTAACCTTCTGGCCCCTTTAAGGAAGAGCACGACAAGGTCTTTTCTTCCTAGTGATTCCCCGGACACAAGAGCGTGAGTTGCTGTTATGGCCGCCACATACACCTGCATCCAACAGCTCTTGCAAGAAGGTGAGTACACTTGATACTTCGCACGAGTAGGGGTCCAGGCTCTGTGTTGCGCACCAGCCAGAGAATACTCCCCACTTTTGAGCGTAGAGACGCCTAGTTGAAGGCGCTCTCGCTTCAATTATGCTTTTTAGCACCCTTTCAGGGAGAAACCCGGATACCCATTGAGGGGCCATCCGTGAAGGGCCTACAAGTCGAGGCGGGGATGCCAGATTTTCCCGTTCCCCTGCGTGAAGAGATCTCTCCTCAGTGGTATTGGCCATGGGGCTGTTTCCAGCAGCTGCGCCAACTCTGAGAACCATAACTGGGTCTTCCAGAGAGGGGCTATTAATAGCACTGATCTGTTTGATGACCTGAGGTAGCATTGTGACCGGATGAAATGCATACATCTGACGGCTCGGACAGTCGTGGGCTAGCGTGTGCCTACTTTTTGTTTCCATAAAGCTTTTCAGCAGATGGAAGCATGAAGTGCTCCAAAATCTCCTGATAGCAAGCTGCATTGACCCTGCCCTTGATAAAACACAGTGGACCAACACCAGCAGCTGACATGGCACCCCAGACCATCACTGACTGTGGATACTTGACACTGGACTTCAGGCATTTTGGCATTTCCTTCTCCCCAGTCTTCCTCCAGACTCTGGCACCTTGATTTCCGAATGACATGCAACCACTGAGCAACAGTCCAGTGCTTCTTCTAGCCCAGGTCAGGCGCTTCTGCCGCTGTTTCTGGTTCAAAAGTGGCTTGACCTGGGGAATGCGGCAACCTGTAGCCCATTTCCTGCACACGCCTGTGCACGGTGGCTCTAGATGTTTCTACTCCAGACTCAGTCCACTGCTTCCGCAGGTCCCCCAAGGTCTGGAATCGGTCCTTCTCCACAATCTTCCTCAGGGTCTGGTCACCTCTTCTCGTTGTGCAGCGTTTTTTGCCACACTTTTTCCTTCCCACAGACTTCCCACTGAGGTGCCTTGATACAGCACTCTGGGAACAGCCTATTTGTTCAGAAATTTCTTTCGGTGTCTTACCCTCTTGCTTGAGGGTGTCAATGATGGCCTTCTGGACAGCAGTCTTACCCATGATTGCGGTTTTGAGTAATGAAACAGGCTGGGAGTTTTTAAAAGCCTCAGGGGTCTTTTGCAGATGTTTAGAGTTAATTAGTTGATTCAGATGATTAGGTTAATAGCTCGTTTAGAGAACCTTTTCATGATATGCTAATTTTTTGAGACAGGAATTTTGGGTTTTCATGAGCTGTATGCCAAAATCATCAGTATTAAAACAATAAAAGACCTGAAATATTTCAGTTGGTGTGCAATGAATCTAAAATATATGAAAGTTTAATTTTTATCATTACATTATGGAAATTTAATTAACTTTATCACAATATGCTAATTTTTTTAAGAAGGACCTGTATATTTGTAGCCACAACATATTTTGTGGTGGGGCTTTTCTGGAAGATGTGTTATTAACTGTAAAAACAGCACTGTTTACACAGTATGTAACACCGCCAATATTTGTCCAATAGTAATATAGTCTCTCTTGGAAAAGGTGAGCCCAGCATATTATTGTCACTGCTGTTAAAATGCTTTCACAGCACAGGATCACAACTTTGGACCTTGGCAGATTAAACCAAGAAGGATCAAACCAACTGTATCCAACCAGAAAGTGTAGGAGAACTCAAAGAAAATTCATCACATATGAGTCACCTTACTTCCAGTAAAGAGTCTCACTGAGAACCCTAACAGTCTCATTCCTGACTTACCACGCGCTATTACTGCTTCTTGTGTTGCTTACTGGAAATACCCTCATTATTTTACCAAAAGATAATCAGCATCTTTACCGTGTATAAAGTTAGTGTAGCGACTTGTAGGATGAAAATCATTCAAATGTTTTTGGAAAAAGTTGTAGAACACTGTTAAATGGTAGTTCACTGACTAAGACAGAGATGTTTTAGATGGAAAAGAGGCAATCACTTAAATCGTTAAAAAAAGAGTGGGTGTGGATTAGAATGGCGATTTTGTAATGGGTAATAAATATAAAAAGAACATGTTTGCACTTGATTTGACAAAAATCTAAAGAAAATCCATCATCCGCCAACAGCATACACAGAACATACAAAACCATACAGATACAAACATACAGTCATTCTCATTTCAACCCCATCACAGTACATTTGGAAATAATAATAATAATAATAATATATATATATATACAGTCGTGCTCAGAATTAATGGTACCCCTGGTAAATATGATGAAAAATGGCTGTAAAAAATAATTCTGCATCGTTTATCCTTTTGATATTTCATTCAAAAAATTGGCAAAAATCGAACCTTTCATTGAAGTAAAATAATTGACAGTGGAGGGGAAATCACATTATGAAATAAATGTTTTTCTCCAAAACAAGTTGGCCACAATTATTGGTACCCCTAGAATTGTTTACGAGTAAAATATCTCTTAAGTATATTCCCATTCATATTTACATTTTTTTTGCACACCAGGGTGACTAGGAACATGAAATTGTCCAGCCATGACTTCTTGTTTTACAAGAGTTTAAATATGGTGAAACACAAAGGCCAAATTCCCTTAATCATCCATTACAATGAGTAAAACCAAAGAATATAGTTCTGATGTGCATCAAAAGATTGTTGAGCATCACAAAATAGAAAGTGGCTGTAAGAAAATAGCTAAAGCATTGAAAATCCCCATTTTGACCATCAGGGCAATAATTAAGCACTTCCAATCAACTAAAGATGTTACAAATCTGCCAGGAAGTGGACGTGTGTCTGTATTGTCTTAATGCATGGTGAGGATGAAAGTTTGAGTGGCCAAAGACTCTCCAAAGATCACAGATGGAGAATTGCAGAGATTAGTTGAGTCTTGGGTTCAGAAAGCCTATTAAAAAAAAATTGAACAACCCCTACATCACCACATGTTGTTTGGGAGGTTTTCAAGAAAAATCCTCCTTGCTCATCCAAAAACAAACCCCAGCAAATTCAGTTGTCAGACATGACTGGACCTTCAAACAGCACAGGGTTCTGTGGTCAGATGAAACTAAAAAATAGCTTTTTGGCAGCAAACATGCAAGATGGGTTTGGTGCACACAAGGATAAAAAGTACCCCATGTGTACAATTTAATATACCATCTTTAATGTTGTGGTCATATTTTTCTGCTGGAGGTCCTGGACTTCTTATTCAGATACATGCATGGCATCGTGGATTCTATCAAATACCAACAGATAAAAAATCTAAACCTGACAGCCTCTGCTAGAAATCTTATAATGGGCCGTGGTTGGATCTTCCATCAGGACAACGATACAAAACAAACATCAAAATCAACACAAAAATGTGTTAAGTAGCACAAAATGAAGCTTCTGCCATGACCGTCCCAGACCTGATGAGTGGAGTGAACTGAAGAGAAGAAGTACCAACATGGATCTGGGAATCTGAAGGATCTGGAGAGATTCTGTAAGAATGGTCTCTGATCTCTTGTCTGTGTTCTCCGAACTCATCAGGCATTATAGGATAAAACTCAGAGCTGTTATCTTGGCAAAAGGAGATTGCAAAAAGTATTTAATAAAAGGGTACCAATAATTGTGGCCAACGTGTTTTGGAGATAAACATTTATTTCATAATGTGATTTCCCCCCCACTTTCTATTCTTTTACTTCAATGAAAGTTTAGATTTTGGCCAATATTTTGAATGAAAGATCAAAAGGATAAATGATGCAGATTTATTTTTTCCAGCCATACCATTAATTCTGAGCACGACTGTATATATATATATATATATATATATATTAGTGCTGTCAAACGATTAAAATATTTAATCGCGATTAATCGCATTAATGTCATAGTTAACTCGCGATTAATCGCACATTTTTATCTATTCTAAATATCTCTTGATTTATTTTTGTCCCATTATTTTTTTCTCATTTTAATGCTCTTATCAACATGGAAAAGTAGATTGGCTTGCTTTGTGCAAATGTTTTTTTATTGAAAACAACATTGGCATATACTGTGTTCAATTTCACACTAACATTCTCACTTGGAGCAAATAATCTCTCACACAATGTAACACTGTCCATCAATAAAAGGGTGAAAGAAATACTGATGAGGTCCTGATTTTGACGAGGGGGCGGAGAATGCGCATCAGCTGTCTGTGTGTGTGTGTGTGTGTGTGTGTGTGTGTGTGTGTGTGTGTGTGTGTGTGTGTGTGTGTGTGTGTGTGTGTGTGTGTGTGTGTGTGTGTGTGTGTGTGTGTGTGTGTGTGTGTGTGTGTGTGTGTGTGCTTGGCCATCAAGTGGTATTTCAGACTGGACGTGCTGCGATGATGATAGCTCAGTTCACACACACACAATCACTTTGGCTCGTCAATGGAACCATTTGGCAACTTTTTAAAAGTAAACTTTCCATTCAGAATCTTATTGGCATCCATTTCGGCGTCTCGCGCTCGTCATCCACTCAAAACGTAACGTTAACCCAGCCTACTACTCTTTGGACGGCTCGCATACACAAACAAGTGTGTGCGGCGTGCCTGTTGTTTTCGGTCTAGCTGGATCCGGTGTGGTGTTGTAGTTTTACTTTCAGACAGGACGCGGAATGCGGAATGCGCAGCGCTGGGTAATCGTCACAGAACGCAGCGGCAAAAGTTGAACTATTTTGAACTTTGACCGAGGCGTGCGCGCCACTGCACTTGGGCTTTGGTCGACAAAGCAACAAAACGTCATCGCGCGGCGCAAGCCATTGAAATCATGATTGAAATGAATGGGTTTCATAGCGCAGCGCCGCGCATGCCGCTTCCTGTTGCAAAAGCATGTGAAAAAAACTACAAAGTTTGCTAGGCCAAAAAGAACGTTAATCTCGCGATAAAAAAATTTACGCCGTTAAAATGGGTTTGCGTTAACGCCGTTAATAACGCGTTTAACTGACAGCCCATATATATATACACACAGTGAGTAAAATAAGTATTTGAACACCCTGCTATTTTGCAAGCTCTCCCACTTAGAAATCATGGAGGGGTCTGAAATTGTCATAGTAGGTGCATGTCCACTGTGAGAGACATAATCTAAAAAAATAAATATATCCAGAAATCACAATGTATGATTTTTTTAACTATTTATTTGTATGATACAGCTGCAAATAAGTATTTGAACACCTTAGAAAATCAATGTTAATATTTTTAGTACAGTAGCCTTTGTTTGCAATTACAGAGGTCAAACGTTAAAATAGCAGGGTGTTCAAATACTTATTTTCCTCACTGTATATATATATATATAACAAAATAATAATAACAACTATATACTAATAATAAGATAACAGAGTTAATTCTGGTAATGTTACACAGTTTTGGGTTGCCCTACAAGTAAGTAAGTAAGTAAATAAGTAAATAAATAAATAACATTTCTCAGGTTTCGAACATCAAAATGTTATAGCCTTGAAGATCAGTGCAAAAAATGTCTATGCTTAGAAAGCAAAATCTATAGGCAAAAATAGTACTTAGTACTAGAATTATGCACTATTCTAGTGTGAGTAGTGTGTTCACACTGAAAATTCCAAAAGGAAAAAGTGCATTTTAAATCTCTGATGATGTACTTAAAGGCAGGGCAGGTGATTTGATTAATTGATTTTTTTTTGTTATGCTGGTTGAAAGTCTCTTTACATCTTGATAGCAATCACTAAGTTAAGTGGTCTAAATGTATGTATATATCGTCTGTGAAAGGCGTAGGACCATAAAATGTTTGAAGTCAGCGTGAGCACTGCAGACGAAACAGCAGCCAACTTTAACAGTTCCTTCTGTACCAAAACGAGCTTATGCTGCGTTCACGCAGTAACAACTGTCATTTGAAAGAAATGGAACTCTGTGACGTTATACCCGGAGCGGTTTGTGACTCGAATTTATGCGTTTATATTGGCAATACTACCAATGCCAAAATGAATCTGCAGCAGTCAGGTACATGTCAGTGCTCTTTAAGTTATGTTCATTGTTTTTTTTTTAATGTTATGTGCTTTGAGACATGAGGTAGTTTAACGCTGTCTCTCGTGACACTCTTGTTTGCTCCCTGTTGTACGCTTTCATGTGTTTTGAAATGTGACTTAAACTTGCTTAAATTTACTTACTTAAAATGTGTAAAGGAGTCAAAACAGTGCCAGGAATAGGAATTGCATGCAAACGAAGATCTGCTGCATGGAGAATTGTAATGGGCAAAGTAGCTCCTATGATGAGAAAAAACAGGTATGCTTCAGCATTCTATATTTTCTAGTGACAGATCTGGTGACATCATGTCCTGTTTTTGGTTCGTTTAGATGTCTTTGGTTCATGTTGCGTACACATTTATGTCAAAGCAAACCAGAGTTCATTTGGAAGCAGACCGAGACCCACCTTTTCAGGGGTCTTGGTCCGCTTGTTTGGTGCACACCAGGGCTCAGATAGCAGCATTCACACTTATTCAAATGAACCGCACTAAAAGAACAATCACACCAGAGTCCAAACCTGCCAAGATGAACACACCCTTAGGAAAAGAGTATATAGCGAATGCATGATGTTTTCATGTCAATCAAAACAACATTTTGGCAGTGGCAACTAGCAGTGGCATCTCTGGCTCTTGATTTCTAGTAGGGCAAAATCAATAAGATGCCCAGCACAACACATGGGAACATACAAATGTCCCTATTTTCATTTCAAACAAAAATGCACTGAAACCATCCACACCAAATGGCCTTATAATGGCAGATAACTCAGGTGAACTAAAAGTATAACAAATCTACTATGCAATTAATGTGATTTAAAAGCCAAAACACATTCCTCATGCAGTTTCCAGGACAAAGGGCAACCCCCTCTGCCAAGCTTTTCCAATCTACATTTACCTGAAAATCTCATGCTTATTGCTTAGCTTTACACATCATCAGGCCTGCAAACACTTTTAGTACACACATAGAGAAAAGATGGACATGTGCGGAATAGATCACCCTACATAGTCTTGTCTTGTCTTAACTGCTGAGTAACTGGCTGAGCTGAGATGAAAGGATTATGTGATGCTATTCATAAAAAATATAAAAGTAAAACAAGATTGGATATACTAGGTAACTGCTAGTTAACCACTAGTGGTGGGGAAAAAATCGATTCTGTTCAGTATCGCGATATTTTGCGCACGCAATTATATCAATACAATAGCACAAAGTATGGCAATATTTAATTATCTGTTTTACTTTCAGGTTTTCCCCATTGGTTTTCTCGGAGCTCTGATCATTTACATTTGCGTATTTCATCCACAAGGAAGTGCTTTTTGCAGTGCTTTGTTGTCGTGCAGTCAACAGGAAATTGAAATGAAAATGTAGATGCCAAGTATAAGTTTAGCAAAGATATATTTCCACTCGCTGAACACTGACTGAGCGTTTGAGAGTTTCGCTCTCCGTCAAGCGATAATTCAGCTCAGCGTACCCGTGTGTGACGTACCGTGAACTCTAGTGTGAAGGCGAGCGACTCGCCGTCACGCACACAAAGAGAGCGAGAGAGAGTTACATTATATCACACAAAATCTACGCGCTACATGTAAACGATATTCTTGTTTGTATTTTCCTGTCAAAATAACTGAGTTCATCTTGTATTATTCAGCTTTTAAGAACAGGCAGAAGAGATGCCGGTTTCTCCGGTAGTGGGCGGAACTAATGTGCAAACGGCAATCTTATTGGATGGCACCCATGCCTGTTTTAATTTCAGCAAATCAGAGCGAACGAATGCTGTCAAATGATTAACATTCATGAATCAAGCAGCTCATGTGTTGTAGGCCTATACAGGTCCTTCTCAAAAAAATAGCATATTGTGATAAAGTTCATTATTTTCCATAATGTAATGATAAAAATGAAACTTTCATATATTTTAGATTCATTGCACACCAACTGAAATATTTCAGGTCTTTTATTGTTTTAATACTGATGATTTTGGCATACAGCTCATGAAAACCCAAAATTCCTATCTCAAAAAATTAGCATATCATGAAAAGGTTCTCTAAATAAGCTATTAACCTAATCATCTGAATCAACTAATTAACCCCCAGACCTTGGGGGACCTGCGGAAGCAGTGGACTGAGTCTGGAGTAAAAACATCTAGAGCCACCGTGTACAGGTGTGTTCAGGAAATGGGCTGCAGGTGCCGCATTCCCCAGGTCAAGCCAGTTTTGAACCAGAAACAGCGGCAGAAGCGCCTGACCTGGGCTACAGAGAAGCAGCACTGGACTGTTGCTCAGTGGTCCAAAGTACTTTTTTCGGATGAAAGCAAATTTTGCATGTCATTCGGAAATCAAGGTGCCAGAGTCTGGAGGAAGACTGGGGAGAAGGAAATGCCAAAATGCCTGAAGTCCAGTGTCAAGTACCCACAGTCAGTGATGGTCTGGGGTGCCATGTCAGCTGCTGGTGTTGGTCCACTGTGTTTTATCAAGGGCAGGGTCAATGCAGCTAGCTATCAGGAGATTTTGGAGCACTTCATGCTTCCACCAGCTGAAAAGCTTTATGGAAATGAAGATTTCGTTTTTCAGCACGACCTGGCACCTGCTCACAGTGCCAAAACCACTGGTAAATGGTTTACTGACCATGGTATTACTGTGCTCAATTGGCCTGCCAACTCTCCTGACCTGAACCCCATAGAGAATCTGTGGGATATTGTGAAGAGAAAGTTGAGAGACGCAAGACCCAACACTCTGGATGAGTTTAAGGCCGCTATCGAAGCATCCTGGGCCTCCATAACACCTCAGCAGTGCCACAGGATGATTGCCTCCATGCCACGCCACATTGAAGCAGTCATTTCTGCAAAAGGATTCCCGACCAAGTATTGAGTGCATAACTGAACAGAATTATTTGAAGGTTGACTTTTTTTGTATTAAAAACACTTATTTTATTGGTCGGATGAAATATGCTAATTTTTTGAGATAGGAATTTTGGGTTTTCATGAGCTGTATGCCAAAATAACCAGTATTAAAACAATAAAAGACCTGAAATATTTCAGTTGGTGTGCAATGAATCTAAAATATATGAAAGTTTAACTTTTATCATTACATTATGGAAAATAATGAACTTTATCACAATATGCTAATTTTTTGAGAAGGACCTGTATTATATTTTTTAATAGACTATGGTTGTATATTGTCATTATTAGTAGTAGAATCAGTAGTAGGATTATCTTTTAATAATAATTACTCTTATCTTCTTTTATTACAGAAACACTAAATGACCAACAATATCTTAAGCACCACCAGTTCAGTTTAAGTTCAGTTAAAATGACAAATATGCATTCATGCATGATTATCAAGTTTAGTTTGAATTACTGAAGTTCTATCATTAAATAGGCTAATGCTTGATTATCATAATATAATGCTTGATTGACTGATTTTAAGAGTGTACATTTAGATATTTAAAAAGCTGTGCCATTTTACAATGATAAGCTGATTTGGTGGAATTATATACTGTATATAAAAGTTTTTGCACTTCAGTTAATGTGTAGAAGATAATGTTGACAGAATTAAATGTGACATTTGAAGTGAGTTGAGCAGTCTTATTTTCCTCATTTTTTGTAATGCCTTTGAATAATCAACTATGAATCGCAATATATTGCAGAATCGAATCGCAATACTTGCTGTATTGCAATATGTTAAGAATCGCAAATTGAATCGTGGCCCAAATATCGCAATACTATCGAATCGTCACATTTTTGCCAGTTCCCACCCCTATTAACCACCACAAGGTAGTTGTTTGAAACCGTCTGAACATGCTCAGTGCATGTTGCTTTAGATGAGCCGCTGAATGGATCAATGTTAATGGTGTCAGGCAGGATGTATTAACACTCAGCTAATGTTAAACAGGATGCAAATCTTTGTGTCATACAGACCCAGGCTTGAATCTGCGTATTCACTGTGTAATGTCCAACCCAAGAAAATTGGAAAAACGTGCTTGAGGCAACATTTCTGCAAAATGATATTGTTCATTGTTCTTGTGCGTTTCGTGACACTTTTAAAGTAAAATGTCCAGTGAGTGGCGCTAAAAGCATTCTTACCCAAATTTTATCCAAATCAAATGAAAGTGAATCTTGTGAAATGAAATGCCCGGGAAGTGGCGATAAAAGCTTAATACTCCTTTGAAAATAACATACCACTTACACTAAAGACATCCTAAACCTAACCGATTGTGATAACAAATCAACATAACATGAAATAAAAATGCATATGCTGACCTAACCACGCATTTAGCGTGTTTCTAAGCTTTTGCAGAGCTCAATGCTGTACCAGGTGAGCTACCGGGAACGTTTTCTACATCAGAAAAGCCATACATAAGGAGCTGGTTATTTGATGCAAATGTAAAAATGTATTAGTTTACAAATAATGCACTATTTTAAAAGTATTTTGAGGTCATAACATAGTATCATGCAAGGAATAATTGATAATCTGCCCATGTAATCATAATTTGGTCCAGAAGTTGGGGTTTTACTGCCACTAATGTTCATTTCAGCTGCAAACTACCGTGAATCGTATGCAAATGTACGATTTTGCAAAAAATGTAGGTAGAGGAACATTTTCCAGTGAGCCTAGGGTGTTAATGCCACAATGGGTGTTACCAGCAACAATTTAAAATGAAGCAGCTAAAAATCTGTTCTCTAAAAGTCCAATTTTGACTATCCTGGATTTTCAAAGAAAATAGTAAGTGAGGAGAGAGATTTATTATGAAAGGGACAATAGCTGCACCCCATGAGAGCAGTGCAGCCAAACAGATCAGTTCTGATAGCAAGGTGATGTCATGCGGAGAGGGACCAGACATATGTTCTCTCATTTCACCCACACTGAATTAAGAGACAGGCTATGGCACACTTCCAAATCCCTCCTGCCCTGAAATCTATAGCTTTCACAGATAGATAGACGCAGCGTTATAAACCACGATATGGCCTGTTGAGGCATCTGTGACTTTGTTCATATGGACATCTGACAGCTAAGCAGGGTTTGTTTTTTAGCAATAGTGTCCACCGTTTAATGAGAAATGGTCAGGAAAAAAAAAGTAGATGAAAAATCTACATGTAAGTGCCTTGTGTGCATTTGCAAGTGTGTTCGTTTTTTTCTACTTGTTATTTTGCAGTTTTTGTTGGCAAAGGTTCATTTATCATTATTTCAATATTATTATTGTGTTTTGACACTTCAATTCCAGTATCTAAATATTCTTAAGTGTAAAGTTCATTGTCATTTGAAATGGTGTAGGCCTACTTGCATTATTATTCTGTTATATTATGATTATATATTCAGTGGCATAAAATAGTCTTAAAATGACAATAATATTGCATTACTCAGTTATTTCTGGGACAATATGTCGCCCAATGAAAAGTAGTTTTAATGACAGGCCTTGTCAACCCCCAGCATTGTTCTAGGTTCCAAACAAGATGTGCTTCAGCACCGTGGACAGGGGCAAAGCAGGCGGGCCAAGGACACAACATGCACATTAAACCACTCATCCCAAATCACAACAGGAAGTCAAGGAGCACCTGGCATCTCACTTGAGTTTGCATTAAGTCGAGGGCATTTTGAATGAGGTCCTCAAACCTTTATAATTCATCTTGCTTTAATCTTATACACAAAACTTGTCCTACCACAACAATGCAACAATAAGACAGATGGAAGGAGGGATCCAGCAGCAGATTTCCATGTATCTAGCTCACAATCTGGACTGGACTAATAATCTGCATTAAATGCCTCTTAAGGCATAGGCAAGAAGATAAAGAGATACATTGAATGGCAAACAATGAGAAACAGAAATAAATCAGTTCTAATGCACCTTGGAATTTCTAGTAGATAAACTTCTCAAAGCCCCGATATATACAAATCAAAATATTTAATTTTCTTTCCGCTTAGGTGTAAAAAAAAAAAAGGTTAAATATCCGAGCAGCGTTATAACAAACATCTTGAACAATTAATTTTCTCGAAAGTTCTAATGTCAAAAGAATCAGAACCGCAGATCCCACCTAACTATTACGTAATTGCAATGGACCAATGGTAGTTTGAAGGTGTTTACACAGTATTAAAAAAAAAAAAAAAAAACCTGTCAAATGTAAAAGCTTAAAGGTAGGTTAGGTAATTTTTTTTATAAACAATTTTTGTTATAATGGTTGAAACTCTCATTACATCCTGATAGCAATCAATAATAGAAGTGGTCTACATATTAAAACATATACATACTGTATATCTTCTGTGGAAGTCCCAGGACCAAAACATTTTCATCCAATCATTGCATTCAGTCCGTATGCAATTATACAATGTCCTACCTGCCTGTATATGTATCTCCATACCAACTTTTACATTTCCTCCTAAAACAAATTACCTTCCCTACATTTAAGCTTTTACATTTGACAGTTTTTTTTATTTTTTTTTATACCAATACAAATTTATACCAAAAACCAAACCAAAAAGATTATACTGTGTTTACACTATGTTGTAACTGTAATCCGGAGCTGTTTACGTCCTCAGACTCGAATCTATGAGTTTCTATGTCAACCCTATCAACGCCAAAATGAACTGCAGCAGTCAGGAGGTATAGGAAAGAGCTCTGCAAGTTGTTTACGTTCATTATTATTCTAATGTTAAGTGGTTTGAGACATGAAGAAATGTCACCTCATCTCTCGTGGTGTTTTGTAGACTCTGCTCTGGCTGTGCGTGTTCATGTGTTTTGGAGGAGGCTTGGCTTTGTGGACGCTCTAAAGGGAGGGTGGGATCTTATGCTTTCAAAGCTAACTTGCTATTGTTAGCCTCGTTAACAGCTAAATTAATGCAACTAAGTATGCAAGAGCCAGTACTTCAGTAACAAGATAATGCTAAAATAATTGTTAGTATCAGTAGTACAGACACACCAAAACCTAAAAAACAAAAATGTCCTTCTCATGCTTTCTACCTTTGTTCTGCTGTTTATATTTGATCCATTGCTTTAAAAATGCTTATTCATTTATTATAATAATAAATAATAGCATAATAATTATTATTTTGCCTAATAAAATAATGCTTTAAAGGAAATGTAGTCATTCGAGTTGTGCTTTATTACAGTTATGAATATGTGGCGAACAGGACGGCCGAGGGACGTGAGAGAACGGCGCGAGGCCGGTGGTGCGATTGCTAATGAGCAACACCTGTGAAGCACACCGGTCTCGCATCTCTCACGGAGGAGCGGAAGCATAAAGGAGGAGCGACGACGTTGATGATCGAGAGAGGAACAGGCCTGTATTTTAGTTGTGTTTTGTTTTTGTATCTGTATTTTACTTTAGCCAGCAGTCGTCCGCGAGGGGCTGCTGGCAGTTATATTTATTTTCGGTAGCCAGCAGTCGTCCGCGAGGGACTACTGGCGGTATTTTCGTTTGTTTGTTTTATTTTAAATAAACTATATTTTGATTGTTCGCCGGTCACCGCCTCCTTTTTCCCTGAACATTGCTACAGAATACATAACATAGTTCTGTAAGTATTTTAAGGCTAGATTCAGTTGTTTTAATTTAATTTGTTAATATTTACACTACAGTTCAATGGTGTGTGTTTTTGTTTTGCTGTGGTATTAAAATTAGTACAAAGAAGAGTGAGATTTCACTGGCATCAGCATTGACTGCTGACATTTTGGTTTCATGGTAACCCTAAATTCAACATAGTTGTCCAACTTGGACTTAATGTAATCTCAAGTTTTAAGCTTTGGCAGAGTCAATATCAAAGCCAGAGTGCACACACCAACAAATATGAGTCATGTTGTCATCCCTCTCATACACGTATCAAACAGCTCAAGCACTAAAGCAGATTTGGCCCTTGTTTGGCTCTTGTCTGGATAGTATGGGTTTAATTCCTTCTGAACTGTGCCTGTATCAGGTATCAAGAAATCAAACTCCGTATTGGCTCTGATGACACACCTTCAGAGTGCCATTTGGGCTCTGGGCCTATCAGTTTCACAATCGAGGCTTTATTCCTCTGGACTATAACGGCTGAGGCTTTAAGTATGATTACAGAGGGATTGTCTTAAATAACCTCAGAGAGAAAAGGCACTGTGAGCTAAACCTTATGCTGGCAGAACACATTTAGCAAAGAGGAGAGCTGAGTTACGGGAGTTACGGGAAGGACAGTTAAGCATCAGGTTTGAGTTTAAGGGAATACTTGGGATTATTTGAGGTAGCCATTGAGCGATGTAAGAAGTATCTTTATATTTGGTTACATAACCAGATACCATTCACTTTACACACAATATAAGGCTGTCATTACAAAACCAGTTTCCTTTCCACATCGTCCTCTGTTACTTTAATGCTGGACAGTTGAACGTAAAGTTTACCAGTCATTTATACACTACGGCCATGACTCGGCTGGCATATTGCATGTGGATTTGAGCTGAGAACTGCAGTCCAACTGCACAAAAAGGAGAAGCTCAGTGCCGTAGACAGAAAGTAAGCTGTGTGAGGCAGGTCGTTCTTGAGCAACATTGCACTTAATAAAAAAAAAAGTGAAAGATAAATATTGTCACAGGCTTTCCTGGAAACCACTGGGGAGATTCCTATGGCCTGTCCGATGCAACCTGAAAAATCCCACTCCTTCATGGAAAGTCATTAAGGCTGCCTTATCAGTATGTCACATGCCAGGCCATCTGAAACACAAGGAAAGGTGCTTTTGTGGGTCTTGCATGGAAGAACTGATTCCATCACATTACATTCCTGGCTAGTGGCTCGGGTGTACTGGGTTTGATTAATAACTGGAATTTATTGGATGGTCCATGAATGATTATTATTATTGACATTAATAATAATAATTATATGCTATTCATTATTCATATGATACATGAATTCCTAATTAATTGGGCAATTAAGCTTTTATCTGTAGTGACTAATACACACACATTTACTTTAAAGGGACAGTTCACAAAAATAAATAAAAATATACAACTCACATTCATGTCATTCCGCCCCTGACTTTTAGACTTCAAAATATGATATTGGTGGGTTTTTTTGTTTGTTTGTTTGTTGTTGTTTTTTTTTGCACAACGAAAGTCAGTGAGGATAATGTGGTTTTGAATCACTAACTTTAAATGTTTAGGCAAAAATAGCTTCTTCTTACTTCTATTGTCCCAGTGAACTATAATAAATAATTTTAAATGTAATATTGAATAAAACATTACAGTAAACATTATAATAAAGTAGCTTACATGTGCTTCAGTATGTTAGTCAACACATTAAAACAAGTGTACTTATGTAAAGTACGACACAAAATTATTAAAACAAAAACTTAAAAAGTACATCAAGTAAAACTTTTCAAAAGTTTACTTTACTGTGTTAAGAAACATATTATTGAAAATGTAGTCTTTTGAAGTACACATAAGTGGCATTTTATTTGAATAATATTATCTGCAAGTACATGTTTTTAAATATATACTTTTAAGGTTTGAAGTGCACTACAAATGCATATTCAATACAATTAAACACACTCCTTTTTCACAAGAGATTAATACATCTGTGATGAGAATATTAAATAAAGGCAACAAAAAAATGTAACAACAATCGATGACAATGTGGTGCATCGTACTAACTTTTAATTTGTTGCATACTTTGGTCACTTTTTAAATTACAAAAACATCTGTCAGTGTAAATAATAAAATCATATTACATTATATTGTACTATTAGTGTAAGTGAAATTGTTAATGTTATCCAATTCCCTGTCAATTAGTTACTAGAATGTTTTGAGACTGTGCGATCTGTGGTATCTGGTATCATCAGCCAATCAGTGCTTCATAACATCATTTTTCTTTGACTCCAGAGTTATTACTCACGTGACATTTTATTAAACCACAAAATGTATTTTATTTAAAAATCAGATTTACACCATAATGTCTCTGAATATTTATACATCTCTCAAACACAAGAACCACACAAGAATACTCTTTTACTGTAGACTGTGTAGATCATGGAAATGTCATCTATAAGAGCCTCTTTTTAACAGCTAGGTCAAAACCTGTACAATATCAAGAAAGTGTATTTGTACTGACTGTCTGACAGCCCAGACGTCTAGGTTCCTGGGTGATGATGGGTAATATCAGTTTTACAGTAGGTAAAATCTAAACCCCTAGTTTAATTCTTCAATAATCTCATTTGCTCAAATTGTTTTTAGTTTATAATGTGCTGTTGGCTTGTTCAGTCAGAGTATGGCTGGAAATGACAAAAAGGTGGACTATAATTAGGCCACATTACCATAAATCACATGAGCAATAGACTAGCGTCATCCCATCGACAGCGCGAGCGACACAACTACAACGTTTCTTCATAATCACCAAAGCATACAGCCTTACTAGGGAGCTTTCACAGCGTTCTATTTAGAACAACTAGACCGAGCGCTGGGTTTTCGAGACAAAATCTGAACTGTTAACAATACACCTCGTCTAAAAAAACGCAACGATAACGTCACAAAACTGGATACAGAGAACAACGATTCAAACTAGCGCGGCGTGAAAGCTCCTTTAGCATCGAAGCTTTTGTCGCGTTGATTTTAGGACGCTCGTCTCGAATTCTCGTGCAATAAAGAAAAGCAGAATCACTCTGTTTTCTTTAGGCTAATGTAGACTAATGTTGCCCTACTGCGCGGATGTCGATGTAACAAAGGCGATGAACAAACGACGCGATGGACTGCTAGATTGATAGACTAATCGTCATTATGAGGTGGCATGTCGCATCTTTCTAGGATTGGCACGCACGCAATGACCCCCGTTTAACCCAATCCCGCATTCTGCGATTATGTAACATTATTGATGATTTCATCGCGCTCTGGACAATGCCGGGAATTCTGTGTGCCTACAATACTCCAATTTCAGTCCGTTTTTTTAGCGACAAGATAACGCGTTGACCAGGCGCTATTAATTCAGTAGCATATATAACATTTGCTTTAATCGGCATTTGCCCTTCATTATCTTTAATGCTTCAAGTTCTCAGTGCTGAGAGTCTGGATTTCCTGATGACGCTATAAACTGCACTTGAAATCATAAACGGTAAGAAAAGAGCGATGATGTCATTTGACTTCAGTTCCACTAAATTAACGTTTACTCCCGCTAACAAAGAGCTTGCATGTTAAAATGGCTATCAACAAGAGGGCAGCTGGGAAACACATGACTGTAGTCTTATACCGAAACCCCTGAACATGTTTAGTTACCCCCTTACACCACTGACAATGCAACAAATACCCACCCTGGGCACCTATGTGCCCTACCTAATGAGCCCTACGGCTCATGTGACTTCACTGCAAAGACATTAGAATATAAATAATTGACGATTGCATTTGGCGTCGTTATAAAATATCTGGCGAATAAAGCATATTTACAGATCGCATGGGGCAGACTTGTGTTCTTTGGATGTAATGTTCTGTTACTGTACCCTGCAGGACAGATCTGTGTACACAATAAAGCTCAGTAAAACAATGTCAGAAAAGACGTTTACCTGAAAGCGTGGCCGTTCCCTCACCATCTTTAATTCTACGATGACTCGGTCAACCGATTGCCTTGTAGCATTTAGGTCCGGAGAGGCAGGTCTGTTAGATGCTGGCACATGTCTTTCCTCTCGTCCAGGGCAGGCTGGCACAAGCAGAACTGCAATCTCGCGCAGAACACGCTGCTTCGATGAGCGCAAGCGCCGCGCGCCACGCTATCCCGCACGAGACCATTGAGCGGCCCGCGCCACGCCCCCTTCAATGAGCTGTCAGTGGCAGTGCAACCGCACGCTTGTCCCACTGCATGCTTTCAAATCGTGTACAGTGAGTTTGTTTTCCATGCAGACCTACAGTTTCCCCAAAACACGTTAGGATACTTAGATCTCACTTAAAATGTCTGAATGTTAGGCTATTACTTGTATTAAATAATAAAAATATAAACGCAAGTGGCACGTAGGCCTACAAACTGCTGCTCGAGCTTTAATCAGAACTAACTACACTTTTCTGAGCCAAACTGACTTTCAGTCAGGTTTTATTGTATGAATGAAGTCAGTTCTCCTAAATTCCACTAGGTGCTAGCAGAGCAGCCACATCACATCACAGAATCACATTATCTATGAACAGTTCATTCCCACTCAGGTTTAAACATGAATTAGGCTACGCAATGCTTTTTAGATTCATTTTGATCAGTAGACCTATAAATTAAATAAAACAAAAACTTTTCTGTTCACAAGAATCATTTTAAATACAACTTTTATCATGATATGCTGTATTATTAGGTGTCATTGGTCTGTTTTTGAGAATTATAATTATACTTATTGTATTTTTACGAGTTCTTTGTGAGATTTTTATCAATAGCCTAAATCCTACTGAAGGGAGCTTCTGGAGGTCCAAGGCTAATTCTTATTTTCTCTAAAAAGTGGAAAATGTGATGTTACAGTGTAGCCTACTGTTACAGTGTCTGTCACACAATAACAAAAGTCTCGACCAGATCAAAAATAAAACGTGATTGAGGCTAATAAAATAATATAACCCCATGTAAGCTCCCCTGCACTCTGTCAGGTATAGCAAACTGCCCCATTCATGTTTCTATTGTTCTCATTTGACAAACCATTCACACCTCTGCTGAGTATGTGACCTAATCTTCATTGTTCCTTTATCATTATATTTTGTTTTTACTAGTCATTAGCCTTTATTCTAGCAGTACATGGCATGCCAATCATCGCTTTGATAAAAAGACTTTCTAGAAAACAAAACATTTTCTTATGACCTTACATAAATTCTTATGACAGAATATATCATGAAATATAACTGCACCTGTGCAGCTGTATTAGATCTATATTAGCATTACGCTACATAAGACAAATTATTAATTAATACTATGCTTTTACTCAAAACCCACTTTAAACCACAATTGAGTGTTTGTAATAACTTCCAATTACGATCGAATATGGCTTTTGGTCATATAATATTGTTGAAATGTTATTTATATATCCTTTTATGCAGTAAGCAGCTAGTCGCTTCACCTGCTAGCATTTCTCATGTACACATCCTTTATTGTTCTGAAAATAAGCCAAATCGTATGAAGATCACATACATATCTTAAAGGAATAGTTCACTTCCAAATTAAAATTCTGTCATCATTTATTTTATATTTTGAAGAATGTCAGTAGCCAGACAGTTGATGTACTCCATTGACTTCCATTATAGGAAAAAAAAATACTATGCAAGTCAATAGGATACATCAATTGTTTGGTTAGCGACATTCTTCAAAATATCTTCTTTTGTGTTCAGCAGAATAAAAAAAACTCATATAGGTTTGAAACAACTTGAGGGTGAATAAATGATGACAAAGTTTTCATTTTGAAGTGAACTGAACCTTCAACCATGTCATATTTCATGTGTAGAATCGTTTCTTTGGGTTTGTTGTGAACAGAACAGGCTGGGTGATGAAAGTTCGTCATCGGAAGAGCAGTTCATGCTGACTTAAAAAAAAACAGCCATTAAACAGCATTTCTAAAACATCTTTCATAATGGAAGCTTTTTTGCCTCTCCCCTGGAGCACTATCCCACACTGTAGGTCCTAAAATGAGCTCCATTGACCAACACAATCAGACACCATTAGGAGCAATTACTGTTGTTATGGAGCAGGTGTAAACCGTTGCTGTTTTTCCAGCTATATAACCATGGCAGCCTCCCAACACACCACACTTGAGTCTCAGCGGCAGGGCAGCTGAACCTTTAATTACCCTGACAGCTAACACACAGATCTAGGCAGTGCAATAGGGTCCCTAGCCAGTGCATCATCCTCTATTTGAGTCAGTCCCTAAAGAGGGAGTTTGATATTGTGAAAAGACTGTTTTGGGCTTTCAGCTTCCCGTGCTGACATGATGGCAGCCACCTTACTCAACCAGACACAGTCCCACTTTAGACTATGTTGTGGTGGTGTAGTTACTGGTTATATAACAGAATTAGCTTTCTAGTGTGTGTGTGTGTGTGCGTGTGCACCGCTGCGCTGACATAAAACCATCAGGAATAACAACAAGATAGACAGGGAGATACCCGCAATTGCACAGCCGGCGGGTGGAAAGTGAGAGAGCATAATTAGTGAGGTCACCGCAAAGTGATGCGTAAATGGAAAAGGATTCCATGGTGTAGCACCATCAGCCACGTCACACAACCAGGCTGTACACTTTAGGATCTCACTATTACATCACTTGCAAATTACATTCTTCAAGGATAACAACACATATTCGCAACATTGCAGGGTTTGAACAGATGCAAGTTAAAAAATTATATTTGTTTGGTTGTCATTGATCCAACTTTTTTTTTTTCATTTTACATTTCTAAAATTACAATAAAAACACAAGTAACCATATACAAAGAGTCAATAAATGTCATATGCTATATATACACACATGCATAACAATGACTGTCCATGTATAAATACTATACATAGTTATACAAAACATAATACAAAGAGGCAATTCAGCATCCAAAGAATTTCAACCCACCAATTTTATTGCCAGGTATTTTTATGTTTGTTGTATTTATTGGTTGAGGTTCTGTTAATTGAGGTGATCATATTGGATAATTTTAACTTGTGACAAATTGGTCAGTTATGTGCACTTGTTATTCAGTGTAGAAAAATCCAAGTAAAATATTTTTTTTTTTTACTTGTATTTACTATAGTATTAACTGTAAAATTATTCATAATTGCTTGCAACTAACTGTAAACCAAAACCTAATCCTAACCCTATAGTAAGTACATTTTAACTCAGTACTTAAAAACATAAACACTAAAAAGGACACCTTATAATAAAGTGTAATCGTCTTTTATATTCACATTTCTGAATGTGAATTGCGGTATAGCCAAACAATAAATAAACTGAAATTCAAATATATTTATGCAAGCATGATTTTTAAAGAAGCAAAAATGGTGAATATGAGTTTCACAAGTTTTGAAAAAATATTTAAATATCTAAGTCTGAAGGTTTATAGGCCTTGGACAGAGAATGTCAGTACAATAGAATGTCTATACAATTATTTTAAATAGAAACTATTCACGATAAGAATCCACCCTTGAGTCTATATGATATTCTGGTCTCTAGATATCCATCTAGTCCCTCCTTGAGTGTAAGTCTATGTTTTTTTTTTTATTTTGCCCATTTTATCATTTGCTGGATGAAAATTGCAAGTCTGATTAAAAAATATTTTCAAAATATCTTATATCTGTAACAGTATAAGTCTAGCTCTTTCCTTAAGCTGTTATTAAAACGAGTCCCAGTCCTTTGTATTACTTATTCAGATTTGTTCAAATCCGTAACCCTAAACTGTGAGCAATAGTGACACTTGTTCAATAAACACACTCTTCGGGTAGTCTACTTCTATAAGAATAACACTCCCATCCAGAGGGAATAACTTGCTGTATTACAGTAGCAAGCTTTGAATAAATGGATTGATGAACCATAACATCTTGTGTAAATTTTCTTTAATAATCAGTTTTATAAGAATGAACAAATTACAAAAGCAGAACTAGAATCTTTTTGGTCAGGAATGTCATCATAAAGCTTTGAAAGCGTAAATGGATACAGTTCTTTAGAAAAATGTTTAATCAAAATCCTGACATGTATAAGACGATCTATATTTCCAACTAAACATTCATCTTTGATTTGATCAAACGTAGTGCAATTTGTAACAAAATTGGACCCAAGACAGATATAAAGAACAATAAAATATCCAGAAATGGATGTATAAAATAATGTGTGATGTCAGAATATGTGAATTGAAGTATACATAAATTCACAAAGAATTCTAGATAATTTTTAAAACAGAAAGAGAAAGTTATACATAAAAGTGCCCTATTTAGTCATTACCTAGATAGAAGCATAATTTATGACAGGCTTTCTGAGGTGTATTGTGGGTACAGTTGAAGAGGTTTGGTAAAGGTTTATGATTATGTAACAACAAAATGTAAATGAAAAGTGTCCTGTGAAGGTTTACAAGTGTGCATAATTCAAGAGCTCAGAACATCTTAAGAAACAAAAACTTCTGTAATGCACTGTCTAAGTGAACTCAGCATAAGGTATGTTACTTCTGAATAAGGCCACTTGTGGAATCTTATGGGCGTTTAGTTGAAGTCTCGGTCGGCCAGGATTACCGGAGCCACAAGAGTCCAGAGGTACAGGGCCAGTCCCAGCCAACTCGAACAGATCTTCACCCACACAGATGGCATAGTGGTTTTCATGCCAGTGTAGTCGGTTTCAGGCCTGAGAAGGAAAGAGAAGAATTTTTTATTTTAATAAATAATTATCGCTCAATCCCCAATTTTTTGACATTTCCATATAGAACACAGAACTCAACTCAAAAACGGCATAATGTAAAGTGGAACAATTTGTTTCCAAAAGTAAAAAACACAATTTATTTTCTCCATACAAACTGATTATTACAGAAGACCTGTTTTGAAATGCCTATGGACAAAATGAAGAGAAAAATACTGGGCGATAACAGTTGTGCTGTTTTAGGATATTCTAGACCAGGCATATTCAAATGGCGGACCGCAAGACATAATGACAACTGTAGCACCATTTTACAGTTTCTACAGTTTAAAGTGAGCAGCTCATCAAAACAATGGAGCGGTGGAACACCACAAGTGCTCAGGGTCGTTTATGGTAATGATCTTTCGCCACTATTTCCTCTAATATTTTTATCTAGAGCCAAACACGCTTCATTCAAGCCCTTTCCGTTCCATGCGCGTTGTTTCTCTCTCCCGCTAAAGCGCCACATTAAGAGCTGCTTATTTTAACAGCAGTAGCAGAAACACAGTGAGCAGTAAAATAGATTGATTCTTTTGCTTAAACACAACACAAAACCATGCTGCAAATATAGTTATTTTTATCTGTCATACATACATATGACAAACTAGGATTGTGACAATTTCTTCCCCCCATCCCCCCATCTACATTTAGCATTATTATTCAGCATGTTAAGAACATTTCATAATAAACTGTTATAATTGGGAAAAAAAATTGTAGATGGCAAGGAAAGACAACTTAAAACTTTGAAATTTACTAGTCAACTTTGCTCTGCTCATAAGGGCGTTTTGATTATGTACATAGTTTTTTTTTAGTAGATGCTTATTTTAAGCAAAATATAAAAATGGTCCAGAATAAAATGAAAACCTTGAACCAACATACAATATTTTTCGGTCACGTGGCTTTCTGCCTTTCATATGCATCTAAATGTAAAGATAATAACAGCTTGATAAAACACCTGATCTAACCTTTTAAACGTCATATCTAATTGGGCTCAACTGATGAAAGATTTTGTATACAGGTCCTTCTTAAATTAGCATATTGTGATAAAGTTCATTATTTTCCATAATGTAATGATAAAAATTAAACTTTCATATATTTTATATTCATTGCACACCAACTGAAATATGTCAGGTCTTTTATTGTTTTAATACTGATGGTTTTGGCATACAGCTCATGAAAACCCAAAATTCCTATCTCAAAAAGTTAGCATATTTCATCCGACCAATAAAAGAAGTGTTTTTTAATACAAAAGTCAACCTTCAAATAATTCTGTTCAGTTATGCACTCAATACTTGGTCGGGAATCCTTTTGCAGAAATGACTGCTTCAATGTGGCGTGGCATGGAGGCAATCAGCCTGTGGCACTGCTGGGGTGTTATGGAGGCCCAGGATGCTTCGATAGCGGCCTTAAGCTCATCCAGAGTGTTGGGTCTTGCGTCTCTCAACTTTCTCTTCACAATATCCCACAGATTCTCTATGGGGTTCAGGTCAGGAGAGTTGGCAGGCCAATTGAATACAGTAATACCATGGTCAGTAAACCATTTACCAGTGGTTTTGGCACTGTGAGCAGGTGCCAGGTCGTGCTGAAAAATGAAATCGTCATCTCCATAAAGCTTTTCAGCAGGTGGAAGCATGAAGTGCTCCAAAATCTCCTGATAGCTAGCTGCATTGACCCTGCCCTTGATAAAACACAGTGGACCAACACCAGCAGCTGACATGGCACCCCAGACCATCACTGGCTGTGGGTACTTGACACTGGACTTCAGGCATTTTGGCATTTCCTTCTCCCCAGTCTTCCTCCAGACTCTGGCACCTTGATTTCCGAATGACATGCAAAATTTGCTTTCATCCGAAAAAAGTACTTTGGACCACTGAGCAACAGTCCAGTGCTGCTTCTCTGTAGCCCAGGTCAGGCGCTTCTGCCGCTGTTTCTGGTTCAAAAGTGGCTTGACCTGGGGAATGCGGCACCTGTAGCCCATTTCCTGCACACACCTGTACACGGTGGCTCTGGATGTTTCTACTCCAGACTCAGTCCACTGCTTCCGCAGGTCCCCCAAGGTCTGGAATCGGTCCTTCTCCACAATCTTCCTCAGGGTCCGGTCACCTCTTCTCGTTGTGCAGCGTTTTTTGCCACACTTTTTCCTTCCCACAGACTTCCCACTGAGGTGCCTTGATACAGCACTTTGGGAACAGCCTATTTGGTCAGAAATGTCTTTCTGTGTCTTACCCTCTTGCTTGAGGGTGTCAATGATTGCCTTCTGGACAGCAGTCAGGTCGGCAGTCTTACCCATGATTGCGGTTTTGAGTAATGAAACAGGCTGGGAGTTTTTAAAAGCCTCAGGAATCTTTTGCAGGTGTTTAGAGTTAATTAGTTGATTCAGATGATTAGGTTAATAGCTTATTTAGAGAACCTTTTCATGATAAGCTTATTTTTTGAGATAGGAATTTGGGGTTTTCATGAGCTGTATGCCAAAATCATCAGTATTAAAACAATAAAACACCTGAAATATTTCAGTTGGTGTGCAATGAATCTAAAATATATGAAAGTTTAATTGTTATCATTACATTATGGAAAATAATGAACTTTATCACAATATGCAATTTTTTTGAGAAGGACCTATATATATATATATATATATATATATATATATATATATACACATATACATACATACATACATACATAGTGCTCAGCGTAAATGAGTACACCCCTTTGAAAAGTAGCATTTTAAACAATATCTCAATGAACAAACACAATTTCCAAAATGTTGACAAGACTAAGTTTAATATAACATCTGTTTAACTTATAACATGAAAGTAAGGTTAATAATATGACTTAGAATACACATTTTCCAGTGGTGAAAATTAGAGTGATGCAAAAATGCTTACACCCCACAACAAGTAGACTACATCTAGTACTTTGTATGGCCTCTATGATTTTTTAATGACAGCACCAGGTCTTCTAGGCATGGAATGAACAAGTTGGCGACATTTTGCAATAATCTATATTTTTTCATTCTTCAAGAATGACCTCTTTTAGAGACTGGATGCTGGATGGAGAGTGATGCTCAACTTGTCTCTTTAGAATTCCCCATAGGGTTCAGTTCAGGAGACATACTTGGCCTCTTAATCACTTTCACCCTGTTCTTCTTCAGAAATCCAACAGTGGCCTTAGAAGTGTGTTTAGGATCATTGTCGTGTTTGAAAAGTGCACGGAGTGATGTTTCCATCTTCTCTTTCAGTATAGAGCAGTACATCTGTGAATTCATGATGTCATCAATGAAATGCAGCTCCCCATAAGGACACTGCCACCACCATGTTTCTCTGTAGGCACCATGCATTTTTCTTTGTATTCCTCACCTTTGCGACGCCATATAGTTTTGCAGCCATCAGTTCCAAAAACATTTATCTTGGTCTCAGCACTCCTGAGTATAGAGTCCCAGTAGTCTTCATCAAACTCTAGGCGGGCTTTTTTGTGCCTGGCCTTTAGGAGAGGCTTCTTTTGTGGACAGCACTCATGCATGCCATTCCTCTGCAGTGTACGCCGTATTGTGTCACGGAAATAGTCACTTCAGTTTGGCTTTCTACTTCTTTAGATAACTGCAGTGAACTTGCATGCCGATTTTCTTCAACCCTTCTCATCAGAAGACGCTCCTGTCGAGCTGTTAACTTCCGTTGACGACCTGGACGTCTCTGTGAGATGGTTGCAGTTCCCATCTTTTTAAAATTTTTGTACCACTTTTGCTACAGTATTCTGACTAAGTACAGCTGTGCTTATCTTCTTGTAGCCTTCACCTTTCTGGTGCAAAGAAATTATTTTCTTTCTCAGGTCTTGTGACATTTCTCTTCCATGTGGTGCATTGCTGACAGCATAAAATGGGAAGTAACACCCTTTTATAGTCAACTGTTTGCTGGACAACTGTGTAATGAATAATTACTCACCTGTGGTTGAATTCTTGTTAAATTAGACATTCCTAGTATAAAATTTAGCTTTGCTCCAGACACTTTCAGTGCGATGTACTCATTTTTGCATCACCCTAATTTGAGTAAAACTGAAAATGTTGTTCTCCAAGTTATATCATTGACCTTATTTTCATGTTATAAGTTAAACAGATGTTATATAAAACTTAGTCTTGTCAACATTTTGGAAATTGTTTTTGTTCATTGAGATGGAAAGGGGGAGTACTCATTTACACTGAGCACTGTATATGTATGTATGTATGTATGTATGTATGTATATATATATATACTGTATATACACACACACACACAATATATAGAAAAATTCTGGGATGCCACTGCTTTGGCTCTGAGGGCCCAATATCCTCATCTAATCATTGAAAACTATTTTGACTGGTAAGGTTTTTTTTTTTTTTACAAAGAACTACACTCACACGTACACACACTTTAAAAAATATATATATTATATATAAGACTGAACCTCTAGGAACTTTAACTGAATACCCCTGCTCTAGACACTCACTGATACCAGTTGGTCAAGGTCATCATGATGTAGAGGGAGGCAAGGAAGAGGGAGAAATGGAAAAACGAGTAGCTGTATGTGACGCTGTCCTCTTCGTTATCCACAGCTCGTCTCGCGCCATCCTCAGAGACGCCCTCGCTGGCATCAGTGCTCGCCAGCCCCTGAACTTCCTCTGTCTGCATGAGCTTGTTCACCTGGCTGTTGTTTGAGGAACGAATGCTAGGAAAAGAGAAGAAAACATGTCAAATGTGGCTTAGTTAGACATTTTACAAAAAATAAAAAAATAAAAAATGAAATATTTTTGGGTGATATACTTAACATTTACGATATACTGAATAGGATTTGATGATGATGATATATATAGTGCCATTTAAAAGTTTCGGGTCAGAAAGATTTAAAAAAATAAATAAGGAATAATTTAAATCTGTTTTAAAAATGTATTAATTATTATTAAGTATCATGTGACTGAATTGCTGCTGAAAAGTTCACTCCAGAATTAAAATTTCCTGATAATTTACTCACCCCCATGTCATCCAAGATGTTCATGTCTTTCTTTCTTTCTTCAGTCAAAAAGAAATTAAGGTTTTTGAGGTAAACATTCCAGTATTTTTCTCCATATTGTGGACTTAACGGGAACCAACGGGTTGAAGGTCCAAATTGCCATTTCAGTGCAGATTCAAAGGGCTCTACATGATCCCAGCTGAGGAATAAGGGTCTTATCTAGCGAAACGATATATTATATATATATATATATATATATATATTATAATAATAATAATATTATATTCCTCAGCTGGGATCATGTAGAGCCCTTTGAAGCTGCATTGAAAAGGCAATTTGGACCTTTAACCCGTTGGTTCCCGTTAAGTCCACTATATGGAGAATAATACTTTTATGTTTTCCTCAAAAACCTTAATTTCTCTTTGACTGAAGAAAGAAAGACATGAGCACCTTGGATGAGATGGGGGTCAGGAAATTTTAATTCTGGATTGAACTAATCCTTTAATGACCCCAAACGTTACGCAGGAATGTAAAATAAACAAATATTATGAATATAGCAATGATTTCAATGTGCTTTTCATTTGGACATTGCATTTCCTACAAATCCTGCCAGTGGACAAGTAATGAGCATGAGGGCATTAAGATAAAGATGTTTTTTCATGCTTTGATTATATTTAGTTTTAATAATTTTAAGACATTTCAAAGCAGATTCTGCAATACATATATTTATTTGAATATGATCAAAAGGTTAAAAAAAATATTGCAATATTTTATATTAGATGTACTGCTCAGCATCACTGGTTTTCATTTAACTAATGATATTAAATAGTCCTTGTCTGTTGCTAGCAGTGATAAGATGATGATGGTTGTTAAAAGCTCACCTGGCATACAGTGTGCACAGGAGGAAGATGACCAAACCCACAATGCTCTGAGCATCCCACCACTGTGTATGGATACCGGGGGCACTGGTGGGAGTGGGTGCTGTTGGCCCGCCATTGACTAGACTCAACAGACTGGGGTTGCACTTACGATCTGTGCACAGAGAGAAAAAGAGATGTGTCATACATGTTTATTTATGAGGAAACAACAGCATACAGTAATACTCAAAAATAGATACAGATTCTGTTATTCATTTTACACATGCTAACTGGGCTATAATGCAATAATTCTGAGTTAATGATTAAGGGCCAATAATTGGGACAATTTTCATACTGTGTGCTCCACAGTAAAAATGCTCCTTTAAAGTTTAATTGCATTAAATCCTATTACATTTGGCCTGAAGGTTGCTGAGGTATGTCATTTTTTCCATCCAAGCAGCTCCATGTGTTTTTGTCTTATTTCCCAGCATTCACTTATGTAAACAAACAACTGGCGTCTGGAATTTTCCGATGTCTTTCTAATAATTCCTTTGTTCTGGTATAGCTTTTAAAGCATGTGATTTCTATCTTTGATAATGGATCATGTTGTGTGAGAAACCGATTATAAAGAGACCACCAGACAATTATATAAACTACTGGTCAAAGGTTTGAGGCCAGTAACTTTTTTTATTGCTTGAAATGATTGCTTTCATTCAACAAAGAAGCATTTATTAGAGAAAAACTGTTATAATGTTACAATGTTTTCAATTTAAAAAAAAAAAAAATTAAGAAAAAAGGAATCCTATAAAATAATATATTACAGTTTACAGCGAATTAGAATGATTTCTGAAGGATCATGTGAAATGGAAGACTGGAGTAATGATGCTGAAAAATAGAATAATATATAAAAATAATAGAAAAAATTGAAATTATATATATAAAAAAATAGAAACCTTTTTTTGAAATCGTAATAGTATTTTACAATAATCCTGTTTTTGCTGTATTTTTGATCAAATAAATGCAAAAATGACTTATTTCAAAAAAAAAAATCTTACAAATCCCAAACTTTTGAATGGAAATGTACATAAAATTAATTTCTGCAAACAATCACTGAAATAGGTGTTGTGAGAAATAATGGTCTCTAATATGGCCAATTAGACTTGCTCTCTTTGCTTGTCATTCATTTTTCACATTTTTAAACAGAGGGTGTGCGGTTCAAGTTAACAGGAGGTGTAAATTAGCAAAACAGCAGATCTATATTACAAAAATATATTAGACAAGTGAGTTGTCTGCTTTTCTCTCCCACATTGCTTCCTGTCCACTCAATCGGTTTAAAAGTCATGGACGTATTACTATTTCCGGAGCCAAGCCTTCACTTTTATAAACTCACAGTGTACATTACAGTCTTTGGACTCATGGACTCAACCCAGACACCAATATGTTAATAAATAGGGGGGGGGGGGGGGGGGGGGGGGGGGGGGGGGTGTTCAGTCAGGTGGTCCGTGCTCGGACACCTCTGAATCTTCTTCCAGATGGCAGTGGGCAGAACAATCCAGCAGAGGATTTCACAATTCTGGTTGCTCAATTAATGCACTGGACTTTGCATATGTCCTCCTCCATAGATGGAAGTCTGGACACAATGATGTTCTAGGAAGACTTTACCACCCTCTGTAGGGCCCACTTGTCAGCGGCAGAACAGCTGCCAAACCAGACTGTGATGTTATTGGTCCAGATGCTGTCCACTACACATCTGTAAAACTTTATGTCTGTAAAAATTCTTTATCTTACTCATGCCAGCTTTTTTTAAGCACTCCCAGGAAGTGTATATTTTAATGGGCCTTCTTCACCAGGGAAGTGGTGTTCTGGTTCCAGGAAAGTGGTGTTCTGGTTCCAGGAGAAATCATTAGTTATGTGAACCCCCGGGAACTTTCCAAAGCCGCTTCGTTAATGTGCAGTGGAGGGTAAATAGCAGATTTCCTGAAGTCTACAATCACTTTTTTCGTCTTGTTGAAGTTAAGGGACAGATTGTTGTCTGTGCACCACAGCTCAAGGGCTCTTACCTCCTCTATGTACTCGGTCTCGTTATGTGAGATTAGGCCCACCACTGTTGTATCGTCAGCGAACTTGATTGTTCTGATGCTGAGCAATACAGTCATGGGTGAGTAGTGTGAACAGTAATGGGCTGGGAACACAGCCCCCCTGAAGGGCTCCGGTGTTCAGAGTGAGAGAGTGTGATGTATTCTCGTTAGTGCTGTCAAACGATTAAAATATTTAATCGCGATTAATCGCATTAATGTCATAGTTAACTCGCAATTAATCGCAAATAATCGCACATTTTTATTTATTCTAAATATCTCTTGATTTCTTTTTGTCCCATTATTTTTTTTTTCCCAAACAAGTGTGTGCGCGTGCCTGTTGTTTTCGGTCTAGCTAGATCCGGTGTGGTGTTGTAGTTTAACTTTCAGACAGGACGAAGAATGCGCAGCGTCAAAAGTTGAACTATTTCGAACTTTGACCGTGGCGTGCGCGCCACTGCGCTTGCGCTTTGGTTGACAAAGCAACAAAACGTCCTCGCGCGGTGCAACTTAAGCCATTGAAATCATGATTGAAATGAATTGGTTTCATAGCGCAGCGCCGCGCATGCCGCATCCTGTTGCAAAAGCATGTAAAAAACTACAAAGTTTGCTAGGCCAAAAAGAACGTTAATCTCGCGATAAAAAAAATTGACACCGTTAAAATGGGTTTGCGTTAACGCCGTTAATAACGCGTTTAACTGACAGCCCTAATTCTCGTGGATCCTTACTACCTGAGTTCTGTTAAAGTGAGGAAGTCCAGAATCCAGTTGCAGAGTGTGGCGTTAAGTCAGAGTGTGAAGAATTTACTGTTGAGTGTCTGTGGCAGATTAGTATTAAATGCTGAACTGATCCAGGTGAAAGAGCCAGGTGGATGACATATGATATGGAATCTGCAGTAGAGCAATTGTGTCAGTACGCAAACTGTAAGGGGTCCAGTGTGGGTGGGATGACGATTTTGATGCAAGTCATGACCAGCCGTTCGAGGCACTACATGATGATTGACGAGTGCCACAGTCCGAAAGTCATTGAAGCAGGTTATTGTTGATTTTTTTTTTGGTACAGGAATGAAGATGGAAGTTGAGGAATGCAGGAACCACAGACTGTGCTAGCAAGCTGTTAAAGGCACACTATGCAAGAATTGTACCTTAATATAACAGCTTCGAAGTCATTTTGTTGGCAAACAAACTCATAGTAGGGCGAATCATACTGGTAGTAAAGCGTGGGGGGACGCCGCTGGAAAAACCAGCAATGCAAGTTTGAGAGGAGCGCCCCCGACAAATCTCGTGAGAATTACGACATGCTTTACGGCAACAACGTGACACACATCAACAACAACATAAAGCACGAAGACACTTGAGCGCATTTTAGACGTGATACTCGATGATGGAAAAAGCAAAGAAAACGCGGTCGGAAGAGACTAGGAAAAGGAAAAGAGAATCTGACCGCGTGAGGAACCGGATAATAGTCCCACTCGGTCGGGCTTTCACTCGTTGGCGCAAGCTAAAAAGCAGCACTGGGTGCAACAGTGATGCTGACCTGGCGATCTTGTTGATGGACTAGTAAGTAAATCTCTTATTTGTAAACTTGTTTGCGTTCTATGTTGTATGTTGTTGCGCTTGCTTGTATGTCATTTTTTATGATGCTGTTCATTCATCCAATGTTGATAATTAGACCAGTCCAATAATGTCTACATGTCTAGCTAGATTTCGATTACCAGAGCTGTTAGCAGACTTGCTGACAAACACTCGTTTCTCTTACGTTTTTTTCCCCGTTATGTTTTATTGCCTAGCTTGCCACACGAGCTAGTTTGCCAGCTGAACTCAGGTGTTGTGAGGTGTATAGCCGACGTAACGTTAGTCCTTTGTCTGGTTCCGATTTCTTGTGGCATGTGTACTGTGCTTATTCAAACTTTAGCTGACTAACAGTGCACTTCCCGACTGTAACTTTACTTGAATGAGCACAATTGGCAAACTATTATGATAAATTGCAATAATCATGTCTAATGACATCATAACGGCCAATGTTATGAAATAATGCGATGCACATTTAACTTATATTGATGTCATCTGGCATTTTGTAATGTTTACATTACAATCAAAAAACACAAATGAAATTATACAGTAGGCCTAGACTATAGGCTATTTACTTGTGATTTAGCAGCAATCATGTAAAAACGTTATAAGCCAGCAAACGCGGTAGGCTACTTTATTATTATAAAGTAGTCTAACACTTGACATATAGTTATTATTATCCTATTACCATCATCAGTAGTTCAGTAGACTATGCAGTAGCCTAATATTTGTATGACATCGTGAAACATTACCTGGTCAATATCTTCGGAGTCTATCTGTGCCTGTTGCATGACCGATGCTTCTGTCTATGCTTCTATGCTTTCTATTCAGTGGGGGTGGGGGGGTTACGGCTATTTACGACTATTTACGACAGTGCAAGTATTCCACAGCGACTCGAGGGGTCGCTGTTTGACAAAAACAATTTCGGTTTCTGGTTTCGGGGATCTGTTATTTTCCTGGAGGAAGCAACATCGTCTACTGTTGATGAAGCATATTCTTCAATATCCTATAACACTATCAGATGTGGCAGCCTCTTTGAACACAAACCAATTGGGGCAAAAAATAAAAAATAAATAAAAGAGTTCTCCAGAGCTGATATGGCTCCCTCTGGCCATCTTCTGATGACTTTGGAAACAGGTTTTCCTGTTTCTGAAGTGGTTGATAAGAGGGCACTTGCTTAACAGAAGAATGGTCAGAACTACCCGGGGGGGGGGGGGGGGGGGGCTCTGTAAGCACCCTGCACATTTGTGTATGCATGGTCTAAAATGTTGTCTACCCTTCTGGGAACAGTCACATGCTGATAAAATTTAGGTAGGACTTCCTTGAGGTTGGTGTGGTTAAAGTCACCTGCTATCATAAAAAAGCCCTCGGGGTGTTTTGTGAGTAACCTGCTGTAAAGCGGTGCCATTAATTGATTTTGGCTCCCAACGATTACCAAAATAGTACATTCGAGTAAAAACTATTATTTCGCTATGTTCTGTTTTGCAAGAACACTCTTATTTTGTCTTGTGTTCTGATTGACATGCGCACGCGCACATCCTCCGCTCCTGAAGCCATAAACTCTCTCAGCTTGAATGTTTAAACTGATAAGACTTGAAAAGAAGTGAAAATTATCAACTTTAGTTATGATGCAATGCTGGCCCGATTGTCCAAGTGACAATTCTGTCATGTCAAGACGCGAGAATGTAGTTTCGACGCTTGCCTTGTCCAACCCATTTTGAGAGACAGAGAGAGAGAGAAGACGCAGCACCGCTGAACACTCACGTGATTTGTAAAATTGCATCTTGTAGAAAGTTTTAAAATTATTGATTTGATTTTATAATCTGTGTGGATTAATTTAAGATACTCATACAACCTACATGCTAAAGTGAATAAATGTTTGCAGGGGAATTTCCCACATTAAAAGTGGTAGACCTGCGGGAATTATTAAAATACTTATTGAAGTGTTATATTATTTATTTTAATAGTTAAAGTACAATAAATGTTCAAATTTCGATTTTTTAAGAATTGCTGAAAGGTGTCTTAATAAATGCCACGTTCCCAAAGTCATGTGAAATAATCGTGTTACATAATCTTGATTTCAATACTGATCAAAATAATTGGGATTATGATTTTTTCCATAATCGAGCAGCCCTAACCTGCTGACCGAGTTTATTAAACCGATATTGTACTATCCAAATAAAGGTGAAACACAAACAAAAAATGTGGATAGATGCTAAACATCACAGCTATTTAAACAATTTATTTTAACTTCTGTAAACACCATAGACCGTTGTTCTAAAACGTTTAAAAAAAACCTGATAAATCAAACCTAATTTTTTGGATCTAAATTACTCTTTCACTTTTTTTATGTAAATCATCTTAATGTCAAATTCTTAATTTATCAGCTTTTTACTGTACATGTAAACACCAGACAGTGTTTTTCTGAAACTTTAAGAGTCAACATACAGTAGTAACTAAATTAGTAATTCAGTCCAAACAGCTATTAAAATCAACTAAAGTGAAACAGCATTAAAGAGGTTAATGTTGGTATTGACATGTGATCTGGCTGTGAGACTTACTGGGGTTGTTGCTCATAGCAGACCATGTGAGATACATGGTGTAGAGAGAGATGAGAGACGCCTGGAGCAGACCAGAACTCGGCTGAGATTCCTGTAACACATATACAATGCAAATGTTCACATTTTTATTCTACACACTCCCACAAAACCCAAAACAGAACAGCTTTAGCCTTTAGAGCGTAGTCTTGGCGCTGCATGAGAGTGATAAAGATAGAGAGAAAAACAAGAAAACAAATGAGCACAAATGGATCAAATGATTGTGGGAATGACCTGCACTTTTGGAAGGATTGCCACCACAGACACAATGATACAAAAGATGAGATTGAGGCTGATGAAGACTTTGTGCTCTGTGCAGTCATCTGGCTGTGTGTAGAATACATAGAACAAAACCACAGCGGCGAAGGCACAGATATAGTGCACCAATGTGAAAGAGAGCAGGGCTGTGGAGAAAACACATCTGTCAATATTCACATTTCCAGGGTTCTTCAAAGCAGAAGTCATCATAGTTGGCTAAAGTGAGCTTCAATAGTGGTGAACAAACTACAACAAATATAATTTTTGCATTCTCATTTACTCAAATAGGCAAAGCCAAACTATGATACCATTTCCATGACTTTACAAAAGAGCAACAAAAAAAAAAATTAGTGACACTTATTACATTTGTTATAATAAAGATGTCAAATTAGCCATCACTCCCTCAGCCATTGTATTATAAACACTCATGTTGCAGCATTAACCCTCTAGGCGCCACGGTCGAGTTTACTCGACAAGATGCGGCACTGAATAAAACGGCCGATTTTGTAAAATAGGATGTCAAATTTCGTTCGACCTCCCCTCACTAGATGGCAAACATGTCATACTTCATCCCCGACTCAAAAAAAATGTCATGCTTCTATACAAAATCTTCGAGTTAGAGCGCATTGAATCAGTGCGAACAAAAGCGAGGTCGAAGTATTCATAGGACAATTAAGAGGCAACGTGGAGGCAGTCGCAATGACAATGACAGTAGTCCGAGCTGTGCACACTCGGCGGGTGCGCGAGGCAGATCTGGCTACGCTGCTCGTATCATCTCACTCATGATCTGTGCCTTACTGTTGGGGGGAAAGAAGTGCTGCATTTTATCATTTAAACGTGACTTTTCATGAAAATTCTATAATCCAAGATTGCCGCCACCATGACGTCATAATATTTCTCTAATTTACAGAAAGTCTCTATCTTCTATCATTTTTAAGATATAGCCTTTTGAAATTAAGATGTCAAAATCGAACGTTTTAGGAAAAAACCTCTGGCGCCTAAAGGGTTAACTAATTATCTGTAATTTAATGCCAAAGTAATATAACACAAACTATAGTGCTATAAAAAAAAAAACACTTTCCTAGATTTACGATGTTAGTAACTGTGGAATTGCATCATCATAGTCTGTGAAAAAAGTCCATTGCTTCTCAATGGTGCAGCTAGTTAGGACAGAATAGCTTTTAATGCTTGTGACTCTATCGTTTCACCTGCTTTCAGCTTTTACCTTTATCAGTTTTAAAGCTTAGTCATGTGTAAAAAATGTTACTGAACATACCTGCATACCAGCATTTACGGTTCCCCTCCTCTGCGTTCTCCACCCACTTTTGGTTCCAGGTGTGAGCAAAATCCACCAGCAGAATGAGCTGAATCAGAATGAAGATGAAGGACCCAACCACACCAAAGTAGTACCACACTGCAATGGACAAAATTTAGGTTTTACATCCATTCCTTTTGACCCAATGAACTGGCATGACTTGCCCAGCTGTCCATGCCACCTTGAAGTGACATATTTTAGAGACTGAACTCACAAAGACCAATTCTTTTAAAAAAATTAATTATTTACAGATAAGCATAACTAGAAGACTTTTAAAAAGGGGTCATGAATTGAGAAATCAAATTTTCCTTGGTCTTTTGACCTATAAGAGGTCATTGTACTAAAAAAAATATCCTGCAAGTTTCAGAAATCAAAACGTCCTTGTTAGTCCAAAAACAGGTTTTATTGAAACCAAGCCAAAACGACTTGGTTTAGATTGTCACATTATAGCGTAAAAGTGCAACGACAGACTGCCCCTGCAGAAGATCCACGCCTACTTCTACATTATTGCCTCTTTAGCCCCGCCCACCGATTCACGCATGGGAACTATGAGAACTGAAAAAAACCCCACGTAGCTGTGAATGACAATAAATAGTGATTTATCTTTAATAGAATAGCCACACAAAGATCACACTGGCAATTTACCATAACTTGTGATGTGTGGAAAAATATTTGTGAAAATTACCATAACAAAAAAATATTAAAAACAGGAACAACCTTTTTGTTCTCTCTCCATGTTACAGAATTTAAATATCTTGGATTGGTCATTGAGCCTTAACTTAAATTTGATAAACAAAGAAAATCTCTAAAACAATACAAAGCAATCTTAACTGTTTTTTTTTAAACTAATCAGAAATGAAATCCCAAACCAGGCAGCCCTGCTGTACATGCATGCTATGGTCTTTTCACATATTTCATGTGAAAAGACATGAATTTCATGACAGTTTGGGCGCAAGCAGCTCCGTCTGCAACAAAACATTGGTTCACTTTACAATCGAGCAATAAAAATTATGGATAAAAACCTTCACTGTTACATCCTCGAGAAATATAATATATTAAGCTTTGAAAGCTTCAGTTTGTTTTTTTTTTTAATTCATTTTCAAGTGTATTAATAATTTAGCACCTAAGACACTTAGTACATTTATTCAAATACAGAACAGCAAAAGAGTTACCAGATGCAGCACAAAACATAACAAATCAGCACAGACAGCCTTTTCTGTTAAGAGCTGTAGGCTCTGGAATTCGTTACCATCTGACATTAAGGTCATATCTGACTTGAAAAAGTTCACTTCCAGGATTAAGTTGTGGCTAAAGGCAAACCAAAACTGTAACAAACTATTGTTATTTTTCTGAGAGAGAGAGAGAGAGAGAGAGAGAGAGAGAGAGAGAGAGAGAGAGAGAGAGAGAGTGAGAGAGTGAGTGTGTTTTTGAAGAAATGTGAATGTTTTCTATTTGTATGTATCTGTTTTATAATGTACTTAGAAATGCCCAACCAGGGACAGGAGTTGAAAATTAGCATTTGCTATAAACTCTATATGCTGCGCATCAGCTACAGGCTTTGTATTGTAACTATGGTTGACTGTATGGTCCCTGTTAAATAAATAAATATAAATGTAATTACTGAACTATAGTCTTTATTTTCTTATCAGCTTACTCACCTGTGCTGAATCCTCCATCTGGAATGAAGAAAGCTCCAACAGTAAGAGCTACCAGAATCAAGAACTTGAAGAACCAGAAACTGAAGAAAAAAGTCACATTGGCATTATGAAAGGCTTCCTAGACAGAAACTATTGTGCAAAAAGGAATGTCACATATATAAAAAACAAAAACAAAAAAAAAACAGCTTTCAACAGTAGAGGGCAACACTTGTTAGTGAAAAGATTTGAGTTAGTAAAGATCTTATGAGAATGCCAGCTGGAACAGCAAACAGTACAAACATACCCGTTTTGAATTGAAGCTCGTGGATCCTTGCTGCTTCTCACACGGATCATGATGATGGAGAAGAGGAAGAAGAAACAGGCCATGGCAAAGCACATCCTGTAGACCGACTTATAGCCAACAATGATCTCACAGTTTACCTTCCCTTCAATCCCTGGTATAGAAGAGCTTCCTTCACAAAAACCAGGAATCTGTTGATAAATTCACAAAAAAAAAAAAAAAAAAACATCTGCAGTTTTACACAGTGATCAAAGAATGTATTTTAATCACATCCTGAATGTGTTTTTAACATCTTCCTAACATACTGTGGGCGTTTATACATCCTCAAAAAATCATATCAAAAGTAAATGAACAGAACAAAACATTTTACATTTAAGATAATGAATAATGTATAACCCACAAAATTGTATAAAGTAATACTGCAAACAGAATGTCTCAGCTGCCTCTCGTAAGCTATGCTGTGTTTTCATAAAGCTACTAAAGCATAGCACAAATGAGAGAAGGCAAACAAACCAGCCAAAGAACATTTTTTTATGCAAAAAAAAATCTGAAAATCTGATTAACATTCTTTTAATAAAAATGAAAATATAAACATACGGATTTGTGTTTATTCCTGTGCTCATATGAAGAAATCTTCAACTATTGCCATTTACTAAAAACAATTTCTGGCACTGGTCTATATGTTTTCATTGTTTTTGTTTTTAAGGACTGGAATGCAGATAGAGGAAGTGGGATCATCAGATTCAGGACAGATTCAAACTTGGGTCCTCATGAGCACACCAGATATGCTGCTGAGCCCATGCACTACCTGTAGAACCACACCAGCCGTCTGTGTACCTTCTTTAGCTGTGTCTCCATTCCTGGCAGGATCATGATGATGGACACTATAGTGCCCAGCAGCAGAAAAAAGGAGAAGGCCATGCGGGTCACGGTGGAGTTGTATGTAGAAGGGCAACATCCTGATAAAAGACATGGCGCAGAGCCGCACAGGCAGGACGCCTACAGGACAAGAACACTCATTCAATCATTTCCCTACTATATGTCAACTAACTTATGAGTAGCTTGGGTCTGTATGTTAAACATTTATATTAAACTACTAGTAAAATGGAAATGTTGAGTCTGAAGGAAAGTGTAAAATCAAATGTGGGCGAAAAACTCGTGAGGAAAAGCTAAACATGGTTTATAAAGTTTTGAGATAACAAAGAAATGGCTATATAGTCATCTATTTATGTTTTCTCAAAACGTTATAGTTTAAACGTAAACAAAACAAGGAAACAGCCTTTAAATCTCCTATATGAAGAAGACGGTTTCAATTTTTTTTTTGGGGGGGGGGGGGGGGGCTTTGCTGTCTTAACTTTAAGTTAGCCTAAGTTACCCGTTGAAGTTTGACAACATAAAGTGAGAAAAAACAGTAGGCTAAAAGCCATTTTAAAACAATATTTTGGACTTACGCAGCTCGCCAGCGAACACAAGGCCATACACGCACCCATAATGACGGAGAAAACACCAAGACTAAAGCAAAAACACGGAAGTCAATCTTTCCTCATTCTGGTTACTTATAAATAACTCAAAAAGTGAGCAATGATTGGCTGGGAGACACATCGCAAAACTATTGGGCCAATCAGACGACGGTACAGGAAAATCGCTGAAGTAAACCAATCAGATGTAACTAAGCGTAGTAACTTGTGCGCATAGAGGTGGTAGAGGGTTTGCATTTTGCAACAAGTATTAACTGCCTGCGTTTGATATGCACATCTCAGTTTATAGAATTGCATTACATATTTAAAGCAACCTATGAGATCAGTAAAAGTCTCTATCTTACGATGCACTCTTGATGGCGCAAAATCCCATAATATGGATTGTGATGCAAAGGTTTTGTGATTGCAATAATTTAAACTTAAAAACAATAACCTTCACAATTTGCATTGGGGGGAATTTGGGGAAGATATCTGTTTATCTGATATCTGTAAACAGTGGATTAACTGTTAAATTGTAACTTGTAGGCCTACGTGTACGTTAGTACAGGATTTAATATTTTTTGGTTATTGCACAATGTTAAAAAAAAATGATATAGCCAGCAGGCTATAGGCTATTTAAACCACTTAAAACTTTTCTGAATATAAAATCCTTCTGATATCACTATACAATACTAAATACTAGTGACAGGCAAATAAAAATAGCACAAGGATACTCTAGCATATTCTGTAAATTGTTTATTAAGGAATAGTTGAATTTTGATTGGATGGATTCCATTCACTTAACCTAGGCTATGGTGATCAGCATCTTGATAGCCTAGAATTTTTTAAATAATAACTCCATTAATTATAATAATAAGTAAACTATAAGTTATAAAAACACCATTAACAATTAAAGCGCCTTTTGCCCAAATTCTTAGGAAGCAGCGTTTCACAACTTTTTACTTCAAAATAAAACCAATGTCTTACCACACCAATCGAATTTGTGTCCACAAATTCCACATTAACAAACAGATATAACTTTTAGCCAACATAAAATAAATTCACAGATCAGTCACTAACAAATTATAACGATTTTTTATAGATAAAAAGGCGCGCTTACATCAGTCAGATTGTTATGCAACAAACAAGACCTCACTCCGAAATTATAAACATTATTATGCTGCTTACTTGCCACACAAGTAAATGACTGAACACAAAATATTAATTTGTATTACCTCAAAGTGTCGACTCGTAGTACCCGCTTAAACGGTCTGTTGCAGTTGTAGCGGTTGTTGTCGTGCAATAAAAGGCCGCTAGATGGTGCAATTGAATAATCAGAATTGAGTATTGCAGGGAGCCATGTAAAAAAAACATGAATGAGTATGCATGATGGTTAGGCATGGACAACTTTGTAAAAGGACTGCCAGTGCGTAAAGCAGACAATGAATTATGTCTTAGTTTCCGGACATGCGCATGGAACTGAGAATTTTAGTTCACGCTCCTTGTTTCTCAGCAGGTTTCATGTATTACTTAAAAAGGTAGGCCTATATAATTTCAGCCCAAATGTATGGCTAAACCACAATTGTTTATAGTTTCGTAAAAGTTTATAATGTTTTTAGTTTTCAGGTTTTGTGTGCAGTCGACTGAATGATTGCAGACATTACCTCCAGCACACCTTCTGTCAGATCTGTCAGTTAACCCCAGATCTGTCAGTTGGTATCCAAGACCATCATAACTTCAGGTTAGAGACAGCATGTCCCTTGAACTAACTCAAAACTACACATATCTCGGTATTAACACCAGCAACACAGGGAACTTCAAGGCTATGAATGATCCGAGACAAGCATTAAGAGCATATTACAATATTAAGAAAAATATCAAAATGACATCCCAATTAAAATCTGGATAAAAAATAATTGAATTGGTTATACCTACTGTATCTCTACGGATGTGAGGTCTGGAGACCGCTCACAAACCAAAGGTTCACCAAATGGAAAAAATGCCCAATAGAGACTCTGCAGGCAGAATTCTGGAAAAAATATACGAGTAGGCCTTATAGACTGTAAAAAAAAATAGGCAGGCCTACATCGAAAAACTCAAAATAATGTCTGCAGACCAGAAATAGGACCCTACCCACTAATAATTATAATAAAAATTCCATGGCCATGACCTCGCATCACAAAGCCTATAAGATATCAAGAGCTGACCCCAAAGAAAAGCCCCCTCAGTCAGCATACAACCCACCAGCCACAAGGCGGAGATCCATCCTCGTCCTGACGAGGCGCCTGTGGGTATCAGTGAGGGAGGCGGGCAGCAGAAAAAGGAGAGAGTGGGAGAGAAAACAAAGATTAAGAGGCAGAAAAATAGGAGGTTTCGGAGATTTTCCTTATTTTTTTCTCAAGTGGTGCTCACCCCAAATTTACCAAAGCTCATGGTGAGCAGGTAAATCAGGGTGAGGTGGACCAGGACACTGACTGATGCTGCACCATCCATGAGATGTCTGTAAGTTTCTTAATTATTTACACACAATAAAAAAGCCCACAACACCATCACATTATAAAAAAGTGACTTTCTTCCATAACGTGATAAATGCTGTATGTAGATTATGAACTAAAGTTTGATGAAATTTAAGTTTTTCAAATTTCAACTAGTCAAAAGTTAGAATTGCTATGAATCTGAAATATTTAATATGGTTGCATTGGTTGATATTCCTCTCTTTAGATCTAGAATTATGTTTTAATAGACCACATTTGCTGTAAATGCGGCATCGGAAATAAGATTGGGGAGGGAGAATTTGGTGCCGTCTTTGAAGGCACCCACCATAAGGATGGCCTTCAGGTGGCTGCAATTTGCAGTGAAGATGGAGAACATGCTATACATCAATCTTGCAAGTAGACTGTTCTCTCGGTGGCATCTCATCTAAGTCACTGTTTGCTATTTATAACATCAAAGATTAAAGTAAATCACGGAGTACAAATATTTCAATAGAGAAAGAGACTGGCCTAAATCCTTATTTGAGAAACGACTTCATCTAACCATCATAAAAAAAGAAAAACTGTCTTTCTTCTAGCCTGACCATAGACCAGATCCACTTGAGGTGGCCCTGAGACCCTGATGGTCAATAAAGACCTCAGCTGTCGCCACATCAGAGTTGCTGGACTGGCAGGACAGTACATAATGATCTTAGAGCACCCCACGCCCTGCGTGGACATTCACCACTTCTGGCAGGATCATAGCAACTTCTTCAGTGAGGAGTTGGCGTGTCATTTCATGTGGAAGGCGATTGACGCCGTTGTTGTGTGCATCAAGATGCTGAACCTCCTAGTTAACACGGAGACCCTGGAGGTCAAATGGATTGATTTCGGGTGTGGTACTACTCTGGTATGTATTATCTCTCAAACATGTTTCACCATTAGACATGTCACACTAAAGCTCTTTCAGATGAGTATTTGTCATAACCAGTCCAGCATTGTTAATCTCATCAACTACATTTCTGAAGATAATGTTCATTGACAAATTAGTTTATTTCACCAATGATTAAGATGAAAAAAATAAACTTATTTAAATACTGCTGACAAAAATATGAAATGAAAAGAATACAATGATATATTAGCAATGCACTTACTACATACTCAGAAGAAGAAAAGCCAATAGTAATATTGTTTTCAGTGAATAAAATAAATGCCATTTAAGTTAAGAAGAGAAAACATGCAGTGGTAAAGCAAACTTACACATGATACAAACTCTTTCCTCCAGGGACAGCAAAATACTGCCCTTCAGAGTATTTTGAGAAGGGTGAGTGCCATGGGAAGTAGTAACGGTGTGGTCCCAGGGGTGCGCTGTTTTTGATGATCATCAGCCTTGTCCCAGACAGCAGCGATATCAGTTTGATGGATGCTGATGTTTTACAAGTAAGTTTAATTTAGTCCCAATTATTTCATAAATTTATTAATTAGACAAACTACATTCCCAAATTGTTGGAAAACTGGGCTAGTAACCCCAGTTCCCTTTCGAAAGGGAACTCGCACTATGTCAGAGCACTATGGGGAACTCCTTCGCGTAAACCAGAGTTTGAAACACTTATCTAATCCATAGACAGTAAAAGAAATGGACACAGCGACCCCATAGATTTCAACGGAGAAAAGTAAAGCCAATTAGAAGCACTCACTGAGCGTACTGCGCAGGCTCAAAATGAGCTTGACGGCGTAGATGTGGCGTGAGCAACCTCTCTGTCTTCAAGTAGCTGTGCCAAGAGAAATCTGAATCATTCCCTTCCTAATCTCGCAGAGATGGAGAGCGTGAGTATTAGCTGTCCATGAGCTAGAAGCAGTATCAACTTTATGACTCTCTATGGGCTTCTCCCTTGACTTTATGCCTCCACGCCCCCCTGAATGCCTGCGAGCTTCTCCGCCTGTCTATACGGTAATTTCTCGACTGTGTGACAGAGAGTCGAGTGGTTACGACACAATAGTTAGCCTATTTTTACAAAAACTGCTTCTACGGGGCCATAACGTAAGATACAAAGTAATGGAGCCTTTTATACATTGTCGTGTTTCTTTAGAAATAAATAATGGACAAATGTAGTCTTTGGACGCTTCAGATGTAAAGTTATTCGCTGTCAAAGTGACGCCAAAATGAATGGGAGTCAATGGAATTCTAACAGCAGGTGATGGTCTGCTAGAATGGCGGCCCCCAAAGGAAGCTTCAGTTTCCGGCTGATGGATTACCCCCTTGATCAAATCACGCAATCATATTAGCCGGCGACAGCCTATGACATCATCACTAGTGTCAGAAGTATAAAAGGGGAGCCTGGAGAACATGTCAACAACTTTTTCAACTTCAGGGATGGTTTTGTTTGCACGCTTCAACCTAAAACTTCAAAAAAGTAATCATGGCTTGTGAAAAACGCTTCAGGAAGTGTGTGCATCTGTGTCTAAGATATTGATACTTGACGACACACAACTTGTGTGTTTATTGTTTGGGCTCAGAGCACGATCAGTTCCTGAGGGATCTGCTTGTACCACTGTGAGTTTTTTCCTTTGAGAAAACTCCACTCTCATCTGCTCTCTTCTCGAGGGAAGAGGGACAGCCAACTGTACCTGGCGATTCAGGTCCCACTCGCACTGAGGGAGAGCAGAGACTAGAACCGTGTTTTTTTTTTTAGAGGGAGCTCGCTGAGGAGGTTGAGAGAGTTGTAAATCTCTCACGTCCTTCAGAGACTCGCAAGAGTGAGGTGCAGGATGAGGATGCGTGTTGTCACTAACATCCTCTGATCCAGCAGTGAGTGCTCTTCTATATATAAAAATAACCAGCCCAAGAGAGCAGGAGATGGCTGATGAGGGTGAAGGGGATATACAACCCAAACCCTCACGTATGTTAAGCTGTAGTGTTATGGAGTCTAAAAAAGAAGCTGTCATTGGAGTGCGTGAGGGAAGAGACCGCTCGTGACAGACTTCACGAATGGTTTCTTTCCAGCCATAAAGCTCCAGCTCTCGTGAGCCTTCCATTCCTGCCGGATCTACACAATGAGATCGGAAAAACATCTTTTTGAGATCCGAAAAGCGCGCTCTTTCGTGCTCTTATGGTGATAGGCCTCCATTTTGTGAATGTCGTTTAGGCCATCGCTCTATGAGAAGCAGGTTGAGCTCTGTAGGTCTTTTCCCTTTTCGTGAGTTTTAAGGTTGAATGATAGGCCACGATTCCCTGTTAGGAAGTATTAAGGGGGTGTTGAATATGGTTTTCATAGGATGGTGAAATTAGGTCCCTGAAGTTCCCATGTATAGGTAGGCTATGTTAGAGTCATCAGGCTTATATAACAGGTAGTGTCAATCTGTAATAGTGAACAGGTTGGCTGTATGGAAAATTCTCTAGTAGGCCACCGTTCATCTGAGCATCTAATAGACATGTTTTGTGTGAGATGGCTTCCTCCATATCGGGAGTTATTCTACTAAGGCCACCGCTCCGTCAAGCTCCAGATAGAACTACAAAGTCAAGCATTGGCCCTTTTCGGGCCACCTTGATAGCTACCTACTAGAGCAGCAGTTCTCCTCTTACTTTAGAGAGTTGTTGAGATTATAGCTCTGAACTTCAGTCACTTATATTCGTGTGTCGGTCCTCACGGGGCCGCATCGATTTCTCGCTTAGGCATTGTAACAGGCGTTACAGACTCCTCAGAGCTGGAGCCCATCAGGATAATTTATTCCTGTAGTTCCTGTATTCCAAGTCATAAGGTTGAATGTTGTGGGCCGCTTATTGTGGCCTTCATTTCCTTGGGTATAGTAGAGAATGTAAAATCTGTCTTGTAAAAATACAAGATAATAGGCCTCGACCCTGATATTTTCCTCAGGGTCATGCTGATAGTACTCCCCTTGTTAGGGTCTTTATTTAGAGTACTTTGCTACCCATAGCTTGTATGATATCACCCTTCACCACCAAGGGTAGAGACAGATTAGTTACTCCCTCCCACTTGGTATGGTTGAGTATGCTCCCTTAGAGCCGAAGCACTGCCTGGGCTGACGCCTGTGACATTCGAAGATGTATGCCTTACAGTAGGCCTCCTCGATAGTCCGTTAGTGTAAAATTGTACTCCTCTTGCTTTAAAGGGTCGATAGCACTTCTGCTAAGTACATTGCCTGAAAACCTTAGAGTTGGAGGTGCTACCCTTAATAAGTGAAATAAGTAAAACCAGGCCCACAGAAATGTCTGTGAGAGCACCTGACCTCTGTGACTAGCTCTGCTAACAGTCCCGCTATCAAGTAGTTAGGCCTTGACAGGCCTTCTTGAAGGCGGATCCCCAATGAGTTGGATGCTTAGCATAGCAAAGTCAAAACCAAGCCCATAGGCTGGTCAATGCTTATCAGGTTTTGAGTATAGTGTTCCAGAATCTATCTGAGGATCGTTTTGTATGAATACTTGGCTCCCTAAGTCTGGTCGGAAGGTCGAAGGACTCTCACAAGGCCTCCCAGTTAGATCAGCCCTAGAGCTGGAGGCGCTCCCCTGATTAGGGTCCATTTCAGAGTGTCCAGCCTCCACAGGGCTCTGAAGCACTATGTAGATCCAGGATCGAGTAGAGTTACTCCCCTCGTTCACAATGGTTAGAAAGCGCTATGCTGAGTCCTACTCTCCTGGATGCCCGTCTCTATGATCCGGTCTGTGAGCGATCACTGCCACTATCTGCAGTACTCCCTATCGGATGCCTCAACAAGTGAGGCAAAATATGACAGAGACTCTGTTTAAGAAACAGACAGGTTGTTGGCGAGACTAGGTCATTAAATTAGACCAGGTCAGCCTCCCTTGTGGCATGTGGGGTTGACTTCATGTCCCCCTCAGGAAGTGACTGGACGGGACTCCTTTGGACCCCCTGACCATATTCCCATTAAGGAACTCCCCTCTAAATTCGGGCTGTGGTATCCATGCCCTTTAGCCTGGTTCAAACCAGACCCTTCTCAGTCGTAACTAAGTTAGGGTCTGGGGAAGGTTCATTGACAGCTCAATTCCAAAGGGGTGTCACCAATGGACGTCGCTCAAATGCCTCTGGGCGCAATTGGATAGACCTAAAACCAGATCGATCGTCATCTTGTAAAGCCCGCCTCAACGTTTGTGATTGGTGCCTCGATTTGGAAAGATTGGAAATCAGCTTGAATGGGCTCTTCGCTAGACTAACTTGCAGAGCAAATCTAAATTTGCCGAAGTGCGTCTGTTTTCCCAGGCTACATGCCCTTGAGCTGCCTTTGTTAACCTTTTACCATATGTCTTGGAATATTGCGATAATATTGTATCTTGAGTTCAGTATCGTGATATGTATCGAATTGTGATATGAGGGTATCGTTACACCCCTATTATTTAATGTACACCGTTTTTAATAATCTTGCATCACCACCCCTGAAAGAATGTGTGTCTTTGTGCAATGAGAACACAAGACAAACAAGCTTCATCAAAGGGTGATTGTGAAGTGCATTTAATAGTTACTGATTTTGGTTGTTCAGCTTTTTCTGTAAGAACAGTTAATAATTGAAATAATACACCAACCGATATCATATGGTGTCCTACTTTTTCACAATTTATGTTACATTTGAAAATATGGTTAAAGATGAGTCAAACATGTGATCATTGGTATTGTGTTTTAGAAAGTGGTTTTATAATCGTGGTAGTTTTTTTAATCGTATCCATGTTAAATGTAATATTCATTATAGGGTTACGTACTGTACTTACTGTTGTACTATATTATTTGGAATGTATTTTTCATTTGTTCATGTGATAAATTTTATTTTATATGTTATTGCTGATTAATGTTTTAGTTATATTATGTGTTAGTCTTTCCTGCCCAGGAACAGCAGATGAAATTTAGCTATGTAATTCTGGGGCTGTCATTGACTATCCATTGTCCCTGTTAAATAAAATGTATCTAAATAAAATAAATAAAAGCCAAAGAAAAAAGGAAAATTGCAATCCTTAATCATACAAAACAGAAAAAGAGTAGCTTTATATAAGATGACCTTTTGGATAATGCGGTCACACTACTAGAAGGATGAGGACACAAGGAATACGGTTAACAGACTTTATTTATACACCTGTTGCCATATCCGATCTCATAGAAGGCTTTGAGATCCACAACAGAATTGAAATCAGGGAACAGGGAATGACTGGAACAGAAACAGTCTCTTGAATACTTTGAACTCAGAAGTAGACTTGGTGATAAATCAGGGCTTGAAGGCAGACACAAAAGCACTTAGAACTTAAATGCAGATACGTAGACACTTGAATAGAAATACCGATCCGTAGACACATTAACAGAGCGGACTTGAATAAACTTCCAACTTGAATGAAGAGAAGAGATACGAGGTCCGTAGATGCACAGAAGAACTCGGAGAATCAGACTGGAGAATCCTGAAGCACCGCCGCACACAATGGCTGCTTGGAAATACACACAGGAGAGTGGTTAGTGATAAACTTGAGTATACTTGCTGCAAGCACACGAGAATCCTGGAACCAGAGAAGCACGAGGAACCAGGTGAGTCACACGCGTCGATAGACGAGACCTGACAGAGAACAATGGAGAGACTGAAGCTTAAATTCTGTGTGCAGCGTGGTGACTTCGTGATGTAGTGCAGGTGGTGAGTAATCAGTATTCAAGGGATGATGAGCGGGACCAGGTCTGCTGAGTTGATGCTGGTTGGGGTGTGTCACTAGGTGTATCCGTGACAAATGCAGGGATCAAGACCTGGGGCCTATACCATGAAGCCTGTTTAGGTGGCTAGCCAGCAAAGTTTCAGCTTAGTTTACGCGAACCCTGGGTTTTAGGTACTATGAAAGTATCTTGGCTTTAATCGGTGTTCGTTGCCATGGTATCTTACGCTGCACGGCTAACCTGCTCCGGGGCAGGTTACGGTGAGGAAAATAAGTATTTGAACACCGTGCTATTTTGATAGTTCTCCCACTTAGAAATCATGGAGGGGTCTGAAATTGTCATCTTGGGTGCATGTCCACTGTGAGAGACATAATCTAAAAAAAATATCCAGAAATCACAATATATGATTTTTAACTATTTATTTGTATGATACAGCTGCAAATAAGTATTTGAACACCTGTCTATCAGCTAGAATTCTGACCCTCAAAGACCTGTTAGTCTGCCTTTAAAATGTCCACCTCCACTCCATTTATTATCCTAAATTAGATGCCCCTGTTTGATGTCGTTAGCTGCATAAAGACACCGGTCCACCCCATACAATCAGTAAGAATCCAACTACTATCGTGGCCAAGACCAAAGAGCTGCCCAAAGACACTAGAGACAAAATTGTACACCTCCACAAGGCTGGAAAGGGCTACGGGGAAATTGCCAAGCAGCTTGGTGAAAAAAGGTCCACTGTTGGAGCAATCATTATAAAATGGAAGAGGCTAAACATGACTGTCAATCTTCCTCGGACTGGGGCTCCATGCAAGATCTCACCTCGTGGGGTCTCAATGATCCTAAGAAAGGTGAGAAATCAGACCAGAACACCACGGGAGGAGCTGGTCAATGACCTGAAAAGAGCTGGGACCACCATTTCCAAGGTTACTGTTGGTAATACACTAAGACGTCATGGTTTGAAATCACTCATGGCACGGAAGGTTCCCCTGCTTAAACCAGCACATGTCAAGTGCCGTCTTAAGTTTGCCAATGACCATTTGGATGATCCAGAGGAGTCATGGGAGAAAGTCATGTGGTCAGATGAGACCAAAATAGAGCTTTTTGGTCATAATTCCACTCGCCATGTTTGGAGGAAGAAGAATGAGGAGTACCATCCCAAGAACACCATCCCTACTGTGAAGTATGGGGTTGGTAGCATCATGCTTTGGGGGTGTTTTTCTGCACATGGGACAGGGCGACTGCATGGGAGAGGATGACCGGGGCCATGTATTGCGAGATTTTGGGGAACAACCTCCTTCCCTCAGAGCATTGAAGATGGGTCGAGGCTGGGTCTTCCAACATGACAATGACCCGAAGCACACAGCCAGATAAACCAGGGAGTGGCTCTGTAAGAAGCATATTAAGGTTCTGGCGTGGCCTAGCCAGTCTCCAGACCTAAACCCAATAGAGAATCTTTGGAGGGACCTCAAACTCCGTGTTTCTCAGCAACAGCCCAGAAACCTGACTGATCTAGAAAAGATCTGTGTGGAGTAGTGGGCCAAAATCCCTCCTGCAGTGTGTGCAAACCTGGTGAAAACCTACAGGAAACGTTTGACCTCTGTAATTGCAAACAAAGGCTACTGTACCAAATATTAACATATATTTTCTCAGGTGTTCAAATACTTATTTGCAGCTGTATCATACAAATAAATAGTTAAAAATCATACATAGTGATTTCTGGATTTCTTTTTTTTTTTTGATTATGTCTCTCACAGTGGACATGCACCTACGATGACAATTTCAGACCCCTCCATGATTTCTAAGTGGGATAACTTGCAAATGACCAGTGTTCAAATACTTATTTTCCTCACTGTAAGTTCCGGATTCGAGATCTCAGACTGAACCAATTTGACCAATCAGCTGTGAGCAAAGAAACATATAGGTGACGTAACTAATTCCCAGTGTTTGTTGCAACAATTTACATCTTCTTTCAAATCCTGTGGACATCTCAGCGCAAATTGTTAGATGAGAACATCGTAGAGAAAGAGTTTTTAGCTGGACAAAATCCCCTATCCTTTCCTGATAGTTACTTGTATGAAAGATACAGATTTTTTGCGGAAGGAATATCTTATCTTTGCAAACTTCTTGAGCCGCACATAAATAATTTAACACGTCCAATTCATGCACTTACTGTACCATAAATGGTATTGCGTTACGTTTTTTTGCAAGTGGTAGCCTACATGCACGATCGGTGATGCACAGAATCTAGGGGAAAACACGGTTTGTCGAACCATTCGCAAGGTGGTCCTCGCTCTGCAGGAGTACATTAATAGTTTAATAGTGTTCCCCCAGACATTTTTTGACCATGTCCATAAGAGAGAGTTTTTATAAAATTGGCGGTAAAATATATTGATAGGGTGACATCACTTTTTTTTCATTCAAAAAGCAAATGTCACAAATGTACTATAATACAGTACATGTTAAAGGAGTAGTTCACTTTTTAAAAAAAAACTTTTGCTGATAATTTACTCACCCCCATGTCATCCAAGATGTCTATGTCTTTCTTTCTTCAGTCGAAAAGAAATTAAGGTTTTTGATGAAAACATTCCAGGATTTTTCTCCATATATTGGACTTCAATGGGAACCAGACGGTTCAAAGTCCAAATGAGCGTTTCAGTGCAGGTTCAGAGGGCTTTAAACGACACCAGACGATGCATAAGGGTCTTATCTAGCGAAACGATCACTCATTTCAAAAATATATAAAAAACTGTAAGTTTTATAAGCACAAATGCTATAAATTAATAGTAAAATTAACAGATAACAATCTGTTATGTTGTGTCAGCGCTTTAAAGGAAAGCTAGTTAAATTTGGTACAGTACAAAACACTGTTAATTTGAATTGGGACAGCAAAACCTACACAATAACCCCCTATCATGACCCTCATGTGTCAGTAAAACCATAGTAAAAGTTAGAGATGATCTTTGGCATCCTAAAGGCACGTTTCAACTGTCTTCGGCGTTTAAGAGTCACCAGAGTGGGCATCACAGATAGAAAGAAAGCAATAGAAAGTTGCATTAATAAATATTCATGCTAAAGTGTTACTTGGTTTAAAAAGTTCACATACTGAGATCAGTTTAATCTAGCTGTTGCATTTATTTTTTTAAATGTGGAGCCTCCTCAGCTCACAGTCAGGCTCCTTTGGTGTGCAGTCTAGCTCTATAGGCTCCTTTAGTGTGCAGTCTAGCTCTTTAGGCTCATGTGCAGTCTAGCTCTATAGGCTCCTTTAGTGTGCAGTCTAGCTCTATAGGCTCCTTTAGTGTGCAGTCTAGCTCTATAGGCTCCTGTGCAGTCTAGCTCTATAGGCCCCTTTGGTGTGCAGTCTAGCTCTATAGGCTCATTTGGTGTGCAGTCTAGCTCTATAGGCTCCTTTGGTGTGCAGTCTAGCTCTATAGGCTCCTGTGCAGTCTAGCTCTATAGGCTCCTTTGGTGTGCAGTCTAGCTCTATAGGCTCCTTTGGTGTGCAGTCTAGCTCTATAGGCTCCTTTGGTGTGCAGTCTAGCTCTATAGCCTCCTTTGGTGTGCAGTCTAGCTCTATAGCCTCCTTTGGTGTGCAGTCTAGCTCTATAGGCTCCTTTGGTGTGCAGTCTAGCTCTATAGGCTCCTTTGGTGTGCAGTCTAGCTCTATAGGCTCCTTTGGTGTGCAGTCTAGCTCCATAACCTTTTGTAAAGGGCCCTGACTGAGTCTGTTTCCACCTGAAACATAATTCCACCACAAACATGATCATTACAAGTTTTTGGGAGGCTAATCAACTCACAAAAAGTTCCTTGACAAACACCTGTAATATATGTCAAGGGTTTTAAATCCTTACCTTGTTCACATTTCTTTTGAAACCTGTTCAGTTTCTGGGACAGGTTGTGAAAAATCTTACAATAAAAGAGATGTGTAACTTGGGCCAGTCCCTGTTTTATGCCACAGATTCAAATGTTTGCCTTAATAAAAAACCCAGTGCATTCACCTCAGCAACTGTCCTAGAAAACAGACAGAGTGTCTTCATCATTTCCTCCCTGATAAATAAAAGTAGGCCAATATGTTTCTGGTGTTCTGTCTGCTGCATACTGACCTCTGTGTGGGAGACTGTGTGTGTGCTGGCTTCAACAGGGACACTGCATTTCCCTCAACTGCAGAACATACAGTCAGCCATATTTAAAACTTAAAATAGTAATGTATCGCACACGTACCCAGTGTTACTTGCTTAGAGGAGCCAGCACTAGGGTCAGATTGTACAGCACCTCTAATCCCATCCATAATCGGCCGTCACTTATTCCTATCAGAGCCAACTCAGTGTATTCTGGAGGAGTGGTCCTCAACTGGTTTTCTGAATTTCACTCTTTTTTCGGTTTGCCTCACACAAGTGTTAATAAAAAAATAATAAAAGGTTGTGTGTGTAAATACTTACTAGGCTACTTTGAATTATATTTTTATATTTTGTCTTTATCAGCTGGCAAGAACGTTTGGAGTTGCATCTAAAAATCAATGAATATTAATCTTATTAGTATATACATGTACTTTTTTTATATTTTATAAAAACATAGGCTATATTTCACACACACATATATTCATAGCCTATACATAATTTTACATGAATAAAGAATGTATTTATTAGGCGTACACATTAACCACAATCAGAAATGTTTTCTCCAACAGTCTTCTCTTGCTTTGGCAGCAGAGACCGTATTGTTTCAAGCTTGTAATATATATATAAATTCATCGTAATTCTGAATGGTTATATCTTGCTCCTCCGCGAAAAGAAAATATCGCCCTCGCTCTATCCATATCGAACGCGATTGGTTGTTCGGTGCCAACGTCACTTTGGTATGTGCACACGCTCGTGGAGTAATCATAGCTTAAGATAAAAGCCTGAGTTGACAGAGAAAGTTGATGAGCTGGGTCATGGTACCAATAAAGCCTGATTGGATCGGTTTGGTTTTGTCAACTCAAAACTAATCCTGTAACTCCGAGTTTGTTCAGCTACCTTCATGGTACAGGCCCCAGGTGTGAAGTTGAAGGCTAGAATAATCAGACAACTCTCCCATCTTTCCATTTTTTATCTCCCCTGGAGATTTTTTCCCCTCGAAAAAATGAGCAATTAAGAGTGCACTTCCCGTGCGCCTACATTTGAAATAACGAACTTGAGCGCACAAAAGATGTGATATGTGAGCTACCTCCAATCAGGAGACCCTCTTGACATAGCTTCTGTGCACGGCACCTTCTCAGCAAGCAGGGGCGCCATTGCCAATAATTGAATTATAGAAAATAGAAAACCGCTTTGTGGCGAAGAGGATTTTTTTTTTTAAACTGCTCGTGCCACCCCCCATATGACATGAAAAAATGTTGCCCCGTGCGACTGAGTCAAAGTCCACTCCAAAGGGAGATATTTTATTTAACAGAATCCACTTTCCAAGACCTACAACAAATGACTCCAGATCTTATGAAGTCACAATATTCCTTTTTCAAATAATCTCTGCCTACAGAATAGGTCACAACTTGTAAGTGTCTTATTATTTCTAGTTGCGTTTTCTATTAACAGTTCCAATTCTAAGTTTAATGTTGTTGTCTCAATGTAAACAAAGGGCAAATCTGTTTTGGCTCTGCTCACCTACTAGCCAACATTAGTGTTGACATAGCATTTACTGTAGTTTTTATAAGCTCTCACTTCTGTAAAGACTGTTCACCGCCCCAAAAACCAATTCAAGACTTTGTAAAAATGGCATAACAGGACCCCTTTAAAGGGGAGTTACATCATGTGGCCCTTCATTTAGCTTTGACTACAGATCAGACTTGTCTCGGAAACTATGTGTGAATTGTTGTTTGAATAAGCTGTGGAGTCTAAATCCTCACAGTTTTTGACTGAACAAGAATTTCCTCCCTCAGAATCATGAAGTGAGACAGGTATGTAGCATGAGACCCTCACTATTCAGAATACTGTATACATATCACTGAACTAGCGAGAGCTCTGGAACAGTCTGCAGCACTCTATAAACTCTAAAGTCAAATGTCTCCTGTTTACAAATGATCTGTTGTTGCTGTCACCCACAAGAAAAGTATACAGCACACTGTAAATAATTGCCTGGATTTTACAGGATTATAGAGTATTCTTTTACAATAAATTACTGTAGTCAAAAAATTTACTGTGAACTCAATGCATGCTGAGTCATTTTCTTACAAATTACTGTAAATCAACAGCAGAATGATACTTACATTACAGTGTTCTACTGCTCTTGTTTACTGTGAATTCACATTTTAAATGTGTCTTTAACCATGCCAGTAAGAAATGTAATTGTTTACTAGTCACCGTTCATGAATTCACTGTCTCTCTCGTCTGGTGTGCTGTGTGTGTGGGTGTGGTCGCTGATTACCACTGATTAGCGGCGCCAGCTGGTTCCACTTGTTTGTCCCTTTATATGTCAGTAACTGCTGTCTCACGTTGTCAGATGTTGTGGTTTCCCCAGTGTGTTGACCGTTCCTGTGCTGTGCGTTTGGTCTGTGGATCTCCTCGTGTTCTTCGTCGTTTCTTTCGTCTGGATTTCCTGCACTTCCACTGGATCTCCGAGCAACATCACAAGGGAGACTGCACTGGATCACCGAGCACCATCACTGGTTGTCCACCGAGATCCCTGCATCACCCACCATCAACGATTGTGTCCGTCTGACCAGTCATCTGTGTTCGTTCCTCCTGCGAGTGTTCCTGCTTTGTTGTGCTCCTGACCTTCTACCCTGTACTTATTCACTCAATAAAAATGTTATTTGCAATTGCATTCGTCTCCTGTATCTGTCACAAAACTGTAAAGCACCTCAACTACAGGATTCCAACAATGCCTCTTTTTAATGCCAAATAGTCTAACCAACATAGATATGGCATCTCACTGTTAGATAATACACTTCCGCTGCTATGCTGATGACACCCAGCTCTATCTCTCAACTAAACCTTCATCTCCACTTCCTCCCACCTCACTCAGTAATTGCCTTCAAGACATTTAAAACTGGATGAACACAAACTTTCTGAAACTTAATGGCAATAAGACAGAAGTCCTGCTCATCGGCTCCAAATCCTCTCTTTCAAAACAACATGACTTCAATATTACCATAGATGAAATCTCGGTCCCTCTGTCAACTCACATCACAAGCCTTGGTGTCATTTTGGACAGTTCCCTTTCATTCGAATCCCAGATTAAAGCACTTACTCGGACTTCGATCTTTCACCTCCGTAATATCTCCAGGCTTAGACCCTCTTTGTCATAATCCAGCACTGAAACCTTAATCCTTGTCACGTCTCGTCTGGATTACTGCAACTTAAACTGACAAACAGACTCCAACTTGTTCAGAACTCTGCTGCTCGAATCCTCACTGGTTCCAGAATATCTGAACATATCACACCTATCTTACCACTCTACACTGGCTCCCTGTGCACTACCGTATTGAAATTAAGTCCCTCCTCATCACCTACAAAGCACTTAATCTTACATCCAGTTACATTTCTGACCTCTTACTAGGTTATGTTCCTGCACGCTCCCTCCGTTCTTCCTCGTCTGGGCTTCTTGTCACCCCCGCATTCCGCCTTTCCACCATGGGGGCCAGGGCCTTCAGTTGCTCTGCACCAAGACTTTGGAATGCACTCCCCTCCCACATTCGACAGGCAGAGACAGTCAATTAATTTAAAAAAAATTAAAGACCTACCTTCTTAAGAAAGCTTTTAATCTTTAAATCTACAGAGTACTACATTGTCACAGTAACCATTCAGACACACTTTTTTATTGCTCTTCTGATGTTCTTCGCACTTTTCAGGTGTCTACTTTGTAAAATGTACTGCTATGATGCTTAATGTTTTTTTTTAATGTCATTCCCTCTTGTATGCCCTCTTAACCTGTAAGATGTCCTTGTGTATCTAGAAAGGCGTCCGCCAAATAAAATGTATTATTATTATTATTATCTCGAGACAGTCTGAGGTCAGTCTTTGTGTCCATAATTTCAAAAAGTAAATTTGAAGTATTGGCACACTGGGGTTGACCTTTGCAATTTACATTTGGTCCTGAAATTTGGAAGAATAAATATTTGGTTTAAATAATATGAACAAATAACAATAATATACTGCATCTAATAATAGTAATAATAATAAATGTATAAGTAGGCTGTATTAGTACATTTCATTAGTGCAGTATGACAGGATATTTAATGATAAATACATTAATTAAATTAGGTTAAGGTGATGATGGTCATTATAAAAGGCTAAAAATGGCAAATTAAGCGGGTTCATGAATTTTACATGTATGTGTCAGGGTTGAGTGCAGGGGACTGAAGACGAGGACAGAATGAGCTCAATGAAGATGCTTTATTCATTAACTTAACTATCAAAAACCAAAAGAGAAAACATTCCAGGACTTCAAGAAACACAACCATACAACAACGACGATCAACAAACACTGAGGGAAAACACAGGGCTTAAATGAACAGGGCCTAATGGGAAGATTAACTAGACACAGGTGAAGGGAATAGCTAATTAGACAGAGCGGGAAAACTAACAGGACTGAACCAAAAATCACAAAGACAGGGGTAAACCAGAATACAAAACAGAACTAAACACACTGAAACGTGACAGTATGCTAATCAAGACTCTAGAGGAAAGTGAACACTATACGACTCACAAGATGTCCGTTCAGAGACAAACAGCTCTTTAATGGGTGCAAAAAAACAAAAAACAATATTGAAAGACTAGACTGTTACAAATAAACAACCTGAATCTGGGACTGCATCACTCTCTGAAAACGTCTTTTCAGGTGCAGAAATTGCCAAATAATTCCGCAAAGTGACACCACTCCTAATGAAAAAGCGACCACAGTGTCCACGGCGACCTCCATAACAAGTGATCAAGGGCTTAGGGTGTTCCATTTAAACCATATGCACGAGGATGGTACGACTACAGCCAGTAGTGAGCACTCGTGCAACGTAAGCAATGGCCCTGTCCCAATACTCACACCAAGCCCTAAGGCCTTCCTCAAAGTGGACACTAAGTGCGCAAGGGCCCGAAGCTGTGAAGAGCAGAATTGGGACAGTTTTGCCCACGTCACTGTCTACATCACTTCCGTTGTGATCAGGAGAGTAACATGGCGCTGGCCGCAGTTTCGATATTCGCAATTTGTCTGTTAAAGTTGATCACAACTCACCACCAGTTTCTTATAAGACGAATTAGGAACCGCAGGAGAAGGCGGCTTCTACAACGGATCCAAACATGTATGCTGATACCCGACCAACAGGTAAATTAACTTTATTTTACATTTCAATGTATCGTTCATTTGGCTAATGTGCTGCTAATAATAGCTGTAACATGATACAATCCTTTGAATGAAAATGAAATTAATATCTCTTTTTTTATTCTTAGCTACCAACCTTTCTGTTAATATTTTTCATATTAAAACAGTTAAAACTCCTCTAATAAATTCAATTATAAAATGAGTAAATACATTTTCATGGTGTGATCTTTTTTTCCTAAATCTGTCATTCAATTTTATTTATTTTTTGCCTTTTTAAGTTTGACAGACTGATCAGGTTTGCCAGGCTGAATCATACCATGCCTGTCCTTCTGGTGTATTTCGATGTTGAGAGAGACCTTCGACCCGCCTACCGCCACACAAGCAAAGCTAGAAGAATGTGAAACTTAAATGGAAGAGTTGTTGATGTTTCCTTCTGTAAGCAGTTAATGAGGTATGTCTGTTTCCCTTGAGTGAAGAGTGTTGCAATATTAATTGAGTACTTTATACAAATGTATTTAATGTTGTTACTGGATTACTTTCATCTAAATGTGATTTAAATATTTGAAATGTGTGTTTACATGATTGTTTTGAAATTTCTTTATTTGTTTGTTTTCAGTTCTTACGTCTGGTGTTGTTTGACATCTTCATATTAATCAGTGAAATCAAGAACTTGCTCGTGTGTTACTGGAGGGAGTGACAATGGCTTTCTACAATGGCTTCAAAGATAACAGTTGAACCTTGTTTTAAGTTGACTGGTTTGCAAATTAGAGGATATTATTCACAGAGCAGAATTCCTCTGCCAACAACCTACTCAAGAGAGTTTGTTCCTGTAAGTAAAGAGCATATTCCAACACCAGAGACAGCAAGAGTATGGCCTCATCTTGAACATATCGACAGAGTTGTGATGTTGGTTTATTAATTGGTTACAACTGTCGTCAGGCTCTTCTCCCAAGAGAAGTGGTGGCCGGTGAAGGAAATCAGTAGCCTGGTTAAAACCAGACCATTCTCAGTTGTTACTGAGTTATGGTCTGGCAAAGTGTCATAGACAAATCATTTCCAGAGGGGCGTCACCAACGGACGTCGCAAATAGACCTAAAACCAATCAGAGCGATGGAGATGACGTATGCAGAGCAGCGGAGAAACATCTTCGAGTGTTGTTCTTTGCTCGGTTTTTAATAAAAAGGAAACGTTCAAATCGCTTAAAACAGACGCGATGGCTGATTCGAACGAGTGATGTTCGACGGCGGCATCCATCTTTGTAATGTAGGCTACAAAATCTGCTTCAAAATCCCAGCGCTGTCGCCATCGTGTAAAGCCCGCCCCAACGTTTCTGATTGGTGCCTCGATTTCGACGGATTAGAAATGGGCTTGAATGAGCTCTTCGCCAGACTAACTTTCAGAGCAAATCTAAATTTGCCGGAAGTTGTCTGCGTTTTCCCAGGCTAGGAAATAAGCCCTTTGCAAAGAGAATGATCTGGGCTGGAGTGTAATCACTTATGGTAATCCATACGTTGACTATGGAGATGTCTATGGAATAAGTCACCAGGTCATTGTCAGACAAGTGATGCCAGCTCCACAAACTTCTGTCAATCTTAAAGGTGAAGTGCATTATGTCTGCTGAACACAGATCAAAAAAGTAGTTTCTCCAATGGACATTATTAAGGTGTTTGAATCTGATTTTAGAGAGAGAACCGAGGATTTTTGCATGTCTCAAGAAAATTTCATTTCCTAGCAAAGATGAAAGATGCTATTAAACTTAATGATGACAGACATTATGTGATGCCACTACCATTTAAAAGGGAAAGGCCTAACTTGCCAAACAATAAATTGTCACGGTAGATGTATTCTCTGGTTTCTTGTGTTTATGTTGTAGTATGAGTGCACGTGTGAAGTGGGCGTGAATGTTTGGCATTACCTGATCCGCTCCAGCTGATCATCATTGTATCACCAGCTGCAATCCATTTCAAGACTCCATACATACTTACCGCTGTTCTATCATCCTTGTCAGATCGTTGTTTGATGTCGTCGTATTGGTGTTCGCGTGTCTTGTTCCCGCCTGGAGTTTCCTGTTGTTCGTCATCGTCATCGTTGTCTTGTGGATTCAGCTGTTGTCTCACCGTCATCTCCACATCGCACTTCTTCACGGATCCTGACCATCGAAGTCCCTGCGTCACTTTCACAATCGGCTTGTACTGTCTTCACCATTTACCTCATTAAACATTGTAACTTGCTCTTGCTTCCTGTCTTCTATCCAGCAATATGACAGAACAATCTGACCCTCAAATGGATTGCAGCTGGTGATACAATGGTAATCAGCTGGAGTGGATCAGGTAATGCCAAACATTCACGCTCACTTCACACGTGCACTCATACAACAACATAAACACAAGACTAGAAGAAACCAGAGAATACATCTACCGTGACAATAAATCATGTGTAATACATCGTCTTAAGTGCTTGGCAAGACGACTAAAGAAGGACATTCAGTATTACAAGGACTACGCTGCTTTTATGAATGAAACCATAGCTCGTGGAGATGCTGAGAAGGTTCAGCTGGGAGAAATTGAAGGGTAATCAGAATGGTACATTCCTCATGGCGTGTATCCGAGAAATCCGTGTTTTTTTTGACTGATCTGCAAGATTTCAAGGAACATCCTTGAATGATCATCTTCTACCTGGCCCAGATCTGACAAATACCTTGATGGGTGTTTTGTGTCATTTTCGAAGAAATCCAATAGGAGTGTGACGTATAACTTATAAACGTAGAATGTTTCATCAGTTTCATGTCAAGATACAAGACAGAGATTATCTAAGATTCTTATGGTGGGATAATGGCAATCTGGAGTCTCAATAAGATCGTCATCGCCTCAATTCCCCAAGAAGATCGTGCTAAAGGAGTAAAGGATTTGGACATGGCTCTGGGTGAAGTGCAAGTGGAGAGAGTAGAGAGCCCTCGAGAGAGCCCCTTTGCTCGTTAGTCATGGACAAGTCAAGAGTGGCGCCTACAAAGATAACGACCATACCAAGATTCGAGCTTTCAACTGCAGTGGCAGCTGTACGAATAAGTAATATGCTCAAGAAAGAGTTGGAAATAGAAGACTTGGAGGAATATTTTTGGACTGATTCAAGGGTCGTTCTTGGTTATTTTAATAATGAAAAGATTTCAAATGTTCGTTGCTAATCACATCCAGCATATCAAGCTGAGAACCAATTCCAATCAATGGAGATATGTCGCCACAGAAAATAATCCTGCTGATTATGCCTCTAGAGGTCTTACTGTAGATCAATTGGTAGCGTCCAGCTGGTTCACATGACCAACTTTCTATTCCCAGTGAGGAACTTAAGGTGGAAGATGTACTCACGAATAATGATCCAGAACTTCGCAAGGTTCAAGTTCTTAGTACCCAAGCAACCGAAGAAAGATCATTGTTGCATCACCTTTGTAAATTCTCTGATTTGACCAGGATGGTAAAGGCTATTGCCAAACTCAAACAGCGTGTGAAAGAAGCCAAATGTCTTGGATCTAGATCATCTGAAGTAGCAAGCCTAGAAGAAAGGAGAGAGGCAGAACTCTTTACTATTTGAATGGTTCAAGAAACCGCCTTCTCCAAAGCAATGCAGAGTCTCAAGAAACAGAAAGCATCTGACACTCAAGACAAGGCAGGAAAGTTGTATAAGTTAAAGGGTAACTAAACCCCTTGTCAGAGCCTGACTCCACCCACTGGCAATATTTGAAAAATGCTGGAAAAGTGGGCAGACCCTAAATAGATGCTAAAATACTCTAATACTCAATACTCGCAATTCCAACTCCTGACTCGACAGTGGTTTTGACAAACACAAGATGGTTTTTATACTGCCAAGGGCGTGGTAGCTCGTACCAAGGGCGTTGTGAGCTGGAAAGTGCTTACGTCACCATCAACCGTTTACATCACGAACCACCGCAAACATCCAATAGGAAAATTCACCTGCTGTAGCCACCGTTCAACCTGAAGAGAGCAGCACTCAGACGTTTTTACACCATATATTGTAGAATTAAAACACTTTATACCCAAATGTAAAAAAGTTACTTGAATCAATGACCAGTACTAATAAAGCCCCATTCTTACAGATCATTAACTAAAAAAAAGTTGGTTTAGGGTTTAGTTACCCTTTAAGTCCCTTTCTGGATGGTCAAGATATACTTAGAGTTGGAGGTCACCTGGAACATGCAACTCTCCATCCACATGTAAAACATCCAGCCATTCTTCCAAGAAACAGTTTTTTCTCAGAATTACTAATTAAGCATTATCATGAACGAGTTCAACATCAAGGACGAGAAATGACTGTGAATAAACTCCGGTCCAATGGCATATGGATTTTAGGATGCAGTTGTCAGGGTTCTGTCACTTCTGTCTAGTCTATTTCTTGGTTTTGTGACAGAGCCCTGACACTCCTGTTTTGTCTTGTCTGTGTGCTTTGTTTCATGTGCTTTCATGTTTTGTCTTGTGCTTTCATGTTGTCATGTTTTGTGTGAACATGTGGCTTATGAGTGTTCTCATTGGCTGCGTGTTCATGTCTCATTTTGTGTGAGCACATGGCTTGTGATTTGTTTTACTGGCCATGTGCTTGTGTTTTTTTGTCATGTTTGGTGTGAGCACATGGCTGTTATGTTTCCTTTTGCCATGTGCTCTCCTGTTGATTGTCTAGCCCCTCCCATCTTGTTACCTGATTATTGATTTATTTGCACCACCTGTCCTCCCTCGTTACCTCCTTTGTTTGTTCTCCCTATTTATTCTCCCTGTGTTTGCAGTCTTGTGCTGATTCATCGTTGAATGTACCCCTTGTGTCCTGCCTAAATCGCCCAGCCCAGCCCAGCCCAGCCCAGCCCAGCCCAGCCCAGCCCAGCCCGTCTTGTTTTCCCCCTCCGGGTAGTTTTTGTAAAAGCCTTATCTTTCTGCACTTGAGTCCTCGCTACTACCACCTACCCAAACTCTGACAGCAGTAGTGCAGTCTCTTCTCATATCTATAAATGCTTGAAATGATGCAGGAAATTCATAAGGTGTACAGATGAACAAAAAAAGGCTGATCTCCCTGAACATCGCATGCAGATAACTCCACCTTTTCTGTACAATGGATTGTTTTGGACCATTCTATGTCACAGATGGTAGAAGAGAACTTAAACGTTATGGATTGGTGTTAACTTGCATGTGTTCCAAGGCAATATGCATTGAAATGCTTGATGATTTATCTACTGATGCATTTATTAATGCCCTGCGTTCCTTCATTGTTATTTGTGGAACTGTTCGCCAAATTCTATGCGATCAAGGCACAAACTTTGTTGGTGCAAGCCGAGAGTTTGAGTGCGATAGAAGCAATGGATCAAGAGTAGTTGAAGAAATTTGGATGTGAGTTCAAAATGAACATCTAGTTTGTAAGTCATATGGGTGGTGTCTGGGAAAGACAGATACACACAGAAAGAAATGTCTTGACTGCTGTTCTTGATCAGTGTTGTAGAAGACTAGATAGCACCTCCCTACTTTGTTAAATAAAGTTATGGCCATTGTGAATAGTCTGCCGTTGGCTGTTGAAAATCTGAACGACCCACTTCTTTGAAGTGCTTAACAAGAACAACTTGGTGAAGAGATTGCACCAGGTGTACACACATCCTGTACTACACTTTATCTTATGGGAGTCTTTCTCTGTGTTCTGTTTCTTTCGTTGTGAGTATTCTGCTTTGTCCTTGCCAGCCAGCGAGACGTTTGTGGTGAAAAAAACTACCTTTGAAGCCACTCTGCTTAAAGTTCCTCCCCGCTGGGGAACTTGACTTTCCTTTTCTCTCCACTTTACATTCTTGGATATCTCCAAAGAGCGGGTCATTCAAAACTTGAGCATTCAAGTCAATAAAGTTGACCAAATCTTCAAATGTGGTTCTTCCATTTCATTGCTGGATATCAATGGCTATTTTTCTCTGCGTTACAGCATTTTGAAATTACTATTCTAATGTTTGTTGGGTTGTTCATCTCATCCATGAATTCACCATCAGCCGTGGTATTTCTAGATCTAATAAGGAAAAAGTTATAGCTTCATTTGCATTGATCTGTGGTAATTTCAGAGCTTTTTCAACTTAAACTGTAGCTATCTTCACTTCATTGCCATAATGCTGCTGGAGGAAACGTTTAGCTTTTTTGTATCCCATAGCAGGACTCATGTTCACAACTGCAAACAAGAGCTTGTAGTTCCTCACTTGTGAACAGTTCAAGATAGTATAACCTGTCTTGTGAGCTATTAGTCTTGTTCTCAATTGCATGCTCGAAGGCCCTTGAGATAAGCTCTGCTGCTTGACCAACAATTTAGTTACTTCTTTTTAGCGTTGCATCACTTTGAACAGATCAAACATACCATCAAGTGACTGTTGAGAATTACCATGATCCGCTTGCATCCGCGTAGAATTGACGCGTTGTTACATTTTTGGAGAGATGCACGTCAGGGTAGCCGAAGGGTACGCGCGCTACACACAACCTACGACATAGCTACGCCGTGAGTTCGGCGCAGAAGTATAAATTGGGCTATACCCCGAAAATCCACTGGATCCGTCTACGGCGCGGAACGTCAGCGCCGCGGATGCCGGAGCTAATCGCGGCCATTATAGTCAATGTTCTAAAGTCCAACAGCTGCGGACGCGGCGTGTCTCAGAAGCATTCCAGAAGCGTCTCTCCGCGCCGCTCCACAGAGAATAGGTAGCAGTTCTATTTTCACCGCGTCAAGCAGCACAGAGCACATCGTACCGGGCAGGAAGTCAGACACAGAACGGCATGAGGATCCGTTAGATTTTCAAAATAAAACACCCTCTGGAGACTAAAAAGAAAGAAAGAAACTTTATTTGTCATTGTAGTTATACAATGAAATTTGTTATACAACAAAATTTGTAAAAGAAGTCACCAACGCCCGCTGCTGAAACACGTCTGAGACTCTTCCAGTGGACTTTGACGCCGAGCTAGGGATGCATCAAAACGTGGCACTGACGTTCCGCGCCGCAGATGGATCCAGTGGATTTTCGGGGTTAGTCAATACATTTTCTCTCCAGCAGCCTTTGCTGTAGGCTTTGGCGTCATCTTGTGGCCTTTAACGGGTACGTTCACAACTACAGAATCATCCGCCATTCTGATCAAAGCTGATCTTCGTGCAAGCCATTGCAGTTCTCTTGAGCTGCTGCAATATTGTCTTCTAAATATTCACACACTCCGATTGTGAAAAGACTTGCAATATGAAGAAAGCTCCCTCAGTGAGAAATCCTCACAAATGAAGTGACTAATAAAGGTTCTCCTCTTAACACAGCAACTGGTCGGCACCTTTAATCCTTTTGTAACATAATAACATCCTATAAAATTTTCTGAGGTGTAGAACCAAAAATCATTCGCTATTCTTTCAGGCAAAGAATTGATTCAGTCATGTTTCAATCATTTACTTAATTCTTAATTGGAACGCCAATTCATAAAGGCAGTCCATTAGAAAACAGAGCAAACCATTACAGAATAAACAGGGGGTGCTCAAACGTAAGCTACATAAATAACATAAACCTAAACTAATTTAAATATCTACTCAAACATGTAAGCTTTTAGTGTTTATTAAAGTTTTTATCATTCAAATTATGAATCTTGCAGGCTGCATTTTAAGTCTTTCCTTCCAATATGTTTGGAACACCCTAATAAGCATTTGATAACTTGGAATCCGATATTTAGCTGATTTATTATTTATAGGTTATTTATAGGTTTTTTTTAATATAAATTGGTTTACACACCATTCCATAGGCCTGTAAATACTTGGCCTGTTATAAACCATTAAATATTAATATTAAATGTAAAATAAAAAAAAAATACACAACAAATTATAAGTGCAACACAACAAATTAATTATGTGAAGACCGACTCGGGTAAAGACCTGCGACTCTACCTGCACGACTCCACCGAGCAAGGACACCTACAAGGCACTTAAGTATGTTCTTCACCCTTTCCTTTCCCACCTTTTTCTTATTTCCCTTAATCAACATGTGCTTTCAATACATCCCTGTTGTCTCTCGACAACGCTCTCTCATCATGCACAGAAGGCAGCGCAATACTGCTAATCTGCGCCCTATTCTCTCATCCTCACACTCACCTCTCACTCTTTCTATGAGTCTATGGAATTGTCAATCAGCAGTCAATAAAGCTGACTTCATTCCAGCTTTTGCATCTCATTCTACTCTTAATATCTTGGGCTTGACTGAGACCTTGATCCGTCCGGATGACTCAGCAACCCCTGCTGCTCTCTCCAACAGCTTCTCTTTCTCTCACACTCCTCGCCAGTCGGGAAGGGGTGGGGGTACTGGTCTTCTCATCTCTAACAATTGGAAATACTCAACTCTCTCTTCTCTATGCAATAACTACTCATTTGAATATCATGCTATTACACTTACAACTCCCATTTAAGATCCATATTGTAGTCATATATCGCCCCCCAGGTCAACTGGGAAGCTTTGTAGAGGAGCTGGATGTGCTGCTTTCCTCTTTCCCTGAGGATGGTATCCCACTTGTAGTCTGTGGCGACTTCAACATCCATCTAGAGAAGCCGTATGCAACATACTTCATCTCTCTCCTAGCCTCCTTCGATCTCCAACGGCTTATCACCACAGGTACTCACAAGTCAGGCAACCAACTAGACTTGGTTTACACACGCAACTGCATCACAGACAATATTTTGGTGAAACCTCTCAATGTTTCCGACCATTTCCTCATTACTTTCAATCTACAACTCACTACCCATGCACCACCAACTCCCCTACCAGTTACCTTCAGACGAAACCTGCGCTCACTTGCTCCGTCCATTCTTTCCTCTGCTGTGTCATCTTCTCTTCCCTCGCCCTCACATTTCTCATCTCTGGATGTGAATACTGCAACGGATACTTTATGCTCCACTCTAACCTCTTCTTTAGACAATATCTGCCCCCTCTCTTCCAGGCCAGCACGTGCTACTCCCTCCAACCCCTGGTTATCTGAGGTTCTTTGTGAACACCGGACCGAACTCAGGGCAGCCGAGAGGTAATGGCGCAAATCAAAAGACACATCCGACCTGAGTAAGTATCAATCTCTGCTCTCTGCCTTTTCTGCTGATGTTCACGCCGTAAAATCTTCATATTTCCACAACAAGATCAACAGCGCCTCTAACACAGGTTCACTGTTCAAGACATTCAACTCTCTCCTCTGTCCACCTCAACCACCACCCACCTCCTCGCTAACTGCTGATGATTTTGCTAACTTCTTCACTAACAAAACTACAACTATCAGCAGTCAGTTCTCAGCTTCACACACACAGGAACACAGACTAACCTCTCCCACAGCCAACAACCTTCTCTCCTCCTTCACTCCACTAACCGAGGATGAAGTATCTAAACTTCTCCTCTCTAGTCATCCTACCACCTGCCCTCTGGACCCCATCCCCTCACACCTTCTACAAGCAATCTCTCCCACACTTCTTCCAGCTCTCACACACATCAACTCATCCCTCCACACTGGCATTTTCCCTACAGCATTCAAGCAGGCTCGGGTAACGCCACTGCTTTAAAAACCAATGTTAAACACATCACTTTTAGTGAATTACAGACCTGTCTCTTTCCTACCATTCATTGCGAAAACACTTGAACGAGTTGCTTTCAACCAAGTATCATCGTTCCTTTCTCTGAACAACCAGCTGGATATCAACCAATCTGGCTTCAAGAAAGGGCATTCAACCGAGACTGCATTGCTGTCGGTCACCGAAGCCCTGCGGATCACAAAAGCTGCTTCCAAATCATCTGTTCTCATCCTCCTGGATCTGTCTGCTGCCTTCGACACTGTGAACCATCAGATCGTTCTGTCCACCCTCTCATCACTAGGCATCACAGGTACTCCTCTCCACTGGTTTGAGTCCTATCTCACAGATAGGTCCTTAAGGGTCACATGGAGAGGAGAGGTATTCAAAGCACATCAACTGACCACAGGGGTTCCCCAGGGTTCAGTTCTTGGACCGCTCCTCTTCTCCATTTACACCACTTCACTAGGACCCATCATACAGGCACATGGCTTCTCTTACCATTGCTATGCTGATGACATCCAGCACTACCTCTCATTTCAACCAGATGATCCCACAGTAGCTGTACGGATCTCAAGCTGTCTGGCGGACATTTCGGCATGGATAAAGGAACATCACCTACAGCTCAACCTGGCAAAGACTGAGCTTCTCATCCTCCCTGCCAAGCCGTCTCTACAGCACGACTTCTCCATCCAGTTAGATTCTTCCTCAATCACCCCGTCAAGGTCAGTCAGAAATCTTGGAGGTGTCTTTGATGATCAGCTGACCTTCACAGACCACATCACAACGACAGCTCGATCATGCAGCCTTGCTATGCACAACATCAGGAAGATCAGGCCTTTCCTAACTGAGCATGCAACACAACTTCTCGTCCAGGCCCTGGTTATTTCTAGGCTTGATTACTGCAATGCTCTCCTGGCCGGACTTCCAGCATGTGCAACTAAACCTCTACAAATGATCCAGAATGCTGCAGCTCGTCTGGTCTTCAACGAGCCCAAAAGGGTCCAAGTCACTCCTCTGTTTATCTCTCTGCACTGGCTACCACTCGCTGCTCGCATCAAGTTCAAGGTGTTGACACTTGCTTACAGACTGATCTCAGGATCAGCTCCCTCCTACTTCCACTCACTTCTACAAGTCTACATCCCTACCAGAAGCCTTCGATCAGTCAATGAGCGACAGCTCGTGGTACCATCACAGAGAGCCTCAAAATCACTCTCCAGAACATTCTCATTCACGGTGCCATGCTGGTGGAATAATCTGCCCACCCTCATCCGTAATGCAGTATCCCTGACAGCATTCAAAAGACAACTGAAAACTCATCTCTTCCGTGAGCACTTAACATAAAAAAACCCTTTTCCTTTAAATCTCTGCTTATTTGGCTTATGCTACTGCAAGCAATATCTGAACTTAGTATTTTAAGCACTTCTTACGTTGTTTTTGTCTCTTCAAGATGACTCGCTTGGTTTAGTCCTCAGTTGTTAGTCGCTTTGTATAAAAGCGTCTGCTAAATGACTAAATGTAACAATGCAAATACCATAACCCTATATAAACAGCCAGCTTATGGTATAGCTACAAGTATTAAATGTGGTTAAATGTCAAAATTACTCCAATATCATACACTAGATTTTGTGGGTGTGGGGGTAGGCTATATTAAACGTGATCTGCCTGAAGTGTAGGCCTACATATTGAGTATTCGCTTCCTCTGTCAAAGTCGAGGGTTCGAAAGTGTATGTCTAAGTGACTAGATATAGAAAGACTATAAGATATAGATACTATTCATTAAATGGAATTAAAATGTTTACCTATTTGAAATTGATGTTAAATTATGAACTATTTGGAAACAATATCCTAAAGTTAACAGAAATAGCCTACAATTTTTTCTGTGAAACATGCCTTTCATTTATTTATTAATGACATTTTGGTTATGTAGTACACCCTTGTGTAGTTACAATATGTTTTGTTCTCATTAAAAAACAATCAAACAAACAAAATCCTGTGCATCCTCTTGCCTGCTCGCGATGCAAATATAGCGTTCAATTTTAACTACGTACAGCTAGTATTGGGCACTCGTGCAACGTAAGCAATGACGTAGGCTACATCCGAGTGTAAGAGATCGAGATGAAGTGAGGGAAGGAAGGGCTTATACATTTTGACTTAAAGGGGTGGTATAATTCCCCTTTCACAAGATGTAAAATATGTATTTGGTGTCCCCAGAGTGTGTGAGAAGTTTTAGCTCAAAATACCCCACAGATATTTTGGCTTGTTAAAGTTGTCACTTTTTGAGAGTGAGCAAAAACGCACCGTTTTGTGTCTGTTCCTTTAAATGCAAATGAGTTGCTGCTCGTGGCACAGAGGGTGGAGCTTCAACAGCTTGTGTAATTTGACCTCACACAGACATGAACTGAAATTTTCAAAATTTCTTTTACTTTTATGTTTAAACTGGAGTCAGATTATGTCAACGGAGTCGATGATGGAGAGACTCAAGAATAAGTGACAACATGTAGAATGCAACAGGACATTTCTGAATGGTTAGTTGATGAATTAATAATAATTGTAGCTGATTTTTTAGTTATCTTCTAGTCATTTATTAGCATATTCTGTCTTAATCTATAAATCTTGTTCAGGGGGCGGAGTTTGTGTAAATTCTAGGGTTGGTGATGTCACTAACCCGGGAGGAATGTCATTTGTTATAGTCCTTAAAAAGCAATTTCATATAAAAGCAATTGCAAATGTATCTCCCTTTGCTTTGAACTTTGAGCAATGTAACTTTGCAGATGTTGTTTATGCTCAAACAGCAACATTACACACTAACTAAAGTTAGAAAAGTGAAATCATAATCAACCACTCCTTTAAACGCAGCCTTAGAACTGAGATGTCCTCCAATATGACTAACTTTAATCGGTTTCTGGGTCACTGGCCGGAGGGTGGAGGAGCGAGAAAACGAGGAAACATCCATTTGAGTATTGAGAAGCACCCTTGATGTCACCTAAAGTTACTCCTGTCTTTAGCGTCTGCTGATCATCTTCACATTGCATCCACCAGAGGGCAGTCAAGTCAGTTGCCTGTGAATTGAACTGGAACAAAAACTCACAACACAACCCAACAGACGTAGAATGTCAATGTTAAAACTAAAATAAATCTCATCGTCAGTTTATCTGATATGTTTGTAATGTGTGTTGGAATCTAACTCTTGATGTACCAGTAACCCTAACTCCCCCAGGAAATCCTGATCTTTCATATCCTGATTAATACAGTTGTGAATTATCTTAATTCTCTGCTCATCTAAGACCAACGCTCTGACTCTGGCATGCTTCATCCATATTCCATACAGCATTTTCCCATATTGATCTTCAAAGAAAGGGGAAACAATTAATTCCACTATTATTTCACTTTTGAAAGCCTACCTAAAGATTACATTTAACCCTTTGTAACCTGTTTTTTTTTTATTTTTATTTTTTTTTTTATCCCTGCTGATTTTTCACAATGCTCTCAAATAGTTGAACCAGCATGTCTAATCTTCAAGCAGGAACATTTTCATTGATTCACTTAGCAGAAACTTTTATCAAAAGTGACTTAATAGAAAAGTAGTCAGCACAATCCTGGATTGAATCCTCATGTTGAATCCTCGATTCAACACAAGGGAAAAAATTATATCAGAAGTGCAGTTGTACATAAATATACTCTCATGTTAGAGGAATATTGGTGTTCAAGAGATTTTAAATAGCTGTAATACACTAGACATTTCTAAACTTAAGTTTCAGAGAGAAATGTAGAGCTGTCCATGGTGCTGAAGCGGTATCACCAGTTGCAAATATTTAGTCTGCACACACAAACAAAATGTTTTCACTCAGCCTTGTTCTGCTAATGCAAAAGAAAGAGGTGAAAATGACATGGAATGAGAAATAGGAGAGAATGATTCAGGAATGAAAAAAAAAACAACAACCTTGAACTGTATTGCTTCAGTTCTCTAGTTTCTGATGGTGAGTCAGAAGAAGAGTCTCATTCTTCATTGTCATGACTCACAGCCTGAGAAGATCACTGAAATCAGATCCTAGATGTGACTGGCCGGTCCAAGGTTTCACACTTGCTTTCCAGGTATTGATTGTCCACCGATTCCCTAAGGTCTTTGAGAAAGAACTGAACTGACATCTTTCCCATTGGGATATGACCCTGATTCTCAATAGTGTGGCCCAGGCTTTCCATGCATATAATTGCAAATGTGGTAACAGTAGACCAATTAATCTTTTTTTTTTTTTTTTAATTATTGCGTGTAGTCTTATTAAATTTCTCAAATGTTCCAAAAAGTTCATTATAGAGGTCATTATAATCATTATTCATTTCTAATTTGGCAAACACATTGCAGAAGATTTTTAAATAAAACATGTAATGTAAATAAACATCTAGAAATGTAATATACTGAATCCATCCTTCATTGTGTGTTGAGGAGAGATAAAGAGGGGTATTCCAAACACGTGCCAGATCCATTGTCCTCAGTCCGCTCTGCTTGACATGGGTCACCTCCAGGATACCCCTCTGGAGCAGAGATTGAGTCAAGGACATTGGTTACTAAGGAGATCTCCATAGTAATATTTTTGTCTTCATTATGGAAAGCATGAATTCAGCTAGCTGCTTTATTATGATGTTGTTATGTTACCTTTAGAAACATGCATCAATATTCATATAGCATGATTACTTTCACTACTTACAGTAGCCTAAATATGGTATAGGTATTCGTAACGTGTATTTAATACATTTAAATATACTTAGATAATTTAGTTGACGAGAAGACAGTCTTTCTGCCATACAATATCCTGATATGTCATAGCTTAGGCTATCATTGTATTTATATTAGTCTATTATTTTAATAAGGCATGACATTATGTTATCACATGACCTTACTAAGTTTATTCTTGTTCCATTCAGTGTCTAGATATCATATCTGGAGACATCAGACATAAAATATATATGGCTATGCATTTTGAATCCATTTTTTTTAACATCTTATGAACATTGTGGGTGTTCTAGTTCGTAGCCTAGGCTATATCATACTTGAAAGCACTGGAAGGTCATGTTTAACTCATTGCATTGAGGTGTAACGATCACCTCAAGCAGACAATTTGCTATTTATACACAATAGCCTATATGAATTCTTTGTATGTAAGGACTTCCGGTGCGAAGAATGTTTGTTTGTTTGTCTCTTCTTTTTTTTATGTTTCCTCGTGGTTTTCAGTATTTTTCCTTAACGTTTATACACACAAATTGATAAAGCAAAGAAAAAAAAAAGAAGCGATAACCAGACACCGTGAAAAACGTGCCTTACAAAGTTTATGTGACTATTTTATATGGTTACATGCTGCATTCTTTTTTTTCCATCCATATTTCGTTGCTTTTATGAATGCGCAGTAAGTAGTTCGCTTGAAGGCCATTAGCAATCCGCGCAGAGCCAGATCCAGCTGCACGTTTGATTGACAGTTAATGATTGCGTCATGTGATCCACCGAGTCATATGCCAATTATGAAGAGAGTTCTAGTACTGGTTCTGATCGGAATGTTTCATTATGTAAAGCTTCGTGTAATGCATCTAACAGGTGCTGCACTGTTTCCTTCGACATGAGTCGGCAACCTGTGCTCTTGTTGAGAGTGCGTCTGGGAAGCAGATGAACGTCATCCAAGAATCTTGCATGAATATTTAATTGGAAAGCGGATGCGGCTTTAATTGTGTTTGTGGGTGACTGGACGCATGACAATCCAAATACAGTCATCAGCAGAGCCACAGCAGGAGCCCTGACTGACTCACTGCTCCTAAGTCATTCACACACGCTCGGCCTATAGCCTATAAAATGCCTTCGAGGAGGAGGGGGATAGTTGGAAAGCTTTTAGGTTTTCGCAAGGCCGGAGTCCAATCCACATTAGTAGATTAAACAACAGAGAGAAACTTAAAGTTTTTTTTACCTCTATCAAGATGCCCCCGGCGAATCTGCATCAGAATCACACAGGTGAGGAATTTATGATAGTCATAGAGCATTCTAAAATAACTGACGAATAAATAAAAATACTGTTGAAACATAGCCTACATGACGTTTATAATAATAATAATGTATGGAATACGCATAAAATGGATCTCCAGTATGAAAATATATGGATCATAAATTTGTAATTAGGGCATTTTGTCATGCTGTGATGATAAAAAATAAAGCTTTTACTGATATTAAATATATTTCCCTCCATGTTTGAAGGAATCATGCAGATGCGTGTAATTGTAAATTGCTGTGTGAATGCTGTGAAACACTTGACGCAATTCACATTCATTACGCGCTGGCGTCAGTGATCAGTTAAATAGCATTTACACGGCTCAGTGTCTCATTGTTCTCTTTTGTGATCTCTGCTTGAGGTGTGAGAACAATAAGACACTGCGAACATGTGCGCTTCATGAAGCCCCAACCAGAACTTCTGACATCTTTCAACTTAGTCTGTCAACATCATTAGCTACATAGACATATTAATTGATGAGTTTATTTCATATTTTCTGCTATTTGAATACAAAAAAGTGACAAGTTGCACAGACAGAACCCTGCAAGTTGGCCTATGCATTTTGTGCGCATTTATTGTTTATTATTAAATGAAATACACTTTATTAAGTGTATTATTTGTGAAACATTCCGAAATACACTTTAAATGTAGGCCTATCAAGGAAAAATATAGAATTTGATTAAGACGTACAAATGTCTTATTGTAGAGATAATTGTTTTGTGAATATTTTTTTTGTAGAGATAATTCTCATATAGGCTAACACAATATTTAAAATATGATGTTTTCGAAGAACACATAATTTTTTAAAGATGGATGTGAAATTTATTAACAAATGCCTTATGCAACAAATCAATACTTTCTATGAAGAAAGTGGTCAGGCATTTATTGCTGTCCCAATATCTATCCACTATGTGGTGTGTGTGATCGGGTTGTGCTGAGGGTCATTTCATAGGTTTAAGAGGGGAGGCCACTTCCTTTTCCCCAAGCTTACTTGTTCTCAATCTGTGATTGGCTCATTGGTGAATTTGGACCCTACCGCTGCAGAAATGTGCAATTCATCAGCTCAAGTTGAGCATCACGTAGACTTGACCTAAAACTGAGGGAGGATAGCCTAATAGAGGAGATGCTACAGTGACCCGTGTCCTATATGATTCACTCAGGAATTAACACTGCCCACTGTTTTATGATCTTTTTTCGTGGTGTGAACCAAGAGGTTGAAGACATCCTGGAGACATGGCTGAAGGTGAGATCGTGGGTGATCTTCCAGTGGGGGGTCAGTGGAGAGAGAGTGGAATAAAGAAGAGGGGGTGGGACGGATCTTCTGCATTGTCTTTCAGATTTGGGGATCTTTACAAAGGGCTCTTCCCAGAAGCCCTGAAATTTTCCTGTCGTTACCGCTAAAATGTATACCCCAAATCTTTTGTTTGTTCGTTTCTTCTGGCATCGGTAAAGTAGTATTATTTTGTTTGAATTTGTTTTAGCTGGAGTTTTGAAATGTGGACGAAAGTCTGAAGCTTTTTCAGAAGCTACAAGGGATTTATTTGGAGATTGATGGGCGAGATGGGTGAAATGGGCTCGGTTTATGAGCAATATTACACAGGTGAGCGGGTACATATTTGTGCTTATGATTTATTACTGAGAGTGCACGAGAACGCGGAATGATTAATCAACTTTCAGCTATTTTAACATTGTGTAGCCTATAATTTAATGATAAAAAGAGTAGCCCACTTTAATGGATGAAATACTGATTTTTGATTTAAAAAAAATTTATGTCGTTTGATAATATTTTACAATAGGCCTACGAATTCATAGCCTAGCTAAATCACTGGTGACACATATGGAAAAAATATGCTAGGCCTATTCAGATTTCTTATGGCCTGACTACAATATTCCCTATTTTGGAATTTGCATTTCCAAGATTTAGTGATGATTGTAGTTTAAAAACATAAATGTATATATTTCATGAGGAAAATTCCATGAATTATTGCTTTTTCACTTTTAATGCTATTAACAAAATCTGTAAAGAAATAATCTAAGAAAATTGTTTGAAGTTACCTGTTGAAGTAGGCTAGGGCCTATTGACTCTTCTCTCATTACAAAGTTACGACATATTTATCTGTTACAAACGTTGTTTTGGTTCATATAGTGTAAAATAAGTACTGAACAAAGAGAAAGTAAATGTATTCGCAAGGAGAAACCCATTTGGAGACGCATTTCATTCACTCGCGTTTCGCACGTCGCCAAGATCTTCTGGCATTTTCACGCCTCATCAAAACATCAAAGTTAGAGCTTAGCCTACTGATTTATTTTGTTGATTTTTTTTGTCCACTTTCGATATCGAGATCTTTGTGTTTGCAAAGTTAGTTGATATTCTTGTTCTTGTGCTTTTATAAAGGGGGCTGTGCAAAGACAGAGGAGGAGGAAACCGCGAGCTCCGAGGAAGACTCGGGCTCGTTCCGTGGCGCTGGGGTCTGCAAATGGTTTAACGTGCGGATGGGCTTCGGCTTCCTGTCCATGACCCATCGTGAGGACATCTGTCTGGACCCACCCGTGGATGTGTTCGTCCATCAGGTGAGAGCAAATCAATCCTGCCGTTTTTATGGACCGGACCTGATAGCCTAAGGCCTTCCTCTGTCCCTTATCATCTAATAGCTTTATTTTCTCATGGTTTAAACGACAAAAACTCTGGTAACTATAGGCTAATAGCCTAAGCGAAATATATTCAGTAATAGTACATTTATAATTATCTTGCACCATTTATAAAGCTTTTATTTAGTGTTTGGTGTTGATGCACGAACATTAACGCCTAGGCTCGATAGGCTATCAAAACCTGCATTCTTAAAAATAAAGGTTCTTCGTTCGTTCAGCAAAGAAACCTCTTTTTATCAGCAACCTTTTTTCGCTTTATAGGGTTCTTCAGTTGTCTGTGTGGTGATTTGTTAAGTCGTGTATGGTCTCTGCTGGATGTTTTGTGTGTAGTGGACAATACGTTCTTAGTTTAAAAGGCATATTTTATTCGACATAGGACTTTAAAGTTCTTGTTTTGGCTCTAATTGGGACCTTTATTTTTTAACATAAGGATGTTGTAGTTTTTATTTTGAGTGATTTAATTTATTTGGATATTTGGGAATTTTTCACATTTCTGGTGGCGTTTGCAGGTTTAGACTGTGATATGTTGGTAATTGCTTTTTATGAGAATTGGAAGGGTCAGAAAGCACTATCTGATTGTATTTTTTTTAAATTGCGTTTTAAAATATGCCAAATTATTAAGCCATTGTAACTAATTAATGCTATATTTATAAGTGCAATTTATTATAGAATATGTGGCAACTTTACCAGTGACACTAACCTCTATTTACAATATTTAGATATATCCTTTGACTAATTTTTACTTGCAAGCCTGTGCTTTTACATTACTTCCAAGGATTGGCCCTTCAATATTTTGCAAAACAAAAGTAATTAAGTTCTGGTATAGAGTTGGGTGAATTCCTGTAGCTCAAAGTGTCCCAAAAAGATGCTATTTCTTGTCATTCGTGTCTGAGCTTTCCCACGGGGACACAGGTTCAAGTCCGGTCGGCAGCGTGTCCTTGTTCCATGTCTACTCATTAATCCAACTTTCCTTAAACCATCTTTTAAATAAAGACAAACAGCCTGAAAATGAAACCACTGTGGATATCTTAAATCTAAAATCACTCATATTGGCTACAGTGATTCACACAAAGCGCTATATTTAAAAAATCCTGTTGAGTTTACTGTCTCTAGTCCTGAACACTTACCTTCTCACTCAGCAATAATTTAACAAGCTATTGCCACAGAACAACCAGCAAGTCGGCAAACAGTGGATCACCTATCGCCCCGAGCCAAATGAGCTGCTGCCTCATGACTTGAGGTCATTGTGTAAAATTACCCAGAGATTAGAGCATCTTACGGGCAAGCAGCCCTACACATAGTGTCAAGTGATCTCTCTGTCTCTCTGAGTAAGAGGTCTTCGGTTACCTCCAGACTGGCTGTCTGGGAGGCTAAACAGAGGGTGTTAGGGCTTAGCACACATCCCCTGTAAGTTGACTGACTCCACATTATGACGTAAAACTGAGATGGGAACAACCAAATCTTCAAACAAAAACTGATCATTGTCATCATTTACTCATCCTCATGTCATTCCAAACTTGTATGACTTTCAGTTTTGGTTACCATTAACTTCCATCGTGTGGGGACATTTCTAAAATGATCAAACAAAATGAGTGTGAATAAATACTGTTTGGGTGAATTATGCCTTTTAAAAAAATGTCCTGAAAGTATAAATGCATTAAGTTATGTTGATTTAATTAAGTGATTTGAATGCAGGGAACATTCAAGACTGTTTTTCACATAGTATACTGAAAAAAAAAACGTGTGTTGGATTTATATGATTTTATCATGTATACATTGGTTCCATGAATCAATTAACACGCACATAATGTGTACATGTAAAACATGCTACAGTTTCAGTTGTCAACATTTGATTGGTTCACATTCGATTTACCAAATTTAATCTAGCAAACTGCACATTTTAGAGAATTACATTAGTCAATATTTTAAATGATAAAGCATGATTAAATCAGACAATCATTTTTCCCTTTTTTTGTGTGTTTATTTAAACCTCACATCAATGTTTTGTGTAAGTCTTCATAAACCAGCCAAATGGGCATAGTTGTCGCTTGTTGCTTATTAAAAAAACATTTGCCAATAGCCACCAATCAATCTGCTGATAAATTAATATATGCATAACACAATTCATTAAAGCAATTTTTCTCCCAAAATAAAAATTCTGTCATAATTATCCTCATGTCATTCTCCCTTCTTATTCAGAACACAGAAAACAATTATACTTTTAACAATCTTTTAAATGTTTTCGTTTATACAATGAAAGTCAGGTATCTGTTTTCTATGGAAGAAAAAATGTCATATATGATTGGAACTACATGAGGATGAGTAAAATGATTGAATTTTCATTTCAAAGGGGTCAACTGTCCCTTTAAGAACTATTCAATATTGAAATGCAGTTGCAACACTTCAGAACAAATGCAGTGTGAATTTGACCTTGTTTGCTCGGAGGAAGATTTCCGGACATTTTTGGGGGGGTTGGTTTTAATAATCTGGATGCAAGCAGCTCTCAAACCTACCTGAGTCTCTTTCTGTGGATGTATTGATAATGCTCAGAGTAGAGTGACTGCCATGGGACCTACCAGGTTAAAAAAAAGACAATGGCTGTCATTGTCAGAAGGAAATCCTGCCTTCCTTAAATCTTTGATTCACTGAATGAATGGTGTTTGTGTGCGAGGATGACCAAAAAGAGGGGTCAGTGGAGAGAGATATCATAATTAACGGCGAAAAATAGTTGAAAGACATGCTGAAAGAGAATGTTGGGAATGGAGACCAAGAGATTGGAAAAAGGGGGGCAGGGAGAGTGTATTTTGGGGGAGGGGTTTGTTAGCTAAATTCATTGATAAAAAAAGCACTCTGTAGTAAAAGAGGAGGGTGAGTGGAAGAGAAGGTCAAAGGATAGAGCCGCGGATGGTTTCAGGAATCTTTGGCGGGGGTTGGGCCTGATGCCTTCTCCAGCGACCCCCTCCTGTGTGAGATGGGTGTCAGAGTAAAGACTGACATCATGTGAGAGCCAAAGCGTGGACCACTGCAGACGTCTCACCTGGCAGTTTTGGGAATTGCTACATTGAAATGGTCAGCCTTAACAAACTACAGTTAAAGAAGTTGAACAATAACCTTTTTGCTCACCGGACAATTCATTTCCGAACTGCCCCAATTCATACAACTACTAATGTAATAAAATGTTGCCAAAATAAACAAGAAGAGCAGCCTGGTGTTTTGCTCTTAGAGAGAATGTGTGGAATTTATTACAGACCATTAAGAGTTTAGTGGGTAAAACAGTAAAAACATTCTTTTAAAGCATGTCCTCGCGAGAAGATAAACAATTTTAATATAAGGACAGATTTTAAGGTACAGAACCAACACTATCAACTTAAGTAAATACTTCAGTCCCACTTTATATACAATGTACTAACATTTAAATTAATTATTTGATACAATGCACTTAGTGTGTACTTTTACATAATACCTGTATTTAATTACATCTGTAATTAATGTCTGTATTTACATAATTACACTGTTGACCCTTTCCCCTCTTAATCCACCCTTAAATATATACCTATAACACCAAACCTGTCCCTAACCTTACCCGTGTCCCACCTCAATAGCAGCAACTGTTTTTGCAATAAAACATGAACACAATATACTTTTTTTTAATATAAGTACATAGTAGTTAAATACACCTAATATAAAGTGCGACCAATTATTCTCTAAACACAATGGCTGTAGTCGACTTGATACCATGATCTCACACATACACCAACTTGTCCGATATTTGGTCTCCGAGTTGTTGTTTGTTAAGAGTACAAGCAAGAAGGTGGTTGCTAAAGGTAGATCCTTCCTCAAGCCTCATTTCCATGCATCTGTAGAGCAAGTATCTCAGGAATGTGAGCTTCCCCCACCTTTTCCCATAGCAAACCCATGGGCTTGATGGCCAGGGTGAGATCTAACCAGATGGCGTTATTTTGGGAAAGCTCATCTGCCCATTCCAGTCATTTCAATAACCGCACGTGCATTGCTTTTTCTAGAGAAACAATAAAGGTGGAAATGTGATGTTTGAGTAACATCCAATCTCAAGATGCTATTGTCTGGTTGAATTTTGAAAGCAGAGTCAGAGATGTATATTTCGCTATGATATCTTACAATATTCTGCATGTTGGCTGCTGGTTTGAGTCTTCAGTTTCGGATGCAGCCAATGATGGACACAGATTTTCAAAGTTAATTGGTGGTGAGAGAAGATGAAGAAGCCGTTTTGAACTGAGTGTTATATGAAGAGGTTGTTGTGTCGGTGCCAGAATGAAAGGGGATGTAGCAAGTAGCAACATTGTTGGGGGCAGGGAGGATGGTGTTTTACTGGTTCTTACAGAACTGCACAGCTCTGCGAGAAAGGTTAATGCTGAAGTGATGTGGGTGGATGTCATGTGGGAAAGTGTGAGTTTTGCTAAAATGTGCAGTATACAACAGAGAAGACTTGATCTTCCACCTACAGTGTGAAAAAGTAATTATCGTGTTTTATTTTCAACTTTTTTATGACTATACTTCCAAAAGTTAAAAAGGCTTTTAACACAAAATTAAAATGATAAATGCAAAATAATAATAAAAAAAAGTCATTGCCCAAAACTGGATGGCACTTAAATGCAAAATGCAACAACAAAGTAATATACTACATTTAGCAGAATAGATCTGGGTGATAGTTTACATTTTTCAAAGATACAAGCGGTCAAGCAAATGAGACCTGAGAGTTCATTATAATTTATTACATATAATTTCTTACATGGCATTAAAAAAGATCTTTAACAACTGCATGTTTGCATGAATATTTACACATATAATTTTATTTATATCAAATTTGTAGTAAATTATAATTTGGCAAGAGGAGGGGCTGGTAATCATGAAAAATTGTATATAGGCTTGGGACTCGAAAATTGATTACATTTGTTACTACTAAAATTGATTACTGATTGTTACAACTAGAATGCCGAATTGCAGAGCTTGTGCTAACATATCCATATTGCTATGATCAGATGCTTTTCTAACGCTTTATTAAAAAACGCTTACTGTTTTCTCCATTTTGTTGTGTGTTCTGTTATTGAGAGGAAAGCGTGCAGGAGATATTCATATGTTCATCTAAACGCCGCTCTCACCAGTGTGGGTGGCGTCGGATGTTCGATAATTTTGTTTATTCAGCTGCAACAGAATGTTTTGCAAAAAGACAGAATAAATAAGTTTGATACCTAAATATTTGACCTTTTTTCACCAAATTGGAATCAAAACTGGGAATCGACAAGAATCGAAATCAATAAGCAGAACCAGAGTTGGAATCGAAACCGAAATTGCGAAAATTCAAATGATACCCAACTCTAATATTGAATATTCATTTAAATGAAAAATGATATGTAGCCTATGTTTATAAATAGACACAAATGATTACCACCCCTTTTTGAATAAACTAATTAAATTTATAATAAATATTAAATATGAATTGATTATTTATTAAGCATTTGTTTGAAAAAGATAAATCAGCAGTTTGATAATGTATGATCCAAGCATCTAAAGCTATTGTATCTAAAGATATTCTATCTCTGCAGAGCAAGCTCCATATGGAGGGTTTCCGCAGTCTGAAGGAAGGGGAAGCTGTGGAGTTCACCTTCAAAAGATCATCTAAGGGTCTGGAGTCCTTATGGGTGACGGGGCCAGACGGGGCGCAATGCGTAGGCAGCGAGAAAAAACCCAAGGGTGCCCAAAAACGCCGTTCAAAAGGAGATCGGTAAGTGCTGTCTGTTCTGTAATAGAACATTTTCACTTGCACTATGTGATGAATGCTTCATGAAGTTCATGAATACAGAATTCATCAATCTGATAATTGAGTCTTTTCACATTCATGTTTTTACCAGTTTCTCTCCTACATTAACCTTGGTCAATGCCAAGGTTAAACTCTCAAATATAGAATATAATATTTCACAAAATCAATGGGTAAAATGTGTATGTGTGTGTGTATGTGTATATATATAATTTTTTTTTTCTTTCAGATTTTTCTAAATATTGTACTACCTAAACTACCCTCACCCTTATTACCTACATACATACATACATATATATGAATATATATGATGAATGATTTTTTATCAAGCTCTTATATTTAAGTTCAGTAATTTCACTTAAATTACCATTAATAGGTCATTGTCATTTAATTGAAATTACTGAACTTAAATATACGAGCTTGATAAAAATGATCATTCTAGAAGAAATTTTCAGATGGCACTTAGAGGCTTTTGCATCTGAACTCTTCATATATATATAAATGTTCAGGATGTTGCTTTTGAATTGACACAGTGTCTCGAAGAGCATTTCCTTCCCACACCCTGTGCGTTGGTGACTTGACCTGCTGAATCAATAGGTTGTTTAGAATCTCATAGCTCAGAATTTCGGCACACACAGTCACCCACCCCCCACAGCACAACTGCAGGTTATTGATAAGCACCTCCCACAATCCTCAGCTGCATCTAATCACAGTCAGTGGTTAGTTGAGTGTGGATCTGGACCCATTAAAGCGATTGCAGTTTTGCCAATTGTGCATGAATGACAGTGTCATAAGCTCAGTTACGCAGCAATGCATTGTTGCAGTAGTGACAGTCCTGTCATTCCTACGAGAGCAGCTGCCATCTAACGCAACAAATTCAACAGCACAATTTTCCATTTAGTAAAATATACTTTCTCCTGCTGCTTATCATTGCTGCTCCATCTTTCTCTCTGTCTGTTGCTCCTGATGGAGGATCAGATCCTGCCCTTTTAATTAATAACAGATGTAGGTGCCTGAGAAAGGTCAGAGGTGAATGCTGCCATAGCAACCCTGAGGTGTGATGTATGTGAACCGGGTGGGGGTGGGCAGGAGAGAGCAGGGATCAAAGTGCAAAGGTCATGCTGCATATTGAAACAAAGAGCCAAAGAGATGCCCAACCTCCTCCAAAGCACACCTCCTTCCTCTGGCCGATCAATACCTCCCCCCCTCAGTTCTGCTGCAGGGAGACTGATGGGCTTAAATGCACAGGAAGTTTTCATTTAAATGAATAGCCAACCCAAACATGGAAAGGGTTATATTTTTAGGTGACACTGAAGTATTGTGCTAAACTCCACTCTGCTTTAGGAGACTTGGAATGTAGCACAAATCATGTGAACAAATCATTGTTCATTATATTTAAACTATTATTAAAATATTATAAAAAGTTATTGTAAACTCAGCTAAAACAGCTCTTATATGTACAGCTTCAGAAGACTTGGAATACACTTTTATTTGATTGTTTATTTGTTCATATTTTAAGTGAATTGTGAATAAGTCATCATACTAAACTCAAATTAATTAAATGTATTTATTTATGTGAATAGTAAATAAGTTGGGAATAAGTTATCATACTAAACTGAAATGTATTTTTATTTACTTTTATATTTTTAGTAAACCATATAATATTGAACTCAAATTTATTTATTTTTTATGAAGCAACTCATAAATAATTTAAGTAATCATACTTAACTAAACTTTTATTTATTTTATGTGAATTGTAAATAAGTTGTGAAATAAGGTATCATACTAAACTCAATTTTATTTGTATTTATTTACTTTTATATTTTAAGTAAACCATAATACTGAACACAATTTTTATTTATTTATTAAGTGACTAAATAAGCCATGAATAAGTTATCCTCATATCCAAGTTATAACTCAAACAAACAAAACAAACAAATAAATAAATAAATAAATATGTTTAAGTGAGTCTTAAATAGGTCGTGAATAAGTTATCATACTAAGCTTTATCCTCAAATTTATTCTTCTATTTATTTCTAATTAAGTGACTCGTAAATAAGTTAACATAACATTTTTTGTTGTTGTTGTTTGTCACTTCATTTCAATTCATGCTTCAATTAATTAAGTCACTTGTAAATTACCTGAGTAAGCTATCATACTAAACTCTAATTTATTTATATATATATATATATATATTCATTCTATTTAAATAAATCGTGAACAAGTTATACTAAAATTGTTTATTTATTTTCATTATTATTATGAATATCATTAATCTTCATCGTCCTCATCATCATCAATCGTAAGAAGAATAATCATAAGTAGTCATAATCTTTTTTTGGAGGTCAGTTGTGTCCATCCTCATTCATCTTGTTCACTCTGCTGTTTTTGTTGTCATTTCTGCTGAACATCATAAGGGTTAATAAATCAGTCTTGGAGTCTATGGTGCTGTAGATGTACACAAAACATTGTCATTCTCCTTTTACATTACTATCTAAATAAGACAGGACAATAATTCCATGTAAAACATCTCGCATACTAACATCTTGAACTTTGAGTAAGTTGTGCATCTGCCTCATAATCATAAACGCTTCACATGCTAAATACTAATTGGCTCTCTTATTTTTCCTTACCTGAAATGATAATTCTTTCACAGTGGCTCTTGATTCAACATTTGACCGCCCTCTAGTGGTCTTTTATGCAAATAACACCTTTGTTTTCCCGCCCCGTTTACAGATGCTTCAACTGTGGAGGGCCAAATCATCATGCCAAAGAATGCCAACTACCACCTCAGCCTAAAAAGTGCCATTTTTGCCAGAGCATCACCCACATGGTGGCCAACTGCCCAATCAAAGCACAACAGTTGTCACCAGGATCTCAGGGAAAATCAACAACCTCAACAGGAGAAGATGATGACATGAGCCACACCCCCTTACCTCCCGAGAGCTCTGATTAGTTGGGGGATGGTTGTCATGGAAACACAAGCACCAATCAAAAAATGTCAAGCTGCTTTTGGAACTAACTCAGGTTTTTCTTTTTCAAACAGCAGAAATGAATGTCGGTCAGGAAATAAAAAATAAAAAAAACAGATTCAATTAATATAGAAAGTTATACTAAGAAACACGATTACTATCCTATCCATCTTTATATTTTAGCCATAATGTTCGTAAAAATATCTGTAGCTCAGCTTTGCGGGGTCCTTCTGTCTATTCACAGAATTGATTTGAGATGAATTCCAGATATTTTAGATGGATGATGATGATGATGATTTTCATGTATCCAGAGGACAAATCTCACAAAAACATGTTCAAGTAAGACAGGAATTAGGAATTATGGGACCATTAAGATATTTGTATAAATCATGTTTCCTTGTCCTTTTCTAAATATTAGTTAATCCATATTTATATGCTGCAATTGTATTTTATTTTTTCATATTTTTAAGTAATGTAAGTTGGTTGTCACATTGCATAACAAACAAATCTTAAATTATGTTTTGCTTAGTTGCTTTTTGTTAAAGGGTAAAATGTTGAATGTAGTAGAACTAATGTACTTGACAGGTTTTGTGAGATCTGCCCTAAAAGTAAGAAGAAAGTGTTAGAGAGAAAGATTTTCATTTTCTGCCTTAGCTAGCAAAGTGTCTTAGATTTGTACTGAAACAATCAAAACACATAATGTTGACAAACTGCAATAAGCCTGGATATTATGCATCTCTGTCTTTGCGCTTAAGTGCAAATGATCACTTGCTTTCTGATGACAAAATTAGCATTGTCATCCACCACTACATTTGAGAAATCATACTGAATTTCCTTCTTTTGTTCTTCTTGCTGATGTTGTCGGACACTCTTTGTGATTGTTCTAATCCACAGGCCAAATGAATGTTAAAAGCTTGCGTTTGTGCAGATCATACATCCATCTCTCTGTATCACCAGTGGAGTTATTTTGACTGCACTGTCACTAGTTAGTTACTGTGCGAAAGACACAGCGACTTTCTTAGATTGTTTAATGCGGTGTAAATGTAACGTAAGGCTTGCTCTCATTTAAAAAAAACTGGGAAATTCTAGAAAATGTCCTGAAGAAATCGATCATATTCCCAAATGGAAAGCTAGAGCCAAGACAATAGCACATTTTTAAAAAACGATAATCTTTTTTTCTTTCTAAGCGTTAAATGATACTCAAATGATGTGCCAGGTTTGTTAAAGCTTATTCCAAGAGGAGATCCTGACTTCCTTGATCTCACTTTATTGTATATTGTTATTTATTTGTAGCAACAAACTGACCTCAAACTATGAGATGTTGTGATGGACTCGGTTTGCTCTCAGTCACAACAAGAGCTAAATTCTTTTGCTAATTATTTCATAGTCTAACAATGTTTTAATGTGTTGATTGACAGCTGGGGACCAGGATTCGCAGTGTTTAAAATAGGCTGAGCATAATTTTGTGATGCATTCATTTATGGCCTTTCTTTTAAAAAAAAAACAGTTAGTTTGTTCTCTTTTTGACAGGGAGCAACTGAGTTGACAAGCTTGTTTGAGGAAAGCATAGTCTTTGCCAAATGAAAGCATAATGAATTGTGTATTCTTTTAGCCTTTTTGTATATTTCACATAGTCTTCAAACTTTCAGAAACTCAGTGGGAAAAAACGAAACTAAACACTTGTAACAATATAATACTTGCAAACAAACCAGTTTGGTTTCAACTCAAATAAACTGACTTAGGAAAAATCTTCCATTTTAAACAAGACGCAATGGGAACGGTCATTTAAAATAATCACTGTATGCGTTGAACTCGTGGTTTTATGTTACAATGGTTTGTTAGTAACCTCAAAACTATCAGCACATCACTTCTCTTTGGGTTCCTGTATTTTATTGCATGAAAGTAGGTGTTAGAGTAGTTTAATAGGATTGGGTGGATGGGTCTTGCCTAGAACAACCTGTTGAAAACTTTCAGTTTAAGGGATGCGAAGGTTTCTTTCTGATTGAAGCTTAGTTTATGCCTTTATTGTATATTACATTATCATTTCAATATTTTTATCGTATTGTTTTTTAATCTTTATTTAAAGTGAGAACGAGATACGTAACTTGTTTTGAATCTATACAAATCTACCTCAGGGTGTGTTGAAATGTATTAAATGGCTTTGTTACCGCAACATTGTCCGTTTAAGTGTGACGTGTGTGTGTGTGTGTGTGTGTGTGTGTGTGTGTGTGTGTGTGTGTGTGTGTTTGTGTGTGTGCTCTTTAGTTTTATTTTTCTAGGTTTAATGTATTTAATTTTGGAGGTGTGAGTTTCGGTCAAAGGTGTTTGAATTTTTGGTTTACATTTAGACCAACAGAGAATTGCAACTGTGTAATATTGCTCAAGTTGTCTTTTTTAAAATCCTTTTTTTTTTTTTTTTTTTACTGTAATATACTCTGAGATTGTCAACTCAGGAATATGTGTTAATTATTTCTTGTTTGTTTCTAATGAAGAGGATAATCAATGTTGGTGACCTTGATTTTTTGTGTTGTTATCATGATTATAAATATTGCTGATGCTCAGGGTTCCAAATGCTGCACAGATACGAAACCCATAGTTAGTATTTCCGTTGGTCTTCTTGCGTTCTCGTTGCAGGTGGTAGACTGTGGTTAAGACTGTGTGTTTCATGTGTGTTTGATGAAGACAAATATGTTTTTGTTACAGTGACCAAAGAATGTAGCCACATTGAATATGGCAAACAAATAGCGTGGAGCTCGGTTTATGGAGTGTCCTCAGCATTGATCCATGTTAATTGGTTTCCGAGAGAACTATTTCATTTTCAGTTTATCGTGACAAAGCATGCAAAGAATGTTGTGCCCAAAAAATTGTGTTTTCAGTGTTGACAACTGCTTTCTAGTGAATAAATATCTTTTTATGATTATGCTGGTATTTTGTTACTTTCACAAGCGGTGTGATGGTGTGTGGTTAAGAGGTAGGTGATTCTTTTAAATGAGTTTAGTTGGCTCATAGCAGGTATCAGAAACTTGCCGCCTCGTTTTTATTTTCTTTATTGTCAATATGTTATATTCCTGCTACAAACTTTATTTTCTTCAGTGAAAAAAAAAGGCACAATAAAAATATTGTTAACAAGTGGTATTATCTTGATTTTTCATGGGGGGGGGGGGGGGGGGGGCTTAAATTGGACCAATCAGCTATGGGCAAAGTCACTCCCCCAATTTTGTGGGCTCGGCCTTCTCTCTGGCTCCACCTTGGTCCTTTTCGCTGCGTCTCCGCCTCAGTCTCCAGAGCCGTCGATGTCATCGGCTCTTCAGCTCCACCTCCATCAGCTTCATCTCCATCAGTCGTTCCCCTGGTGTCGTCAGCCAAGTCTCCATCATGGCTCCTCCCTCGACTCTGCTGTGGGCCATCGTCCTGGCTGTGGTCTGGGTCCCCTCCAGGCTCCTCCTGCTCCTGGCTTCTCCCACCGTCATCACCACCAGCACGCCTCAGTTCCTGCCTTTCCTAATCGTAAATACTCCAAGATTATTATTCATGTCGGCACAAATGATGTCCGACTTTACCAGTTGGAGATCACTAAATATTAACATTAAAGAGGGGAGTGAACTCGCAAGTATACAATATCAGGCACTGTCATTTGCTCTGGCCCCCTTCCTGTTCGCCGGAGTGATGTGATACTTAGCAGACTGTCCTCGCTCAATGGCTGGCTGTCTAAGTGGTGTCCGCAGAATAATTCATAGACAATTGGAAAAGTTTTTGGGGCAGACCTAAAGAGGTTCATCCCTCTTGGGGTGGTGCTGCTCTTAGTAATATGGAACATAGTCTTAGAGTTGAACCTTGACTAACTGGGGCTCAGGTCAGGAGACAGACTGGATAAACCAACCGACTGCTGGCTGTCTCACGTCACTGAGGTCAGATAAATCCCATCACAGAGACTCTTTCACCTCCCCAACCCATTTAAGGGAAAGAATTTAATTTATATTCAACAAATAATAAATATATATATAATACAGATGAGCAAATGATAAAACTTGGGTTGGTGAATATTCAATCCCTTTCTTCAAAAGCACTTATTGGTAATGATATGATTACTGATCATAGATGTGCTGTTTGACAGAAACCTGGCAAAAACCAGACGATTACATTCCTTTAAATGAGTCCACCTCCCAAAATTACTGTTATTAACACAAGCCTCGTGGTTAAATGTATTATCATTTGTCAGTAATTCTCTCTCTATTTTGTCACAGAATAGACGACAACATGGTATGTGGACATGGTGATTTTTTTGAAGGTGTCTAAAAGTAGCAATAAACTAGCATTAAATTTAGATTTTTTTTCTTCTACAAAAACAACTTAATGGTCAGCATACATAACATTTGTCACATGTTGCTGGAAAGATTGAACACATTTGTAGATAATATCCTGTCAACCCGCACAGAGGAGCAGGAGGTTGATGGACTACTGGAGGCTGCGCATTCGACAGGAGGCTGTATGCACAGATGCTTTACTTCAACCACTGGAGGCTGAACTGATAAGGGATGGATTTCCATCTAATGCCAAGCAGTAGCCTAGAAACATTGCTATATTTAATCAAGGTTGTATAATGTATGCACCAGGGTTCTCAATTTAATAAACCCTGATGAAAAAGTTTTGCATTGCATCGGATGCTGATTGTTGGTTTGCTGGTCACCAGCATTGGAAGCAGGAGCGCTGGTGGACCAGATCAGAACCCAAACTTTAATTACTTTTGTAATAAAGCAAAATTTGTCATATATATATATATATATATATATATATATATATATATATATATATATATATATATATATTTTTTTTTTTTTTTTTTTTTAATCATAACATCCTTTGGTACTTTTGGCACAATATGGCATTCATTCATTCGTTCACAAACTGATGTTTCTTGTCCTTGGAGCTTGTTCTTGAACTTAAAAGTTTACAATATGAATTAAACAAATAAGGCTTTCGTTCGATTTTTCAAATTTGTCTAGGGGAGCCAATATGACACACATGTTTTGAGGGGGGGGGGGGGGCATTTAATATTTAGCTTATGGGCAGTGGTGTAGTGCAGGGTATACGCAGGTATACGGCGTCTACCCACTTCTTTTTTAGTCGGCATTGCGTTTACACACTTCTAAATCCCCTCTGATGTGCATCATTTAGTTAGTACCTAATCCAATCTCATGTGCATAAAAAACACCCAGTCAGGGTCGTTTTTTTGAGTGTAGCTAATACAATAAAAGTTGTGAAATAATTCCCTAATATTAACTCATTTGGTGCTGCAATGATTCGCCCATCGCGACGCTGACCTTCTCATTTGAGCTTTGAGTTGCTTCAGCATCAGGACTCAAACACCCACTCGTCAATGTCAAAATGTTTGAGACCAATCAAAGCCAGCAGGATTTTTGTTCACAGAGGCGCGAGCCGAGCGCGAACCCCAACGCGACGCTTCACTTCAGTTAACGATCATACAGTGCGGGATAAGATGCAAGTAGCTAAAATAAACAGCTGTTTTTTCGATAGAAGTTTTAAATGACCGAAAGAAAGAATCAGTTTGATCAAAGACAGTGGCAATTATAAGATCAATTTAACGACACAAGGACCCGATTAAATATATTGCCATTATTATTGTATAAATATATTTGTATAACGTTACCTCGAAGGTGTTGTTTGTATAACTCCGCTTGTCTGTGTTTGCGCAACTTGCATCATTAAGCCAGAAGGTGGCGACAAGTTTTTATGAGTGAGTAATTGAACCATTGATTAAATGAACAGATTAGTCCAAAAAACATTTATTAATTTTGGAAAGAAAAAGTAGCTGAAACTGATCTTTGATGCTCATATAATTGCTCATATATGCCTCTGGACACAGAAGGATTGCATTGGCGTTTGTTTGAAATGTAACATCTATGCAAAATAATCCAAGGCCATTCCCGTTTTGAATATGTGATTGTGCGTTGTCAACAATAAGCATAAACATTCTGCATTTACATTAGTGGATCATTCATTGCGACATTTAAACTGATTCTCATGTTTAAGAATCTATACTTCTTGCTACTGCCCACCGACATGCTTTTAAAGCTACAGTTGTCCATTTTTTTGGCCTTCAAAACACCTTAAAAATGCTCATGTCGAGATCAGGAAAATCAAAAGTTTCTAATTTAAGGTAGTTCTTATAATTCCTGTGTACCGCCCTGATATGCAATAATTCTATTAATTCTATGTTCTATTCTATTAATTCATTCTATATTATATAGTCTTGCATATTCAATACTAATATCCAAGACTAGTCTTACATGTCACTGTTTATAACACAGAGCGTTCATCCTTTGCTGGGACGCTTAAAACAATATTTTGGACATAAATTAAGAGTATACCCACTTCTCCAGACACCACTACATCACTGCTTATGGGTGCCAATAGTCAAAAGGCGCAGTATGTTTTTTAAAATGTAGGCTGTGTTGTCTGTAAAAGCTCCCCCTTGTCTTATCACCGAATATCCTGAACACTATTCGCCTATTAGATAGGCCTATTATATGTTATTAGAGAGAGAGAGGGCGTTGTTTCTCACTTTCGCTACACTGCCCAAATTTATAAGACAGGCAAAGGGTACGCGCATGAGAAATCTTCGACGCGGACGCTATATTGAGCGCGAGTGCGCTCACGGGTACGCGCTCACGGACATACACACACACACACAAAAAAGCGAGAGAGAGAGGCGAGGAGTGTGTGCGGCGGCCTCGCGCTTATAATGGCTGCCATGAAAAGCAGAGCTGAGGGAAATCAGTTACATTGGGAATAAGGTCGTGCACAGGTAAAGCTATAGTTTCTTGTGTTCGTGTGTATGTATGTATGTATGTATGTATGTATGTATGTGTATGTGTGTGTGTGTGCAGCGGGACTCTTTGTCTGAGCATGTGTGTCGGGCTGCTACGCAGGTGCATGTGCTGCTACTGGAAGGGGTTTCCATTGAAATACACCTTTACTGTAACTGTCACAGCAACATATTAGCATCGTGCATATGTTCTCTCGTGTGATGGGCAGCGGCAGTGTGTATACGCTATAGACAGCGATATCCAGCTGGAGAGGAAAAAACAGCGGCGCTGTGGCCGAAACAGGCAAAACCGACAGGCCTGTTACACAGCAGCACAAGCACATGACTGCATTTCAAACACAACAAACGATTGTATTCTCACGATTTCTGCTCATGTGCTTCAGTGTCCTCGGTCAAATAGTTGAGGTCTGATGGCGTTGGCTTTGCCCTTTGATCACTGTTTCCTCATGTCAAGCTGCTTCCGCACACACACACACGCGCGCGCGCACACGTGTTGGCAGCGCTGTGGAGTCTGTTTACCATTTTCACTAATGGCGTTTTAAAATGTTTCTTGTCACTTCGGTCAAAAGCGAGAGATTTTAACTGTTCATGAATCCCATTTAGAGAAACTGTCATGCTAAAGAAGAAATGTATTATGAGCAATGGCTATAGTTTGTGGCACTTATATGTCCCAGGATGATTTGCAAGAAAAAAAATGTTTAAGTTTTAAGTGACATCATTGCACATATGGTGTGTTACTTTTTTGTAATATCATATGCCTTATTGAGTCTCCCATACCACATTTTACCAACTAGTAATAAAAGGTAGGCTAATCAAAGTAGCAAATTATGGTTAATTGCCATTAACTGGCTTTTTATTTATTTTATTTTTTAAGTGCGATCCTTAGTCCCGCTCTACTGTCGAATTTTAGGAAATGTCAACACAGGAAATAAATTGGACTTGCAAATTATTGATACAAGAAGTGATATGTAGGGTACTAAACAAATATCTGTAATTTGTTTTATTTGAGAATGATGTTTTATCTCTTCAAACAGTTTTAAAAAATTCTCAATCTGTCAAGTCTTTTATATATATATATATATATATATATATATATATATATATATATATATATATATTATTAATTTTTTTCAAATGTGGCAACATTTCATATTTTTGTATACTATTGTTTAGCCTACGTTGTGTTTTTCATTTATGTAACTCTTGATTTCTTTACCTTGTTAACATTTAGAGAAACGGTCATGTGGCAAATACGTTTTGGTTCTTTCAGTGTGAGATAAAGCCAAATGTTGTATTATCTTGAAGAGCCAGACCATTGACAAGTCTTTCATTATGTAGCTTCTTGCCAAACATCACCCAATTAACCGAAAGAAGCTGGCATCTGAGTCTTGCCACCCATGGTTTGCTTCTACGTAAAATCTGAAATGGATTCTATTGCAATATTTCAGCTCATTCAAATAATGGCACAACAGTGTGCACAGTGTACATTTAACAAAGAAATTAGTGGCTCACAGTTATGATCCAGAGATAACTTGTTTGCTATGTTGGTGATCATTTGCTGCTAATTGCCTCAATCAAAACGGAATATCTTTCAAAGATTCATGAACCCTTAGCCCACAAATGTTGACTAATTCTGTGACGACTTCTTCGCCTACCTTCACCTCAACTCCCAGATGTTGCATAGCGATCAGCTAATGGGTGGAATTAGACATTCTTGGCAATTTAGAGTACAGTATGTATCAGACAGTCTGTCAGAGACTGAGACTAATTGTTGTAATACAAATGATGTTGAGAGAAATCTAATACAACCGCTTGCAGCTCTGAACTGACTTCAGCTGAACAGCAGCCAAAATGCATAATTTTTCCTGTGTATCACTTTGAAGCTGCTTTGAAACATCTGTATATAAAGTGCTGTATAAATACAGGTGACTTGACTAATGGGCCATAGACGCTAGCCCCTACTCTATAGTTAAAATCAACATTGCAGACGATATTGGTATGAAAGTGCCACATGGAATCACAGTGATAATGATGGAACAGCAATGTGTGCTTGAAATAGCGAGCTCATCCCTGCTTTGGAATAGGGATGCACATATTGAAATTTTGGCTGATACAAATTAGGCGATTATTTGTTTTCATATAATTCCCATTATATGGCCAAATTGGCCAGAAATTAGGCTATATACTATTTTTTAGTATAAATATTAAAAATGTACATGATAGAAATATATCTATGCAAAAAAAACCCCACTGAAATCAGTCATTCTACCGACTGCATGTGAAGATTATAATGTAGGCCTACTGTCTGAAAAATATTTATTTTTAGAATGTATAAAAATGACATTTAATAATTTTATTAAATGACACTGTTATTACCAGGGGAATGAGCATACACCAATATATATGCAATATCTACGGTTATTCTAATTAATTAAGAAATCAAATAAAACATTTTCATTACTTAAAATAAAAATTAACTGAAACTGTATATATATATATATATATATAATGTATATGTAGTTATATTAGTTATTTTAACTAAAACTTATACAAGTAAATACAAATTATATAGACTTTTTTTATATATATAAACTCACACAACCAAAACATTAAAAAAACTTTACAATTAAATTGAAAACAGCAAATATTTACCTAACAAAGTTAAGTAAATTAATAGGGGCTTTAGATTTCCCAGCAGATACTAAAGTGACTCCATTCATGGTATGTTGTGGCTTTCTTCCACACAATACAGATGAGGAAGAAGAGGATGGTGAGCAGTCAAGCCAAGTACGAGCTGATCCAGGAGGTGGGCAGGGGCAGTTACGGTGTGGTATACGAGGCAGCTGTACGGCAGACCGGCGCTCGTGTGGCTGTAAAGAAGATTCGCTGTCACTCCCCGGAGAACGTAGAGCTTGCCTTGAGGGAATTCTGGGCCCTGAGCAGTATCCAGAGCCAGCATCCCAACGTCATCCACCTGGAGGAATGCGTTCTCCAGAGAGACGGCCTCGCCCAGAGAATGAGCCACGGTTCCAGCTCCTCGCTCTATCTGGAGGTGTGTCTCCAACCTGCAAACACGAAGCAAATCAATTTTAGGTTCATATTGTTTACTAGAGTCCATCTGAAAAACTTGATAACAATGAAAAGGAAATGCAAACCACTACATTCATGTATTTATTGCTAACTGTTCATACCCAATAGCCGTGTTTCCACTGTCGGGCCAGTGCGAACCAGGGCTTTAAACAGGCCCAAAACACACTGTGTTTCCACTGTCGGGCCAGAAGCTCCACAACGCTTCACTAAAACACGTCCGTAACACGCCTCTCTGGAACAACGTCACACTAACCCATCATTTCATCGACAAATGGAAGATTTATTAAAAAACGAAAACAAAAAAAAAAGGAAGTTTTATCAGAAAACTAATCAAAGAAATCACTGTAAACTAGCGTGATCGCAAAACAAACATCATAAAAGTGACCGTTTGCTGGCATTTTTGTTGTTTACTTGAATATTTAAAACCAACGAATCGATGTTTTACCACAGGTCTACTATAAAAAGTGATACATTCATCATAATGAATTCATTTGTGTCAAAATTGCACATTAGTCACAGAGAAAAAGTGGTTGACCATTTGAGTCTATTTTAAAAAAGAAAGAGGACTGACTTACTTATTCAGTCTGTTTGTTTTATTCAGTCTGTCTCTGTTTATCTGTCAGTTAAAGGACATATTTACATCACATTTAGAAAGAATGATCAGTTCTACAAATATGCCACCAAAAATACGACCTGAGGAGCTTTAGCACTCTCTCCCAGTAAGGTACAGTTATATGTTCAGTCAGTTCAGTTTCTTTATTTTATGATAGTCCGATATAAAGAGACTAGGCTACTGACAGATAAAATAAAACATGATTGTGATAGCCATTATGATTTGTCTGATTTCTTCAAGCGTTCATATTGACCATGTTTCAATGGTATTGGTTAGCGCGCAGTCTTTTGCATCGCGCATAAATATTTCTACCTTATACGATGATCAGAATCCACATCGGATCACAAACAGAAGGCGTTCAAACATGAAAGTGATTTGAGGTAAATTATTTTCAAAGTCTTTAATGCCGATGTTAGCTGTCAGAATCATCCAGCGCTGACACTTCAGGAACAATTGAAATTTTGATTCGACGTAAATCATTTATTATCTGCGTATTACTGCTCAGTTATATGCCTTCAGTATCCTCCCAGGAAACAGGAAGTGGCTAATTTAGCTGACAGTAGTTTTGGTTTATTCAAGGGGTCATATGATGGTGTGAGAACACAATGTAAACATAAAACCATGTCTGCATTTGTGATTGTAGAAACGACGAACAAGCGTTAGACTATACGGCCCAAAACTCGCGTTTGAGTTGTCAGTAGCAAATTCTTAAAATATGAAAAAAAAAAATTTGCGCAGCACACAGTCGAATATTTTGGTTGTACTATTCTTGAACAGTGTTGTAAGTAAAGCTTAAGCACTGTTTTCTAATTGTGTCTTCTTATGGAAGGCCAAACAAAGTAGTTTGGCTTTTGCAACGAAAAACACTGTCTCCACGACATGGCGGCGCCGGCTGCAACAATAATACAGCGAGAATAAAAGTTACGCCTTCTTTCTTTGCATGTACATTTGGGCGGTGTTATGAAACTCTGCCCCCACATACTGACTTAAATTTGTGGGGGCGTGTTTGAATGAAGCGTTTTAGGAAGGCGTGGCTGAGCCTTAACTTTTATGAAGAATATTTTGAGTTTGAGACTTTTAGCTTTGTAACTGCAGACCTTGTACATGCACAAACAGCTACATAACGCACTAAAGAAAAAGGAAAACCAGAAATCACATCATATGAGCGCTTTAATGGGGATGTACAAAATGAATTGGTGGGTTGTCTGAACATGGTGCCTTCATCATGGGGTAGTCGTATATAGTAGATGAATGGGCATGAAAACAATTTTTTAAATTCTTGAGCCCCTTCAACAGTTGGGTTTTTTTTTCTCGCTGTACCATTTTTGTAAGTATTAGGGATGCACAATCTTGGGAAAACTGACATTGCAATATTTTGTGTCTCTTTCCATTCAAACTTTCACAACACCATTTTCAATTAAAAATGGAAAACTTCGTTCTGAACAGTGAACAGTGTTCAGTTTGTTCATTTATACGACAATGCCGTTTTGGAGGACTGTAAACGCAAACTTTTGAAAACCGCTTTCAAAGTGCAAGTTTTTGAAAATGATGTCATTATCTCATTGTAAACTGAATTTGTGCATGACGTCATGTGCATGCTTATCACACGTTAAGTCTATAGGTGTGTAGTTTTTCTTTTTCAAAGTGACATCACCAACTACTGGCCTGGCAGCGTAATACAGCATTTAGTAGTTTGTGCGGATCCGTGTGAATGGGGATCGTTTTGACAATGTTGTCTGTTTGCCTGTAAACCTGCAGCGCAAATATTTGTTTAAATAAATTGCAGCCTTTGTTTTGATATCACAATAAAATCGATATTGCGATTTTAGTTTAGAGTGATTGTGATGCAGCCCAATTTTCTATGCTATTTATGAAGGTATAATTAAAGCTTGCCTCATTTATCATTAATTTATTGTACTTATTCTATACTTTTTTTGTGACTAATACACTGCCCATCATTCTTTCTGACATTATTATAAACAATACATAAAGCATCAATTAAAAACTTAATATGCACCATTTGCTCTTTGTTATTTTAGTGCTAAGATTCCTGTGTTTGTCAGTAATTGAAAATGAGAAAACAAAAAATGAAGTTGTCCCTTGCATCCATTTTATTCTGAAAATCACACATTACATTTTAATTACTACTCCTGTAAGTATGAACTTTCCAGGAGGACTTGAAGGAGCATATTCCCTGTATAATTTAGGGTTTATGATCATGTCCCACAGACACTGACCAGACATGTTTCTTAAGATATGGACTAAAAGCGCAGCAATTGACACATTCAACAAATAAATAGCTTTTCACTGCATAATATTATCATAGTCTTCACAAACAATGCAGATGTACAGATTGTACTGTTCTGACAGTCTAATAGTGACTGTTAACATGAAGTGCATGCTAAAAGCCAGTAAAAAAAGTTGTCTTCATCCTGAAAAAAAAAGGCCACAAAATCACCTCCCAGATGATTATTCTGATGATGAATATGCGAAAGGAGCAGGAATACAAACTACTTGGACTACTCTACAAAGGAGACAGCACTCTATAACAAGTGGATGATTATAGTATTGTATGCCATTTTGTGTTGGGTCAAGTTGCATAAAGACGTGAGGATGTTTGTGACTGGATGGAAATGAGCCAGAGTGCATCTCAGTAAGAGGTTGTTATTCCTGGCCTTTGAGATGTGGTTGATTAGCACTCTTGCTGCTATAATTGTGAGCCTGCAGAGGGCCGTTTGTCTGCTGACCTCTGTCTGTACAAAGCTTTCAAAAGGCAGCTGACAAAGGGGAAACGTGCTTCAGATAGACACCAAAATCCCCAAAAGGTTCTTAACTTTTTACCACATGTTAATATCTATCACCATTTTGAACCTCTAGAGCCAATTTAACCCTGTTCTGCATTGAATTAAATGCTACAGTTGTTTAGCAACAGACAATCATAAACCAAAGGAGGTTTACCTCATTAAAGATTCTTGCATATAGATTTTCAGGATCAGAATCTTAGGGAAATGGTAAAAAAAAGACTTAAAACACTGTCAGAGGGATTTTTCTTGACAAAAGTTACATAGACTAGAAGGTATTACCTCAGAAGAACACATGATCTTTGTGTGCTGTGCTTGTCCAATCACTTTTATTAATCCTGTAAATTTGTAAATAAGAATTTCAACCCAATATTTACAATGCACAGGTGTGTATATGAATTATATGTATTATATTAATGCAATACTGTGGTTACTATTGTAATTGTCTAAAGACATTTTTTGTTTTACTTGGGATTATAGATTAGTGCATTTGGTTACACTAAACATAAGTAAATCTTCAATAAGTCTGCTGTTTGATTAATGATTCTGCTTAATGTAAAGATAATTTTGTTTTGAACAAGTTTTGTTTCTTGTAAAACAGAGCTAAACTTAAAACACAAATCCAATGTGGAGTTTATCAGGGGAAGGATGTGGTTGAATGTACCAACACATGACATGCAGCAGTGTTTCTGTAACACATATCTCCTCTATGGACAGTGCTGTTGTTTTTGTTCTTCAGATTCAAGATGTGCTCTGATTGGTTCCTTGTGCAGACAGATGGTGTGGCATTCATCGGTTAGTGCTCTGTTTTGCAATACCCTGCAAGATGGTGAAGAAAACATAGCTGCCAAAGCTGGTTGTGTAATTCATCATCCAGTCAACATGAAACTGACTAACTGTGATGTCACTCGTTTGTATAATAACTTAAGACTATCAAATAGAGCATATATTTTCCCTCTCGTTTTTGTGCAAGGTGACAGACTATATGCAGAGAAATTATAAATACACTTGCACTTTTTATTCAGTATTGCAAAGTAATATTATCTTTATATTACTATTTATATTATATTATTATTATCTTAATATTATGCGCTTATTCTGCATTCCATTCATTCGCAATTTTTATCTTCCTCCTAAAAATCAAAAATGGTAATTTTTACAAAGATGCGATAATGTTGGGTTGAAAATGATGCACATGGACCCTAATAAACATTTACTTTGATGCAAATTAGACTATTTGCAAAATTTGACTGTTTCCACGTTCTTAAATGACCTCTTCAGTAACTGTTAGCAAAGACAAAGTACAGTAAATGATTCTCTCTGTTGATAATCATACACCTGTGCGATAAACGCTAACATTGCATAGCATACATTGTCCTCCACAACTTGACAGGAGGCTGTCAAACATTAACAAAATAACATTGTTTTTTTCTTCATACATCAACTTCTGAGAATATGCAAGTCAACACCTTTATGGTTTCGGGTTGGAAGGAATATCCTACATCTAATCCTACATCAAGATCTTTTCTTTTACAGACATGAATGATTCCTCAAATCATGCGGCTAGTTGTTGAGAGGTGTGCTATTACTTTTTTAAGCACTTTTTAAACGTATGATTTTCCCTTGGTGACAATAAAAGAAGGTGGGGAAAAAATACTTAAATTGAAGGATCAAGTCAAAGGTTGCTTATTGGTCCAAGCAATGCCCTATCAACCATCCTGAACATAAAGTCTCCAATTACAACACCTTAGCAGCTGCTTATCTAATCTTTGGCAAACCACACAACATTTTACACACCCTGTGATCATGGTGCATAGTTTTGCACAGGCAAGCATTCCTGTAGTTTAAACCGTATATGATGGCACTTGTAATGGTCATGGGTTCTAATCCAAGGGAATGCATGAATGAACTTATATGTATACATTCAGTGCAATTTAAGTATCTTTGGAGAAAACTGCTGGGCAAATGCATAAATGTTGATGTTCCCCATCATAAACTGTAAAAAATCTGTCAAAAATGACTGGATATGAATTTACATGATACTTTAGATCAGAGGTGCCCAATCCTGCTCCTGCCGATCAACATTCCTGCACAGTTTATCTCCAACCCTAATCAGACACAGCTGACTTTAATTTCAAGTGATCCTGAAGACCTTAATGGTTGCTTCAGGTGTGTTTGATTAGGGTTGGAGATTAACTGTGCAGGACAGTCGATTGGCAGGAGCAGGATTGGGCACCTCTGCTTTAGATTATCTACTAATTAATAGAAGTTGGCATTCTGTCTAGTGTCCTTTCCATAATGAGAAGAGTTATGTCAGTGGACAGTACACATTTTCTGTTGTTAAATTTATTTTGTGAATTTGAAATTAATTTACATTTACACCCTTCAACTCCACCCCTAGACGGTCAGTGTCCTGCTGAGTTTAGCTCTAACCCTATCCATAAGCTAATCAGCTTCCAATTTACAGACAGGTGGTTTAAATTGGGATTGGTTCTAAAATCTGCAGTACACATGCCCCCCAGGAATAGTTGAAGAGTCCTGTTTTACACAATTGGTTTTAACTTTTGTATTTCTTTATATCCACTCAGTTGGTGGAGACATCCTTGAAAGGTGAGATCACGTTTGACCCCCGCTGCGCCTACTACCTGTGGTTCGTCATGGACTTCTGCGATGGTGGAGACATGAATGCCTATCTACTGTCCCGCAAACCCAGCCGCAAGACTAACACCAGCTTCATGCTGCAACTGGGCAGCGCTCTTGCCTTCCTGCATCGCAACCAGATCATCCACCGAGACCTCAAACCTGACAACATTCTCATCTCGCAGGGCCGCACCCCGGCCGGGTCCCCCGAACCCACTCTGAAGGTGGCTGACTTTGGCCTCAGCAAGGTCTGCTCCTGTTCGGGCCTGAACCCCGAAGAACCGGCCAGCGTCAATAAGTGTTTCTTGTCCACAGCTTGTGGAACGGATTTCTACATGGCCCCTGAAGTCTGGGAGGGTCACTACACCGCTAAGGCTGACATTTTTGCTTTGGGGGTGATCATATGGGCCATGGTGGAACGGATAACATTTGTGGATGTAGAGACTCAGAAGGAGCTTTTAGGGAGCTATGTACAGCAGGGGGAGGATATTGTCCCCCTGGGGGAGGCTCTGCTGGAGAATCCCAAGATGGAGCTCCTCATCCCGGCCCGGAAGAAAAGCATGAATGCTGGCATGAAGCAGCTGATTCGAGAGATGCTTTCTGCCAATCCACAGGAGCGACCCGACGCTGTTGAACTGGAGCTCAGGCTGGTTCGCATCGCATGCAGGGAACTTGATTGGGATACGTGAAAGAAAAAGCATCTTGGACATGGGGTAAACTTATAGAAAAACATGCTCTGAGCTTGGTAAAAAACATGTTGTTTGGCCCTGTCCCAAATGGCACACTTGATGTTGACTTCAACTTGGTATTGTGGTCTACGCTCTGAAGTGTCTGTGAAATCCATAATACTCTAGGGTTTCCCTGTTGTCAATTCAGATTGAAGGTCCCTTTGGCTTAGCTCACAATGGTGTAAGTGATTACCTAACATTATCCGTGCTGCAAAGTATAGACTTAGAGGAATATCTCGCAGGGTGAGAGTGCCCTTTGGGACAGGGTCTTTGTGGGCAAGATTGAGTTTTTAGGGGGCGGTTGCACTGGTCCTCCAGTTTAGTACAACATTCATTGATGGAAAAACAGCCATTACAATGTTAAATACACAGAGGTCCACAGAATTCCCACAACATTCCCAGGACTAAACCATCAGATAGCATGTAGATTAGGGCTGGGCGATATAGCTACAATATAAATTTGTAAAATATTTTTCCTTCATGAAATATTTAATATTTTCCTTTTGATGGTCTTTTGGTTTGTATTTATTTTCTTTGCTCATTAATAGGAGGAACTGGTTTACTGACATGGTCTTAAAGGGATAGTTCACACAAAAATGAAAATTCTGTCAGTATTTACTCAGCCTCATGTTGTTCCAACCCTGTAAGACCTTCGTTCATCTTCGGAACACAAATTAAGATATTTTTGATGAAATCTGAGAGCTGGATCACTCCTCCATACTAGTCCATAGGCTTCTTCAGGAATTTAAACTTGCCGGCCTCGAAAAGTTATTAAAAACATCGTTAAAATAGTCCAAGTGACTACAGTGGCTCAATCTTAAGTTTATCAAGCGACGAGAATACTTTTTGTGCGCAAAAACAAACAAAAATAACGACTTTATTTCAACTATTCATATCCTTCTGAGTCAGTTAAACTAGTGTAACAGTGTAAGCTTCTGTTGTTGTACGTCACACGCATCACACACATGACCAGCATCAGCCAATAGTGAGCCTACGTGTGACGTAGCTCTCCGCAAACATACTAGTTTAACTGACTAGAGGCCCACGAGAAGGAAATGAATAGTTGAAATAAAGTCATTATTTTTGTTTGTTTTTGCGCACAAAAAGTATTCTCGTCGCTTGATAAACTTAAGATTGAGCCACTGTAGTCACTTGGACTATTTTAACGATGTTTTTAATAACTTTTCGAGGCCGGCAAGTTTCAATCCTTGAAGAAGCCTATGGACTAGTATGGAGGAGTGATCCAGCTCTCAGATTTCATCAAAAATATCTTAATTCGTGTTCCGAAGATGAACGAAGGTCTTACGGGGTTGAAACAACATGAGGGTGAGTAAATACTGACAGAATTTTCATTTTTGGGTGAACTATCCCTTTAAGGAATCGTAATTGCATTAAAATGTTTTTGTTCATTTTGTCACCAACAACAAAATAGTGAATATATATTCAATTATCGTCCAGCCCCATTGTAGATGTAATATAGCACAGCAAAAAGACTCATGACTTCCATCTTTCTTGGGAACTCTTTAGTTCTCTATGAGAGCTAGTCTCACCTCACTCCTGGTGCTAATTCAACTCGTAATGCAAAGCAGAAAACATGCAGCAAATAACGGCTTCTTTAACAGCCACCTTGATTTTTTGTTTAGTCAATTAAGCAGGTTTTTTTTTTAACAAAAGGATCAATATCGTTTTTTTTTTTTTTCTGTAATTCAAAAACAAAAGTGATTCAGGGAGTTGTATTTGTATCACTCAATCTTTTCTACTTAAAGGCAATAGTTTAAAGTCTGTCAAAAGACACTCAAAAGACATTATTCTGTAGTATTAATCATCCTGCTGGAAATTTGAAAAATCAGTGAATATCCATTTTAATGAAAGAAAAAAAAACAACAACAAAGATCGAGTTTCAAGGGAAGTCAGACGTAGTATCTGATATGAACTGACAGATATGAATATATACAGACTTATTCTTTCTTTACTTCCTACAGGAAACTAAACGATTATAGGAAGCTCTGTGTAATCTATGTGTGAAGGATATGTGTCCATTTCAGAACACCAGATGTGAAGTGGTTCGACATAATTTCTTGAATTGGGGATCTAAGTTTTCTCCTCTGAACTGTGGATCAGATTTAAAAAGGGGAAAGCTGGCACTTTCCACAAATGGGGTATAAATGGGGAAAGTAAAATGATCATTGTAAAACATTAGCCATTTTATTTTCTGTTCGACTGTTCTGAGGTTTTATTTTTATTTATTTTTTGAAGCCATGTTACCGAAATTCTTAACATCTCTGAGAGTTTGAAGTTGAGTAATTATTAAATAAACTTGATTATTATACAATTATAACAATTATAACTGAATGCATTATAATTAAAAAAAATACACCAGAATGTTTAACAGAGTAATGAGGAACAGAGTTGCGCCAGCAGGGTCTAGTTTGTACCCCAGTTGTTGGTTTATAGTTTTTGAAAGACTTCAATAACATGGCTGAATGGTTGACCTTGACGAATACTCTACAATTTGTGTAAAAATTAAGAAAATAGATTAAGATTTACATCACAACATGCTATACAAACTTAAGTTTCAAACTTAAGAGAATGTTTTTGATTGTAATCCTACATTAAATTATTTCCGATTTCTTTAAACAAAGTAACACCATTTGTACCCTATTTGTGGCAAGTACCATCTGCTCTTTCAGACAGAATGGCTACAATTACTAAGCTGATTGATCTGAGGATTCGCTTATACATTGACTTAAATTCATAGAATGAAAGTCAGTCTGAAATGGACCATGGCATTGTGGTGAGATTCTTGCTCACAACTTGTGATATTTATACCCGGTGGTGCTCAAATGAACGCTGTGAACAACCAGCCTCGATCAAAAACAGGAGACCTCATGTATAAGCACCGAGAGAGTTTATGCACTACAACAAACACCAGTGTACCAATGCATTCAACTCCTCTCACCTTCAGGGAAATGCGTACAGGGAGTGTGAACGGATAAAAACGTTGATGCCAACACACACACAACCATAAGCCTCAGTGAGTCGGGGATCTCACATTTTTGACACATGATACCAGCGAGCTGAATTTGATCTCCACTTCACTGTCTCATTTCTGCCTGGAATCCCAGAGTGCCAAATCTTACCGGTAATCCCTTCCGCTACGCTCATGACAGACTAACGCTAAGCCTGTTACGTTTCTGAGGTATTAGGCTAAGACTGCATTCTCTGAGACAGAAACTGCCATTCAGGTCAACATTTTGTACAATTTTTACTGGCAATTCAGACAGGAGTCCTCGTGGTAGTAGTACCTCTGTCCCTTTAAACACACAACACGTCTTTTTCCTAAGTGACAAAGTGTAGATCCATATTTTTTCACCGTGTCAAGTGGGGCATGCTGTAAATGAAAGAACCAGCTAAATTTTAATGCAGAGCAATGGTTTAAATCATCCCTCTCAAAATGTTTTTTTTTTCCTTTTGTGGAAGCTTCTCTTCCAACTGTGGTATTATGCTATAATCCACATTATCACAAGAATAAAGGATAAAGGGATTATTTTCACAAAGCCACAACTGAATTGAATTGATTATCAAATGTTGCAGTTTGTCAGTATTAATAAGATAACTTCATGGAAGGGACCGATCTGTCCAATTAAAGCGGTGTGTTGTCAACTTAAAGGAGATGGTTCCCCTAAAAATGTAAATGTTGTCATCATTCACTCACCCTCACATTGTTCCAAACCTGAATGAGTTTTTCTCTTCTGTGGAACACAAAAGAAGATATTTTGAAGAATGTTTGTAACCAGACAAATGGCACCTATTTGCTTCCATAGGAAAAAAAAAAAATACTATGGAAAGTCAATTGGTGCCATCCACTTTGTGGTTAACAAAATTCAGCAGTAGAAAGAAACTCGTACAGGTTGGGAACAACATAAGTAATTGACCATTTTTATTTTTGGGTGAACTATCCCTTTAAGCAAGAATTGAATTGTGCAGCCATGAAGCCGACATGCAGATGAATGTCACTGGAATGTAAACCCAATAGAAACATTGTGGGGAAAAAAGCAAAATAAAGGTGTGGTGCTCTCTTACGCTATGTTCACACTGCAGTTGCTTGTGTCCCAAACCTGATTTGAGAATCATCTGTTTTTGGATGAGTGTGAGTGTGAACAGCAAAAATTATCTGAGCCACTTTCGTATTATTCAGATACATATTTAATTTTATTGACCTGTGTCTGGGTTAAAATATATGGTGCACAAAAATGGACATTTAAGTCACACTTAAAGGGTCAGTTCACCTAAAAATTTAAATTGTCACCATTTTCTCTCCCTTGTGTTGTTCCAAACGTGTAAGATTCTCGTTCATCTTCGGGGAAAAATGAAGATATTTTTAATCAAGTCTGAGCCAGTTCTATACTCTCCATTGGCAGCTATGCCAGTTTGATGCTTCAAAAAGTTTATAAAGAGATCGTAAAACTAATCCATATGAATTGAGTGGTTTAGTCATGATATGTGTTATATGATGAACAGATTGAATTTAGGCTTTTACCAATAAATAACCTAATTGGTTCTCGCACGTCAAGCGAACATGTTTGAGCCTCCTTTTATCATAACTGATGCATGAGTTGATGAATATGTGAATTTATATGTGACTAAATGCCTGAATTTAATCTGTTTAGCATAAAAGCGATTGTGTCTCTTCAGAAAATTTGGACTAAACAGCTCAATTCATATGGTTTATTTTTACGATCTCTTTATGAACCTAAAGTGGTACTTGCGTATACTGTCAATGGAGGGACAAAAGGTCTCATTTAATTAAAAATATCTTCATTTGTGTTCCGAAGATGAACAAAAGTCTTACGGGTTTGGATTGGAACGACATGAGGGTGAGTAATTAATGACAGAATTTTTATTTTTGGGTGAACTAACCCTTTAAAAATTGAATAATTTTACTGGTTAAGACAAAATGTCAAATAATCGTCTGCCCTTTAATGCTGCTAGAGCTTTTCTTAAAAGTGATTTCACTTCTCTGAGCCATTTTTTGCAATGACTTTTAATCAACTGGCAAGTCAAGTCAATGGATGTATTAAGAAAGTTCTCCTTAAATTCACCCAGGTGTCCTAACCACAGGTGTTCATAACAATTATCAGCATGTTCCACTAACGCTTGACTTTAAACAGTCACAACAGAAGTTAATATCAATGCATTTTCAGGAAGTCCAAAGTTGCAAATACTTTCATATATGGTTAAAACGTTTAGGGTCGTTAAGATTCTCTTATGCTCACCAAGGCTGTATGTATTTGATCAAAAATACAGTAAAACCAGTAATATTTTCAAATATTACTTCTTTTTTTTTTACAATTATTATTATTATTAATAAATAATTATATTAACAAATATTAAGGTGTAATTTATCATGTGATGACAAATCTGATTACTCCAGTCTTCAGTGTAACATGATCCTCCAGAAATCATTCTAAAATGCTGATATATTTCTTATAATCATCGATGATGAAAACAGTTGTGTTGATTTATGTTTGTGGAAACTGTGAAGCATTTTTTTCAGGCTTTTTGATGAATAGAATGTTTAAAAGAACAGCATTTATTTTTAAATAGATTTTTTTTTTTTTGGTAAGAATTTAAAAGTCTATACTGTCATTTTTGATTAAATCCATCCTCGCTGAATAAAGGAATTTAAAAAAACGAATCTTACGGACCCCAACTTTTGAACAGTGGTGTAATTTCATAAAATAAAAGAATATGATGTTATGATCAAAATGCCTGTTTTACTCACACAGGTCAACTTAAGATTAGCGTCTGATATGGGACACACATAAAAAAATTATGGCAACAGCCTGACCGAAGCAGAAAATTCAGTTTGGGCATCTTATCCTGCGGTGTGAACCGACTTAAAGCACCCCAAATTTGTTTTATAGATTTTAACCTGACATGAGTTTTTCCTTCTTGTCTAATAAAATATGACCCACAATAATTTTCGCTTTTTTTTTCTCTCTCTCTTCTGTACATACTGTACATGAACGTCTTGGCCTGAAATGCACAGATAACTTCCTGGTGGTTTTATGTGTTTAAATGATTGGTGAGTTTATATTGTGGGCTGGGCTGCCCATCATTGGTTGTTACTAGTGGCGTGCTGACATGATTTCATGCCCTTCTCTATGTTTCTGGTTTTCTGTGCTGTTTCAGTGTGTCTACAGATATGATCTGATATACTGATATATGAAGGGTGAACGTCTTTTATGTTAAGACTGGGAGCACAACTGTATTTCAATTTTGTAACAAGAAAAAAATCTTGTTTCAAACAAGCACTACAAACTATTTCCCACAGTGCCCTGCTCACAGATCCCCCCCCCCCCCACCCACCCCGACAGCCTGACCTGATTAACTACTGGGGACTTGGTGGTGTTGCACTGTGACTTGAAAAGTGCTTTTATTTCTTTTCTTTTTCACAGACACTTTGTGTTCTTGTAAAGTATTTTGAGATAAACAGAATTTCATGAGAGGGGATCTTTTAAGTGAATGTGTAATTTATTGTTGGGGTTGGCTTTATTAATAAAACTTTTACTTGAATCGTGTTTTTTTTAAAAGTATTTATTTATTGAGAAATGGCCAAGATTACATTTTAATGACCGTTTATAAAGTGGAAGGTCATCCGTTAGCTTTTTGCCAGCGAGTACTCACATAAATTACAGTTACTAGGTCCTTCTAAAAAAATTTGCATATTGTGATAGTTATTTTCCATAATGTAATGATAAAAATTAAACTTTTATATGTTTTAGATTCATTGCACACCAACTGAAATATTTCAGGTGTTTTATTGTTTTAATACTGATGATTTTGGCATACAGCTCATGAAAACCCCAAATTCCTGTCTCAAAAAATTAGCATATCATGAAAAGGTTCTCTAAACGAGCTATTAACCTAATCATCTGAATCAACTAATTAACTCTAAACACCTGCAAAAGATCCCTGAGGCTTTTAAAAACTCCCAGCCTGTTTCATTACTCAAAACCGCAATCATGGGTAAGAATGCCGACCTGACTGCTGTCCAGAAGGCCATCATTGACACCCTCAAGCAAGAGGGTAAGACACAGAAAGAAATTTCTGAACAAATAGGCTGTTCCCAGAGTGCTGTATCAAGGCACCTCAGTGGGAAGTCTGTGGGAAGGAAAAAGTGTGGGAAAAAACGCTGCACAACGAGAATAGGTGACCGGACCCTGAGGAAGATTGTATAGAAGGACCGATTCCAGACCTTGGGGGACCTGCGGAAGCAGTGGACTGAGTCTGGAGTAGAAACATCCAGAGCCACCGTGTACAGGCGTGTGCAGGAAATGGGCTACAGGTGCCGCATTGCCCAGGTCAAGCCACTTTTGAACCAGACACAGCGGCAGAAGCGCCTGACCTGGGCTACAGAGAAGCAGCACTGGACTGTTGCTCAGGGGTTGCATGTCATTCGGAAATCAAGGTGCCAGAGTCTGGAGGAAGACTGGAGAAGGAAATGCCAAAATGCCTGAAGTCCAGTGTCAAGTATCCACAGTCAGTGATGGTCTGGGGTGCCATGTCAGCTGCTGGTGTTGATCCACTGTGTTTTATCAAGGGCAGGGTCAATGCAGCTAGCTATCTGCTAGATCAGCTAGAGATTTTGGAGCACTTCATGCTTCCATCTGCTGAAAAGCTTTATGGAGATGAAGATTTCATTTTTCAGCACGACCTGGCACCTGCTCACAGTGCCAAAACCACTGGTAAATGGTTTACTGACCATGGTATTACTGTGCTCAATTGGCCTACCAACTCTCCTGACCTGATCCCCATAGAGAATCTGTGGGATATTGTGAAGAGAAAGTTGAGAGACGCAAGACCCAACACTGGATGAGCTTAAGGCCGCTATCGAAGCATCCTGGTCCTCCATAACACCTCAGCAGTGCCACAGGCTGATTGCCTCCATGCCACGCCACATTGAAGCAGTCATTTCTGCAAAAGGATTCCCGACCAAGTATTGAGTGCATAACTGAACATAATTATTTGAAGGTTGGCTTTTTTTTTTTTATTAAAAACACTTCCTTTATTGGTCGGATGAAATATGCTAAGTTTTTGAGACAGGAATTTTGGGTTTTCATGAGCTGTATGCCAAAATCACCAGTATTAAAACAATAAAAGACCTGAAATATTTCAGTTGGTGTGCAATGAGTCTAAAATATATGAAAGTTTAATTTTTATCATTACATTATGGAAAATAATGAACTTTATCACAATATGCTAATTTTTTGAGAAGGACCTGTAGAGCCATAAAAACTGGTATGCATCATGTTCTAACAAATGATTTTTTTTTACAGTTATAGAGTCTTTGAAATACAATATCAGATAGTAACAAATATTAACAGAATATTAATACTATTCTTATTTATAAATCTTAATACGTGAAATAAATTCTGGTAACACTTTAGTTTAGTGTCCAATTCTCACTATTAACTAGTTGCTTATTAGCATGTGTATGATATATTGTATATATTGGTATAAGGTATGTTGGCTGTTTATTTTTTACTTATAAAGCACATATTAATGCCTTATACTGCATTCTACATCCCTTAATCCTGTCCAATTCCTACCCAGTACATAAACTTAACAAATGCCTTAACTATTAATACGCAGTAATTAAGAGTTTGAGGCAAAAGTTGTATTTAATAGTTAAAATTCCCCTGCAGTCAATAATTCTACCCATTTAAACTCACCTTTGATCACCAAAGTGACGTATGTAAAAGTTTTTTCATTGAAAAAAAATCTTCATGTCTTAAAATAGCTTTAATGTATCTCTTCACCCTTGCCTCATTTAGTATAATTAGCCCCGCCTCCACTCACTCACACCAGCTCAGAGATCCGCTTGTTGACGATCAAACGTTGACCTGATTGGTTACAAGGTTGTCAATAAGTCAGGAAGTCAGAAACACTAGCGATTTCAAACCGCGTTTTTGAGACTGTTCACTGCTAGCCTGACGTCATCATACTCAGATTAGTCAAAATGTTAGTCTGATACTGCTCCATTGGGCTGTGATGATCAGGTGTGTTTCAACCGAACCAGGAAAAAAAAAGCCTCTGCACGATCGACAAATCGCGGTTCTCTGTTCCTCTTTTAAAATGAATGCGCCGTCTACATCTTCTATAACAGACACGATGGATGAATCTATTCTACACATCTAAATTCTCCAGTGGCAGCCATTCTTTGTTGTAAACGAATTCAATGGATTCGTGGATGATTACGTTACTGTCGATCATCTGTCCATCATCGTATAAAGCCCGCCCTGACAATTTGACTGGTCCGAACAGCTTTGGTTCGGGCATACTTGCTTCACAACAAATTAAGTCCAGACCAACTTACCATCCTCAAATGTTGTGGGCGGAGCTAAGTTCGGCTGGCATCCAGGCTGTTCACTGCAGTTTTAAGGCGAAAATACTCAACAATGGTGTTGACTTAAAAATGTGCACATGGTTTGTCTTATAGCATATTAAAAACACCATATAGACATTTGAACAACATTAAATGGATAATGGATTTTCACAACAGGGGGACTTTAATAATGACTGAATTTGGGACAAATCGGCAACATTTTTCTCAGTTTACTATAAAATATATTTAACTTCTATTACATAGACATATTTAGAATCACGCAACAATTTAAATTCATCATGTTCCAAACCTGCAGAACTAAAAATAACCTGTTTTTTTTTTTGTTTTTTTTTTAATGTTGGAAACGAAACCGCTTTGGTCAGGATAAGATGACAAACTTGACAGTGAAACCTGTATATTTTCACAGAACGTATACTGTACTCTTAATGATATCATGCTTTGAATGATAATGTTTACTGTGCATGGTGAACATTCTCTATTCCAGGTTAGCACAGGTCACAGCAGTGAACTAACAGTTTGAAAAACAAAACAGGAGCACCAGGATCCTTGACCTTCCTGCACTGTAAAAAAATCTATGACCAATAAATTATGACAACTTATGTTTTTACATTGAACTCATCAAAATAAGTTAAGCAATATCTATTTTGTTATAAGTTATACAAGTTTCATCAAGTTTCAAGTCTTTTTTACGGTAATTTAAGTTGAAATTACTTAAACATCCAAGTTAATACTTAAAATGTAAGGCAGCAACTTCTTTACAATACATTTTACAATAAAGGTCATTCTCAAAAAATTTGCATATTGTGATAAAGTTCATTATTTTCCATAATGTTATTTTAGATTCATTGCACAACAACTGAAATATTTCAGGTCTTTTATTGTTTTAATACTGATGATTTTGGCATACAGCTCATGAAAACCCAAAATTCCGGTCTCAAAAAATTAGCATATATTTCATCCAACCAATTAAAGAAGTGTTTTTAATACAAAAAAAAAAAAAAAAAAAAAAAAACCTTCAATCTAGTCAACCTTCAAATAATTATGTTCAGTTATGCACTCAATACTTGGTCGGGAATCCTTTTGCAGAAATGACTGCTTCAATGTGGCGTGGCATGGAGGCAATCAGTCTGTGGCACTGCTGAGGTGTTATGGAGGCCCAGGATGCTTCGATAGCGGCCTTAAACTCATCCAGAGTGTTGGGTCTTGTGTCTCTCAACTTTCTCTTCACAATATCCCACAGATACTCTATGGGGTTCAGGTCAGGAGAGTTGGCAGGCCAATTGAGCACAGTAATACCATGGTAAGTAAACCATTTACCAGTGGTTTTGGCACTGTGAGCAGGTGCCAGGTCGTGCTGAAAAATGAAATCTTCATCTCCATAAAGCTTTTCAGCAGGTGGAAGCATGAAGTGCTCCAAAATCTCCTGATAGCTAGCTGCATTGACCCTGCCCTTGATAAAACACAGTGGACCGACACAAGCAGCTGACATGGCACCCCAGACCATCACTGACTTTGGGTACTTGACACTGGACTTCAGGCATTTTGGCATTTCCTTCTCCCCAGTCTTCCTCCAGACTCTGGCACCTTGATTTCCGAATGACATGCAAAATTTGCTTTCATCCGAAAAAAGTACTTTGGACCACTGAGCAACAGTCCAGTGCTGCTTCTCTGTAGCCCAGGTCTGGCGCTTCTGCCGCTGTGTCTGGTTCAAAACTGGCTTGACCTGGGGAATGCGGCACCTGTAGCCCATTTCCTGAACACGCCTGTGCACGGTGGCTCTGGATGTTTTTACTCCAGACTCAGTCCACTGCTTCCGCAGGTCCCCCAAGGTCTGGAATCGGTCCTTCTCCACAATCTTCCTCAGGGTCCGGTCACCTCTTCTCGTTGTGCAGCGTTTTTTCCCACACTTTTTCCTTCCCACAGACTTCCCACTGAGGTGCCTTGATACAGCATTCTGGGAACAGCCTATTTGTCCAGAAATCCTATGAAAGTTAAATTTTTATAATTACATTATGGAAAATATAGAACTTTATCACAATATGCTAATTTTTTTAGAAGGACCTGTATGTTGTGTTCCTGTAAATATTATTTTCACTGTAAATGTTCATAAAAAAATAATAATTACCACTAAGCCACAAAAAAGCTTATGCATACATTTAGTGGTCTCATTTTGTTGGGTATAGATACAGTCGGCAACGCGTCATAGTTAGGGGTGTGGTCGGCGTGGGGGAAAACGCCGTGAGCATTCTGTATTTGAATGACAAAAATGTCTTATTGTGAGGCATTGACGCCTACCGACCGGCAACGATACATTGCAAAATTAACTGCAATATGATATGATTGCCCTTATTTAATTAAAAACTGGGTCAATGACCCGACCAAATGGCCGGAGGTGTCATTTCGAGATATTCTGTTGGTTGAATCTCCAGGTAAGACATCGCGGTAGCTACCGGTAACATTAGCCTATAACTCAATCATATGTTGCACACTATAACTCCATAAAACCTTGTCACTTACCAATACGCATGCTTCACTCCAAACTATAATGCTTTTGTAAAACGGTGATGATCAGTAGTACGAGGGACTGACAGGTTCGGCTGGCGTCATTATTTATTTTACTGTCTATTGTCATTAGCGATTGACATTGATTTAGATTTAGATTCATTGATTGATTGAAAAAACAACCATTGGATTGTAGTATTTTAGGATAAAATATTATAGCAATCCTATAGGAATACTATAGTATTGTGGGACAAACTATAGAAGTAGAGGTATTACAGAACATCACAGAAGTATTATAATACAAATCTTATAGGATTACTATTATTATTTTTCGTAAGAGAAGTGGACAAATCTGGCACTGCCTAATACGAGTTTAACACCCACTACTATATCACACAGCGATCTACTCAGACAGTAATCTCTAAAATTACAAATCCCTGGAGGCTCACACATTTTTTACCAACGGGTTTGTTGAATGTAGAACTTCAATTTATAATTTTTGTTTATATTGGCAGTACAGGAAACAACAAAACAACTCTTCGGCATGATTGTCGCGTGTATTTCAATGAGCGCCAAGGCAATGTTTTCCCCATGTGACGGGGCGTTCCTGGGGGCGTTCCCAGACCAACCGACTGTATCTATATCAAATGTTGAGTGGTCTGAAGTTTGAAGTTTTGAGTTTTGCCCTTATACAAATATAAAAATGGTATCTGTATTAACATGTTTAAAAAACAACAACATGAAAGTAGTTTTTGTTTTTAGTCTAATACACCATGAGGGAGCAGGGTGCATTTAATTTCAGCACAAAACCGTAATTACAAAAAAAGTAAAATTTTAAAATTTTAATATGTACAGAACAATATATTTCAAATATAAAATAAGAATCCAGCTGCAAGCGGCAATCATCAGGGTCCAAGCACTAACGGCCCATGTGGATGTTTATAAATCCAACTGAAATGTAGCCTATATCTTATGGTGTGGTTTTTATTGCAAAGTCTATCTTGAATCTTTACTGAAATTTAGGGTTTGATCATAATATTTGGGATGTACAGTGTTGGGGAAAGTTACTTTTAAAAGTAACGATTACAATATTGCGTTACTCTTATGAAGTAACTCATTACTAATTACTTTGTTACTTTTATGGTAAGTAATGCATTAAGTTACTTTTTCATTAATTTTCTGGGCTTGCTTGTTAGATATACTGTATATATATATATATATATATATATATATATATATATATATATATATATATATATATATATATATATATATATATATATAATGTATACATTTGTTTTTTGTAATCGATCGGTAACAGGTCTGGTCAGCCCATAGGGGTCAGCCCAATTAACTGCATGAGGTATCGAACGAACTACAAATCCCACAATCCTTAGCGACATCCGGTAATTACCCAGTATTCCCCGCGACTGTGCAAAATGGCGGTGAATGCAAGCACAAACACAGCTGCCTTTGACTGCCCGTCATGGTGAGATGAGAAACTAATTACATCATTATTGCAATTAAAATAAAAACATGCATGCATGCATGTTTGTGGAGCGGATGAGTAAATTATGACTGCATAAATAAAAACAATGCAACTCACTCCTATGATCATACAGGCGCGGACAGTAACTCAATACACAGCAGCATATCAAACCACTCAGCATGAAAATATAGCCTATTAAAATATTTGAACTCTCTTTTATGTCTGATTTATGGTATATATAAATCCAGAGATGTGATCTAGTGATGCATTGGCGATTCCGCTGTTTAGTGTTGAATAAAGTTCATAGGTCGCGTCAAGAATGCAGACTAATCTGCCTTTATTCTACTTTAATATTATAATTTATTAAGGTATATAGTGCATCAATCCTACAAATAAATGCACTCATGCATTTGTGTATAGAGCATATATAAATAAACTGTTAATATGAAAGTTCTAAGAGATTAGAGAATGAATGAATGTTGTCCCATTGATTGTTTATTAAATTAAATTGAACCTCAGGGCAGGAAAACCTCCACCTGGACTCCATCTGGACGTGGTTAAAGGAGACAAATTAGTAGAGGTAAGACTGTGTTAACTGAGTATAATGGAAATTATTATTATGACCCTTCAATTTTAACGTGGTGGGCTTGTTTCCACATTATATAAATGTATTCTGCTGAGTCAGTAAGTTTTGGAAAATAAACACGGTTCCATCAAGCATGGAAAGGTGTACTAGTCACATACTTTTGGAAAAGTCATGGAAATTCATTGGTGAAAATTGTGTTAAACTTCTGCTTAAAGGTTTAGTTCTTCCAAAAATGAAAATTGTCATCATTTACTCCTTCATGTTGTTTCAAAACTGTATAACTCACTTTTTTTTCTGTGAAACATAAAAGAAGACATTTTGAGAAAACTGTTTGGTTACCAACATGCTTCAAAATATCTTATTTTGTGTTCCACAGAAGAAAGTAAGTAAATCTGGTTTGGAATGACAAGAAGGTGAGTAAATGATGACAGATTTTTTTAATACATTTTTGGGTTAACTATCAGCCCTCTCTGAAATTGGCTGTACTATCAATTTAAACTTTTATTTGAAGATAAATTAACGTTAACCCCATTATAACGGTATTACTACTTTTGTGTCAAACTCATTTGAATATTGTTGGCGTCATATTCTTATGTCTTAATAACCCAGACTATACATCCTCCCTGTCATGTGCAGAAGTTGATTATTGATGAGAAGAAGTTCTATCTGTTTGGGAGGAACCCTGACCAATGTGATTTTACGATAGACCACCAGTCATGCTCGCGTGTCCATGCGTCGCTGGTCTACCACAGACACCTTAAGAGGGTCTTTCTCATCGACCTCAACAGCAGTGAGTGCAGCTCTGAAGAAGACACACACGTAACACATTATCAACAGAATTGTTTAGCTTTCATCTTATCTTGATTCATCCTTGTTTAGCCCATGGCACATTTCTGGGCAGAATTCGCCTTGAGCCCAACAAACCTCAGCAGGTGCCCATCGACTCGACCATGTCGTTTGGGGCGTCCACACGAGTGTACACGCTGAGAGAGAAGCCTCAGACACAGAGCAGCTCGGCTGCAGGAGACAGTAAAGGAGTGGAGGATGAGGAGCTGAAGGGATTGCTGGGACTGCCAGAGGAAGAGACAGAGCTGGAGGTGTGTGTGTCTGTGTGAATGAGTCACATACAGCTGACCTCATGGTAAATGATGCTCTTTAGTGGTCAGACTGTTATTAATTAATTTTTGGGTGCTTTCACACTGGCACTTTAGTTTGAAACGGGGCATGAAAAACGGGTAAAACTGTCACACAGACCCGGGAGCGCACCGGGGTACAGAATCCGAAACCACTTGTAGGAGGTGGTCTGTGTTCGGTTGCACTGGAACTGTGGCACTATTTGCATGAATGTGAAACTCGAACTCAGGCGCATACTTGTTAGGGAAGTAAAGTAACCTCCACATGCATTTTAGCTGATGACGATATGACTCAAGGATTCTGTCTGTAAAATCATTTTGTTTCTAGCCCTTATGGTTCAAAAGTAATGATCCAAAATGTAAATTGCCTTATTATAGCACCCCTACTGGCAAAATACAGGAAGAAGGAGATTATCAGTACCTTCGGTCCTTGGGCCCCTAAAAACAATGTAAACAGTAACCTATGCAGGTCAGCCCAATGAGCCCATTAAATGCATAAGGTATCGAACAAACTACAAATCCCACAATCCTTAGTGACATCCGGTAATTAGCCTATGACTGTGCAAAATGCTTCTGTTATAAGTGCTGATGATTTACCTTGGATGCGAGCGAGAGTGAGTGTGCAGTGTATTTGTGCATAGTGAGTGTTCATTCAGAACAGCAAATGAATACCTCATAGAGCACTGTGTCATTAAAAGAGTCGGTTTGCAAGCAGCAGAAAGCCGCTTTCATGCAATGCACATTCGGTAAACCCAAGTGTCATTCACTCTGCTATTCTTAATAGTAGCAAATTGATAAAAAATACAATATATTGACCCGTATCCTGTTTGCTATCATGCAGCATTCACTTTTGTGATCATGTAAGGTGAATGCAAATGCACCTGGGTTCAATAGAATCAAGTTGATTGTGAAACCAGACCAACACTGTGGGGGAAGCTGGTTTCTGATATAAACTCGCAGTTGTGAGGGAAAAACAAAAAACAAAATTGCAAGTTCATATCTTACAATTCAATTACATGGAGGGGGATTATTAGGAAGCCATAGTTGATAAGGGCCAATTGGAGGGAATTTTGTTTCAATTGCTTATTCTTTCTAAGAAGGTTTTTTTTTTTTTAAGAAAAACGTTTGCAGGTATAAAATATGCGGACTGCGTGTCACCCCAATTATTCTTGAATGATTAATTCTTTTCACATTCAAATCATCAAGTGAAAAGAGTGCTGTTCACTGTGGTTGAAACATCTTATGTCACTTTCAGGGTTTCAAAAACTTCGGAATTGTTATTTCCATTATAATAACATTTTTAATAGTCAATGAATATGAAGTGTGTTCTTGTTACTACTGTTATATATTTGTACATGCATGTTAGAGCTGCACATTTAATCATTAAAAGATTGCATCCTCGATTCAAACACCCATGCAATCTTATTCCTAAATGTCAAGGATTTGTCTATTTAACCTTTGACAAGTACGATCACAGAACGTTCAGATCTGCATTGGTTCTGCCGCTGGGTCAGAGACAGCAGTTGTCATCATGTATAGATATGAAAAGATGTGTCTTTTCAACCACACAGTCTCATTATTTCTGTCTTTTACAATAATTCATATTATCGCAGAAATACTAGAATAAAGTTTATAGTTTGTATATAAACACAGATGTCTATGGTAGCGAGCAAAATAGACGAAATCACCTTTTAAAAGTAACTTGACGCTTCAAATAAAGACTATCAATTACATCGATACACCAGTAGGTGGCGACAAGTGACTGTTAAAAAATGTATTTGTCATTAGATAAAAAAAAATAATTCTAATTAATTAACTCTTTTCCCACCAGCATTTAAAAAAAAAAAAAAGTTGCCAGTGTGTTTTAACCATTTTTCACAATTTCATGACCCCCAGGGTCAGAATATTTTGTTGTATGAATTTCTGATCGGGCAATATAAAAAAAAGAACAGACTCTGCTCTTAAATGAAAAAAAAAAAAAAAAAAAGTTTTATTCTAACTTCAACACTTGAATTCACTTTATTCTAACTTCACACAGTCTTGTAGCTCGTCCTGGACCAACATTTCATCCAGTAATATTAGACAGTTTTGATTTATATGCTGTTTAATGTTGATTATCATGTTATTTTACATGTGCATATAATTACATGATATCTCCTGTTTCTGCATCTTCCTCGCACGTGTTTTAATCAGGAGATTTAGTACTCTTTCAGAAGATGTGTAATAGCAACCTCTAAAATATATCAGTGAAAACACAGGAAGCCGGAAAATTCCGCCAATGGCGGGGAAAGATTTAAATATATATTTTAAATATTTATTTAGTTGTCTATTCAGAATCGTGATTTCTATTTAAAAAGAAAATCGTGATTCTCAATGTATCCAGAGTCATGCAGGTCTAATGTATGTATTGTACATTCAAAGTACAATGTCTATACTGATGTTGTAGATACATTCATGCAAATGAAAATCAAACAGTGTGTCAGTTTAATCAGATATTTGTCATTGCATGTTAAATGTGCTTACGTGAAATCCTGTAAGTTACACGCTTGATGCATAATATAGAAGTGTCACAGGAGTTTCATGTGGTTAATTTCTAGTTTTCTGATTGACCCCCCCCCCCCCCCCCCCCCCCCCCCAGAACCTGACTGAATTCAACACGGCTCATAACAAACGCATTTCTACACTCACCATTGAGGAAGGAAACCTGGAGATCCAGAGACCCAAGAGGAAAAGGAGAAGCTCACGAGTGTCTTTTAGTGAAGAAGAGGAGATCATTAACCCAGGTACACAAACAACTACTCATAGAATGTAAATATAAATGTAGATTGCTGTTCAAAAGTTTAGGCTCAGTAAGATTTTTTTTTTTTTTTTTTAAGTAAAGAAATGTATACTTTTATTCAACAAGAATGCATTAAACCGAGCTAAAGTGACATTAAAGACATTTATAATTTTAGAAAAGAAAATGATCAATATTTTTAATTAATGGTGTTCTTTTGAACTTTCTATCAATGTATATATTAATAAAATAATAATCACAGAGGGTAAAATGTTTTTTTATGAAAAATATTTTAAGAAGAATGCTATGCAAACACTTGTTGTATATCATTTGAAAGTACTATGGCAGCAGGGAAGATACATTTACATTCATTTGCGTTAATGTTATGTTTAGTTTTACCTAAAATTGTATGCCATTTTGTAGCAGATTTAGTTCACAAACTGACTGTGGTGACCTAAAAATAATTTTCATTTACAATAAATAATCTTACAAATTTTCATTAGTAACCTTTTGCGCCAATAGTCATGTGGGCACTATATAGGGCTTTTCATTTTTAGTCTGATGTGAATTCAGTGAATTGTTTACTGGAGACTCACTCCGACCTGATCATTTGAGTTGTTGACTCAAGAACAGATGCAATCGGATTGGTCCAATTCACAAATGAATCATTAGGTGTGATTAGCAAACCGATTTAAAGGGTTAGTTCATCCATAAAATGACATTGTTTACCACCACACTCATGTCGTTCCAAACTTGAAAGACTCTCGTAGCAAAATGTTCTTAAGCACAGTAACAAAGTAAAAAATACTAAACTGCCCACCACTACGGAAGCCCTGAACCGCAACGTAGGAAAACAAATCCGTAAAAAAAAAAAAACTAAAATGACGAGAATACAAATAGCATTTCGAGAATAAAGTAAAAATATTTCGAGATCAAAGTCGAAACATTACAAGAATAAAGTCAAAATTACGAGAATAATTTTACAATTTTTTTTTTTTTTAGTAAAGAAATGCACGTGTGAAGTCGAACTGTCTCGTGCATCTAAACATAATATAAGCCTAAAAAATCCTAAAACACATGGTAATGCCATGTTGGTAGATTAGCACCTGTAGAATTTCTTTTTGTTGAAAATTTCTATGGAAGACTCTATTCTCGTAATGTTTTGACTTTAATCTCGAAATATTTCGACTTTAATCTAAATGTTTTTTTGGAATGACTTAGTCTTTATATGCTCTCTTCTCTATTCTCTGTTCATGTTGGGACTTTTGTTAAAAAACTCTTCTCTTTCCACAGAGGATGTGGACCCTTCTGTAGGACGCTTCAGAAACATGGTGCAGACAGCTGTTGTTCCTATTAAGGTACAATCATTGGCCTGCTGGTTTGCGTCGTTGTTTTAGCTTGTCATCATTGATTTTAATGGATTTGCGAACAGCCTTTTTCTCAATTCAATTTAAGTTGTTTGTTGCATGGCTCGCAATCAGGAAATTGCATAATGCAGGAGTAATGGCTTCTAAAAGGCTTCATCATAGTCTGAATCGTCATATCTGACTCCTAATGTAAAGACACCCTGACCTTGGATGCCTTTAGGCCTTTTTTTTTTTTGCAATAGCTTCTTTTCTTTTCATGCTACTTTGGGCTGTTAAAGGGGTCCTATAATGCCCTTTACATAAAATGTAAAATAAGTATCTGATATGTCAAGTTTTAGCCGTGTCCCTTTAAATCCAAATGAGCTGCTGCTCCCGGCACAGAGGACGGAGCTTAAAGAGCTTGTGTGTGTTAGCAGCTCCTATTACCTCGCACAGACACGCACTGAATATTTCAAAAACGTTTAGCCTTTTATGTTCATTATACAAAGATGGAGAGACTCAAGAATAAGTGACAATATGTAGAATGAAACAGGACATTTCGGAATGGTTAGTTGATGAATTTGTGTAGCTGATGTGGCGTTAACTATCTTCTATCATTGATTGGCATGTTCTGTCATGACAATCTATAAATCGTGTTTCCGGGGGTGGGGCTTATTTAAATTTTAGGGTTAGTGATGTCACTTACCCGTGAAAAAGCTCATTGTAGTCCCTACCAGCCTTTTGTTGTAGTCCTTAAAAAGCGATTTCTGTAAAAGCAAATATCTCCCTTTCCTTTGAGTTTTGAGTGTTGTAACTTTGCAGAGATTGTTTATGCTCAAACAGCAACATTACACAATCATAATCAACCACCCCTTTAAATAATGTATTTTTCTTCTTCTGTACCACAGAAAAAGAAACTGGAAAGCCACAGCACGCTGGGATTGGACGAAAGCGTAGCGCGTCGGTTACAGAACTTTCCCCTCAGCGCTGGGCTCTACGGCGACCTGCCACCCACCAGTCACGAGGCAGGCGGACAAGGGGGCGGAGGTCAGGGAGGAGGGGCATCTGCCATCATGGGCGGGATGCCTCTGCCCTTCCCCAACCCCGCCCCAGAGGTGGATCTCTCGCCCACAACAGTGCAGGCTCCCGCTATGTTGAACCCCACCCCTGCTCCTGGACCCTATTCAGCCGAGCCACTCAACGAGCCTCGCAAGAAAAAATATGCCAAGGAGGCGTGGCCTGGCAAAAAGCCCACCCCCTCTCTGCTGATTTAACATGCCGTTTCGCTACACAACGGGATAAACACAACCAACATATGACAGATTCGAAGATTACTTCTTGGAGTTCATTTGAAGTTATTGGTTACAAACTTTATACTTGCAACATTTCTGATACATAGGCCTACTTCAAATACATAATTCTACCTGTTACCGGTTGAGGCATTACTATGAGGGTTACTCGTGGTGTGGCGTCTGAAGTTGACACTAAAACTCTGATTGTATCTGTCGGGGAGAGGGAATATCTCTCAAAGAAATATTTAGTTATAATTCCACCCCACAATTGAAAGAAAAAAAACAACCCGTATTGCGTAATAATGAAGCTTAAATAAGTTTTTTTTTTTTTTTTTTTTTTGCATTATGACATTTTCTTCAGAATAACATTTGTCTCCCAAATTCACATGAATTAAAATCAACATGTCTGAAATTATTATTATTTAATTTTATATAATTTATCAATATGGAAGTACTACAAAAACTACCATGATGTATAAACACATTTGTGAGGATGTTTGGAGAAAATGTTTAATTATGACATTTTATAATGCAGAGAAATTTTAATGGTTTTAATTTAATTTACTTCATGCTAAATCTAATAACCCAGACTTTTTTTTTCTTTAGGCTTCATGAGCTTTACCTGGCCAGCATGTCAATGTACAACACAACCAGTCAAAAGTTTGGAATGATTACTTTTTTTTTTTTTTTTTTCTTTTGAAAGAAGTGTCTTACCAAGGCTGCATTTATTTGATCAAAAATGCATTGAAGATAGTAACAGTACTGTGAAATATTATTACAATTATAACTACGTTTAGTCTATTTGATTAATTACATTTAGTGTCTTGCTGAGCATTAGAAATTTCTTTCAAAAACATTTAAAGAAATCGAATTTATTCCAAACTTACAGGTTGATTGTTTCAGGCTTTCCTGAGATAAATGTCAACGGATTACAGTAGGAAAGCTTGGACCAGATTCAATAGATATGAGTATCACTGCGTTTTAACAACAACATGTATTTAATACATAGATTTCGCTTTTTTATAAAGCCTATAAGAGCTTATTCTCTGCGCAAACGTGCCACAGAATTTGCTACTGAACTTTCATGCAAGTTTGTTATTAAAAAGACGTTTTCATATTACGTATTTGAAGTACAAACCAAATGTTACATTATTAAATGTAAAGCTATAGGAATTAAGTCTGTGTGAGCAAAGTGTTTCATTTATTTCATTGTTATCATGAGGCAGATTGTATTACAAATAGGACATTTTTTTAATGAAATGGTTCAGAATACTGAGGCTGTGTATACATTGGCTTATAGAGAGAAATACAAACTCAACATCAAACTGACAAAGAGAGAACAGAACGATTTGTCTAAACGCTGGGAGTTGCCTTGTAATGTGAACTATTTTGTTTAACGTTTTTATATATATTTTTTTATATCTGAATGTGATGGACTTGAGTGAAAAGCACAGATGAAAAAGACTAAACATGAAAAGATGAAAGGAATTCCTGTTATTGTTGGATTATTTGTCTAATAAACAGTATTCCTTGCCCTTAACATGCTGTGCATTGATAATGGGTTCTTCTTCTTCAAGAGGCTCTATGTTGAATTCAGAAACCCTTGTCATTTAGTATGACCAACTAACAGTTAGCCATTGGGCAATCAGTCTCACTTTTTTTATATAAAATTAATTTAATTTTTTTAATTACTGACTTAAAAAAGAAACAAACAATTGATGACAAACTAGTTTATGCAACATTAAAGGGATATTTCACCCAAAAAGAAAGCAGCGATGTGGATATGTTTGTACAAGCTCTGATGTTTACTGCCGCCATGACGACAGATTAGGAAATTAAAATGATAGTTACTGTATATATGTGATACTAGATATGGCTATGTGAGACTATAGTTTGAATTAAGCCTTTCTTTGCATGACACAACATTACGGCACAGAATAGCTCTTTCGGCATTATCCTGAACATTGTATAAGCATCTGTTTCATGTGTCAGAACAAAAGAGGTTCTCAGGAGCTCATTCACATACTTTTGATTTTCTAGGCAAAAACGTATTTATAGACAACCTAGGAAGTCGAGGAAGTTTTTTTGTCACAAGCTGTTCACTTATTGGCAATAAAATTAAATAAAATAATACTACATGAAAATCTTACATATAGCACCTTTAAGAAATTCACCAATATTTTACAACCGGGGTTGTATATTCCGATTAGAAATCTCTAATCTGATGGTAGAAATCTCTGGGATTTTTTTTCCCCACCTGATCAAAAATCATAAACCTCTTATCACTTAGAGAATGTAATTGCAGACTTTAACAAGCTTAAAGGTATTAAATAGTACTTTGCAATTTTTTGCAACTGAGTAATTTGACTCCCTTCGGGATGACATTTATGAGTAATGAACAGTTTTCCATTGTTTGAAATCCACAAAAGCCTTCAATGTAGAGAGGATAAGTAATGAAGTTTGTCCACTAGAGGGTAATGTGTGACAAAGCTGTCTATGGGCTTCACATTGAACACACAAATGCATGTACAGCCAATGCCAAGATGTGAGAAAGAGCTGCAAATGGGAAAGATTTTTTCGTGTTTTTTTTTTTTTTTTGACCAGATACATCCATTCATTCAAACTGCAATTTTCCTTTAATAGAAACGCACAAAAAAGAAGAAGGAAAAAAGATTCCTATGCACTATGCATTTAGTTTCTTCATATGCAAGGATATCTTATTTATTTTATTGCTAAATTCGCACACAATTTCGCTCTGAGTTCCCGCATTCAAGGTCTCAGCTGCCCTGTCATTGTTTCGGCAGAGTCTTTGTGTCCCACTAGGGGTCTCGCGCGCTCCTCTATGACTGTACTGTCTCACTGGCGCGGATAAATGGCACCTCATTAATCAAATGTGCATGAGTGCGCTCAGGTTGCCATGGCAATAATTATCAGAGCTGCCTAATTAACTTTCTCAATTGCTTAATGATATACGACCCTATGAACTCCCCTCTGTTTCTTTCCTCTCTATAATTCGTGCTGGGTTTTTTTTTTCTCTTCATTTTTTTCCCCTTTCCATTCTCGCTGTTAACCCGTGACCACCATTTTATGAGAATAAAACAGGAACAGATTGCCAGTAACACTGAGTCCACTTCCAGTTCTCACTTTATGTAGCCTAGAATCTCACTGCTGCGACAACAGGTGGGAAACATACAGCTAAAAACGATGAAATACAGCTGTAGGCTAATGTTAAATTACATATTGTGTTATGGAGAAATTTTGCTAAAGTGGGTTTGGTACAGATAGTAACGCATCATGTAGCCTACATCTGTTGATTTACAGAAAATAATAGTAATTTAAACTCGTCCCTCTGTTTGTAGAATAAAGAAAAATGTAATAGAATAGATAAGCGTCACTATAAGAACTTGTCTAAATCTTTATTTTAAGATGGGACTGCTTTGCATGAAGGAACTGGTTATTATGAGACATATATGCTGCATTCACGTTATTTGGCTATGTGGATAGGCTACTTAAAGGGATAGTTAGGTTAACCCAAAATTAAAAATCTGTCATCATTTACTCACCCGCCTCACATTGTTCCAAACGTACATTTCTTTGTTCTGCTGAACAAAAAGGAAGATATTTGGAAGAATGTTTTTTAACCAAACAGTTGGGGCACCATTGACTTCCATTGTATGGGGGAAAAAATACTATAGGAGACTATGGTGCCCCACAACTGTTTGGTTAGAAACATTCTTCAAAATATCTTCCTTTGTGTTCAGCAGAACAAAGACATGTAGGCTATACAGGTTTGGTGAGCAAATGATGACAGAACTGTCATTTTTGGGTGAACAATCCCCTTTGAGAGTTAAACATAATTGTGGGTGGTGGGAGTGGGACCCTTCTCAATGAATAGGCAACAGGCCTACCATAGACCTAAGTACCCCCCTGAGATTTCAAGTTAATATTCAGTAATGTTCACATGTTTACATGACACCGGATTGTTGTTATTTAAAAATTCTTTCAATTTTACACTTTTATGATTAAACAAATTATTAGCTTACATCAACTCAAACCCCCTGCAGTTTCCACGTGAACTGGGAAACCCTACCATGAGAGCACAGGTCTGCAAACCAGTGCAATTGTCAATTGTCAACTTTATTGTCAATTCTACTACAGTATACAGCACATACAGAGCATTAAATACCGTTTCCCTCAGACCCGTGGTGTAAAACACCAACATAAAACAAGACAAGTATTAAAAATAAATAAGATACAATATGTACAATAAAAGCATCATGGCACGTGATCATTTAAATATGTTTACATTGTAGTGCAAACAGTGTGCAAAAGAGAGCGCAGCAGTTTTAAAAGTGTCTGGTGCAGTGTGTTTGTGTGTGTGTGCGTGTGTGTGTGTGTGTGTGTGTGTGTGTGTGTGTGTGTGTGTGTGTGTCTGTGTCTGCGTGTGGGTGTGTGTGTGTGTGTGTGTGTGTGTGTGTGTCTGTGTTAGGGGGTGGGAAATTACAGTTCAGTGCATCTGAGGGCAGAGGGTACCAAATACCAAAAGAAAAGAAAAGAAAAAGCAAAGGAAAGTATTTGTAGGGCTGTGAATGTTAATTAGTTAAAGTATTTCAAACACAATCTTTTTTAATAAATAAAAAATAATAATGAATTAAATAAATATGTAAAATATTCTATTTGAGAATCTGTAATAATATTCTAACCACCTTATTTATTCAACGCAGAGGTAAGCTATTTCTTGTTAATGTGCAAGACTTATAATTCATTATATGCTGGTAAATAACTAAGAAGAAAAAAGTGCTGTAATGGTAAAACTTTTAGTGCTGCAAACCAGTGTTTACGATTAATGATTATGAAGGTGTTCGAATGTGTTTACCAGCTCAAGGGAACTTTTCTGGAAAGTTTTCTTTGGCTTGTAAACACCTTCGAACATTGGTGTGTGGCGATTATAGGTGAGTCTCCTGCTTCTTTGACATGGAAATCCAGTTAGTTTCTTGTGTTCAGTCCATTGAGGTTAGACGCGAGTAAAAACATGAACACACTGGAGAGCTGTTGTAATTGTAATTGAAAGCAACACTGACACTGTTTACTGTAAAGTTTCTTGCTTTAAAACGATCAATTGTATAAGTGTTATATACAAATGTGACTTGATTGCGGAGCTTGTGCAAACAAATCCACATCGCTATGATCAGATGCTTTCTTGACTGCTGTTTTCACACAGTCACTTTTGTTGTGTGTTTATTGTGTTATTGAGTGGAACGCTCGCAGCACATACTGTATTCACATAGTCATCTAATTGACACTCTCATCAGACAACAATGGGATGTGGAGCGTAAGCAGATCGTAATTGTATGAAAGAGATTGTCCAAATTTATACAAATTAGCCACCAATTTGGCGAAACGTATGTATTTTGTGATAAAAATGGCTGTGCTCGCTCTTACGTTAAAAATAATTGCATGGGCAGAGAAAAGATACGCTGTCAATTTAATAAAATGAATATTTTCCAGATAATATTTCAATTATTGCATTGGCAACAATGCAACAATATCAAAGCTAATTATTTTAATTTGCAATAAACATGTTATCTTAAATTGTTTTATCGGATGCCTATTTTCCACAAGTTGGTATGATTCTTTAGGGTCTTCATGTAATGATTGTAATATGCTTTGGTTAAAATTCCTAAATGGTTGTGTAAAACAACACCCTTTTTACCTCCTGAAAAACAGCTCTGTTCACAGCGATCCATCTCTGTGCATGTCTCTTTAAATGATAATGAGCAACAGCTCACCCCACCCCTCTCTTCCGTGGGGCGTGTTCACTAGACACATGAAGTACTTCTTTGGTGGACAGTATACAAATGGCTGAATACATAAATATGCTAATACAGAAATATGCTAATATGGGACAGTCCGTCAGTGGTCGTGGGCGAAGCATGAGCAATATGACATCTTATTGCTCAGAATTTCCAAACGGCTTGATTATTGAGCGTGTTCAGACTTTTTTAGGATTAAAAAAAAAGAGTGAATGGATTTTATTCATTGTATGGTGGTTTTGTCCACACTGCAAAGACACATTTATATGCATGTATAAACGTGAATTTTGCATCCAATGACCCCATTTAACACACTTTATTTTTCTCACACAGTATAAATGGGTCATTGTAGATTAAAATATATAGCAGTCCTCACAAGGGGATCACAATATTTTGGTTTCCTAGGCATCAAAACATTGAAAACTCCAGAGGGGACTCCTTCATCACATGGCCTAGGGAAAATGTCAACAACAGTCAACAGTCCTGTATTAGGAGAGTAAAATCAGTTACAATGTTGTTTCAGGATGAAACTTTGAAATATTTCTACTTTGGTAACCGTGTGTTGATCAGATAAACCTTTTAAGTGTTTCCTCATAGTGCTGAAGCACACCTGTCATCTAAATTATCGTCTGTGGTAATCTACATTGTTCCAACATAAAGACATTAGGTTGAAACAACCCTTTAATATTCTTAAGTCCTCGTGCGATCGCTGATATCTTGAATCTCGACGAATCTCTGTAACTACGTGTATGAGTGATGAGCGCCCCGGGCTGCAGGTGACCTCGCGTGACAGGTTGAGTGAAGGGGCCGGTGAGGGCCTGTCATCTCCTGTTCACTCACTCAGTGTCTGAAGCACCCAGGCAGAACTCTGCACAACACCTGCTGACACTCACGCTGGCCCTGTGCCTTCATGTCATACACACTACCGTCAGGATGCACTCGTAAGGTTACACGCCTCTTATACTATGCACCCGCTTCCAGCATGTCACACTCGGGTCCCACACGTGGGTCCCATCTCTCAGAAGATCTTCTCAGAACGCATTTATCAAGACTCCAACTAACTATAATGTTCATTTGCATATATCTCCCTGTGTTTTGTTCTAGGAAACACGTACTCTGCGCAATTATGCAGACGTTAATGCCCGCAGAAGTAATGATAGAATTCCCTTAAAAAGTAAAGAGCCATTAAACCAAACTTTAAAGTATTTTTATGGAAAATGTTCCAACCACCTGATGGATATCACGGAAGACAATGATCTTTTTGCCCACTTAATTTCACTGAAATTTCGCTGATGTGACTGCACCTTAAAGGTGCTGTATGTAATTTTTGACCGTACTAAAGCATAAAAATACCGTAATATGTTTGCAGATATTTAACAAACATGCAAAGTTCACATATTCATTTCTCTGAAAAACAATGCTACAGCCAGTTATTTTACTTTGAAATGTGAGTTCCATGTCAAAATTTGTGTTTTTATTTTGGTCAGTGTGATTCCGCCCATTGCCAATTTATCCAATAGTATTTCAATGCCAAATGGTTGCCAATTGGTGTAAAACACAGCGTATTGCAGCCAGCAAACAAACTGGGTCAGATATCGTAGATTCTATACCTGACCTAAAAATCCTCTATGAACATAGAGCATATTAAAACGTTGATACATCAACTCATCAATTTACAGTGTGTAAGTCTCCTCATTTTCCATTGTGCTTGGTGGTGTTGCAATCTGGCAACCCGTGTGAGTGTGGAATCTAAGGAGGAGGGGGAAGGCGAAACAACCCTCTCAAATATTTTGAATTTAGACTTTCAAACGCTAGCTGTCAATATTAAATACTGCACCTTTAAGGCTCACATGTCATCACTTTGAGTGTTGAAATTTACATCAGTGGCTTAGTTTTGTGGAAGCTAGTGAAATGGTTAACATCATGACATCTTTTATGGTCTGATACATCGTGTTGCCATTGACAATAGTGAATATTAGTAAATATACTGCAGAATGACCAATCAGAATTGAAGGGGAACAAATCCAGCCACATGGTATAAATGGAAAAATCTCGTAATCACTTGTGTGAATTTCTCGCGTGAATTTATGTGAGAAAATTCCTGCTGTTGGTAGGGACTGTCTCTTGACCAGATGTCTTGCACCTCGTCAGCATTGTGTTGTGTAGTATGCGCACTGCTATGACAAGACAACTGATGACAAGAAACTTTGTTGAGTAGTGTGAGCACTTATAGTCATGTCGTGAGCTTGCTCTTAGTCAGGTGGGTTCGCCCTGTCGACCAACAGAAAGAGGCATGGCTTGAAAGTATGAGCCGTGCTTGATTGTTAAAGTACTGACAATCCACATTTTTCCTGAAAAATCTAGGAGAAATTTCTACATTCTAAGAGATTACAGAATGCAATGTGGAAAATCTAACCAGCGTAGCTTGTGTTCATTTATCTGCATATAATATTGCACTTTCTCCCAGTTGTCTGTGTTTTTAGATTCCCATCTTAGATTGCGAAGCCAGCAAACTGAGGAAGATTTTTATAGTGACACCCACTGAGTTGGAATTGTAGGGGATGTGCCCCTACATCCCACTTCATTGAAGTCCCATTGAAGTCAGCTGAGGAGAGAGATTAATCGCTTGTGTTGGATTTTGTGCTTTAAATCACTCTTTTAGCCAACGAGATTTCCACAATTCCCTGTCTTATATCATTCCTCTAGTTCAAGTTCACTTCCAGATCTAAATCCTGCATGTGAGCCCTATAAAGTTGGAGGCCATATTCCAGTGTGGTTTCCACATCTTAAGAACGAAAAAGAAATAAAAAATTTGGACTCGACTCACGCATCCAAGCAGGAAGTATTAGTCAAAATACCGTGTGTTGCCAACCCAGAGGGAGTGAGCCCCAGCTCTCTTTCTTTGGACAGGCTCCCGTAGCCCCAAGCCAAACACTTTTCCCTCCCTCCTCTCTTCCTCACATGCAGTGACATTGGGAAGCCACATTGTTGGCGGTGTCCCAGGTGTGAGGAGGAGACGCATTCCTGGGATGGCCATCGGCTCTGCTGGGGCAGGAACGCCCAACCGCCCACCTCTCCCGCACTTTCCCGCCCCACTCAGACAAACAGTCTAAAAACTGTGACTTATGTAACGAAACACCAGCCAGCTGAGGGAGAGGAAGGAGGGTTTGTTCAAATTAAAAATGTCTGAGAACTAGCCTATGATGAAGGAAATTTGAGAACACATCAGGAAGAGAAAAGAATGAAAAAAAACAACAACAATGCTAAACACTTGCTACAAGGCTCAAATTTCTCTCATCCTAGAATATGCAGAGATAACTACAAGTATTGTAGGTTGATTTCCCTGATAAGTGTAAACACTGCATCTCTGTGGTGTTTTAAGAACATTAATCTGTTGGGGAATCCTGACCAGCCTGATATTGCAGCATTGGCTCAAACCAATGGCATGAGTTTGGGTCGTGTTTTTTTTTGTTTGTCTGACCAGTGACAGACAGGGGGAAACTGTTTGGAAACCTCTTTAGAAAAAAGTCAATATTTTTGCAATTCCAATTGGTGATAGTGGTGCAGAAAACAGGCACTTCAGCTTTAAATAGTTATGTTACGTATGTTACATTTTATGTTAATATTTATGTTCATCTTCGGTCGTTCATCTTCGGAACAAAAATGAAGATCATTTAAATGAAATCTGAGAGCTTTCTGTCCCTCCATTGACATTCTATGCAACCACTTTCAAGACACAGAAAGGTAGTAAAGACATCAGGTGACATTGCAGTTTTTCTTCATCAAAAAAGTGTATTATCTGCATGCTTTTTAAAGCCATGTCAGTGTTACAGGCCCCGTGCGGAAGGCCAAGTATACAGATGAGACAGCTCTGCAAAAGAACAGGAAAAAGTGATGAGACAGGAGCCACCGTGTCACGTCGCAGCAAATCCTCAGCAGATGTGTTTATTCAATGTTTTTTTTTACATTGTTTTCTAATAAAGCATTAAAGTATATTTCTTTTTTTCCTCTCTCATATTGTTCAAAAGAAACACAAATCTCACATTTACACTTTTTTCCCCACAAAACTAATACATTTTAGTTTAAAAAAAAAAACTCTTGTACATCTACACACATGAGTCAAAAGAATATTTTATGCATATAACATAATTATAAATGACTGAACATTTAAGGACTAAGACCCTGATAAACATATGTACCATACATATTTAACATTAATTTTTATTTCTGCCTCTGCAGGAATTAACACAGTAATACATCAGCTGGATGTCTGTATGTCTGAAACATTTGACTGAGAAAATGCATCTGATCATTATGTTTACATAACTTAATAAACAAACACAATTTTAAAGTAAACTCAAAATAAACACGATAACATTGTAACTGGAGTCAGTTTGGATCGAATTTAATGCATTTCACAAATCACCTCGTGTTACAGCGTTCACGAAATGGCGGACAGTTTGCATATATTCAACATTCCAACCCCGAACGTCATTACTCAAACTATCTGCGGCATGAACATATACATTTGCCTTACAGATCTCGTGTGCATATTATTAAGTTGTTGTACCAAAAATACGAAAAAATGATGAGACAGGAGCCACCGTGTCATGTCGCACCAAATCCTCAGCAGATGTGAGGGCGCAGGCGCACACAGCTCCTATGTGAGAGTCCTCCTTTCACTTTTCATAATAAAAGTCCCATTTTTCTCACAACTACAGACTATTCTTACACTAATCCTGTAATGATTTCCTTTTAAGTCCCACATTTCTTACGATTCACATAAGTAACAATAACCTTTTCTTAATGTATAACAACTTTACACAAAATGTGCACACACTTTGGGGTGTCACATCCTCCCTGACAAAATGAAGTAGGCTCCAGCTACAAAAACTCAGTTCACTACATGTATATAACTCAATATACTAAAATTGTAGATGTGAAAGGTGTTTATGTGTTTAAGTCAGTGTAAGGTGTAATCTGGAATGAATGTGGTACTGTATAAGGTGTTGCCCACACAGGTAAGTATGGTAGTGTATAAGCTGTTACACTGCCAAGTGTGGTCAGAGGTTGTGTTGAGGGTTGACCTAGTGTCTCGTACGTGAACATGCTCTTTGGTTTTCTTTCTCAAGCAGATCGTCTTAGCATAACCGGGTCTTCTTCTGCTAGATAGTCCCTTGCATCACTCATCCGAAGACTCTCGACCTCACCATCTTCTTCACTCATTGGCGAGGCTATTAAGAAGTGAACAGGTTCATCCAGAGATTGACTACTGCCTTGGATATTCCCCCTCTGTGGTGACATTTGTATTTGATCTTGCTCTTCTCTTGCAGGTGCTGGTGGAGCCACTCCAACCACAGGATTTTCCTGACTTAGTTCTGGACTCGGCAGGTAAGTACCCCCTTGTCTAGGCTCGGTCCAACTCGAAGGAATCCTCAGCCAATACCCCCCAGAGTCTTCCTCATCCAAATCAGTCTCTTCTCCTCCATGGTAAGTAAGCTCCTTACTCTGTGTCTCTCTGTCCTTATATCTGTTTTGCTTCTGCTTCCCAGGTTTCCCAGGATCCGGAGTCTCAACAGGTAAGTCATTGACCAACAACAACAGGTTTCGATGTAGAGTGCACATTCCCTTTGTACCTCCATTCTCGGGGCTCACCTTATACACCGGGTTGTCAGCCACTTGTTCTTTGACCACATAGATGGCTTTCTCCCAGTATGTTCTAAGTTTTTTCCGGGCCTCCACGCTCACTCAGGTTTCTTACAAGTACCCTGTCCCCGGGTCTTAGCACTACTCCTTTGACTTTGAGGTCGTACTGGGCTTTGCCTCGTGCACTTGCCTGTTTGCTGTTCTCACTTGCGATTTGGAATGCTTCGGCCATCCTTTTAGCCCACTGTTCGGCGAATCCTCTGGGCGTTTGCCTCTCATCCTCTTCAACCAATCCGAATATTAAGTCAATGGGAAGGCGAGGATGCCGTCCATACAGCAAGTAGAATGGGGAGTATCCTGTTGACTCATGATGAGTACAGTTGTACGCATGCACCATCTGGGGTAGGTGATCTTTCCACTCGGCCTTTTCTTTATCCGCCATCGTTCGGAGCATTTGCAGGAGAGTCCGGTTGAATCTCTCAGCAGGGTTCCCTTGAGGATGATAGGGAGATGTTCTCGAGTGACGTACCCCAGCCAGTTGTCGGAGATTTTGGAACAGCTCATTTTCAAACTCTCCGCCCTGATCGTTATGTAACTTCCCTGGGTAACCGAATCGAGGAATGTAATCATTAAACAACCGCTCCGCCGCTGTCTTTCCTGACTTGTTTCTCGTCGGGTAGGCTTGAGCGAATCGTGTGAAATGGTCTATGACCACTAGTATGTACTCATACCCTCCCTGGCTCTGCTCCAGGTGCAGGTAGTCGATAAAAACCAGTTCCATTGGCGAGCTGGAAGTTATACTCCCCATTGGTGCTCGGACATGAGTCACTGTTTTTTTTTGCTTTGATGCATGGACATTTTTTTGTGATGTACTCCTCAACTTCTCTCTTCATATGTGGCCAATAGAACCTCTCCCTCATTAAGTGTATTACTCTTTCTTGGCCGACATGTCCCATCCTATCATGCAAGTATTCCAGGGCAAGTTGTCTGTATCTGGTTGGCAGCACAAGCTGTTTTCTTCCAGTCACGTGTCTGTACAGGCACCCATCTTCCAACGACAGCTTGCTCCACTCCCGTAGGAGTTTCCTAGCTGGACCCATCTGTCTCTTACATCTCCATTACCCTGGAGATCACTGGATCATCCCTTTGAGCTTTAGCGATTTCAGACGGCAGCAGCTGGGCAGGGAATAATCGATCTGGATCTTCGTCAGTCATTCCGAGTGCTGCAACCCAAGCCACATCCTTCTTCCTGGAGCATTAAGTTCCATCCCAAACCGCTCGCACCACTTCTGGCGACAAGTCTTCTGTGCATCCTGCGACATATTTCTCCATATCAAGGGGAAGGCGTGACAGTGTGTCGGCATCGATGTTCGATTTGCCAGGTCGATGCTTGATATCAAAGCGAAAATCTGACAGTTCTCCCACCCACCGATGGCCTACTGAATTCAATTTTGCAGTGCTCATAACATAAGTGAGGGGATTATTGTCTGTGTAAATGGTAAAGTGGGGGGCGTAAAACAAATAGTCCCTAAACTTCTCACATACCACCCACTTTAATGCAAGAAACTCCAGCTTCCCGCTATGCAGTCGGTAATTCCGTTCAGCTGGAAACAGGGTCCTGGAACCAAATGCAATGACCCGCAACCTTCCATTCTGGTGCTGATAGAGGATAGCCCCGAGGCCCCTTTCTGATGCATCAGTGTGTAACACGAATGGGAGATTGAAGTCCGGGTACGCCAAGACAGGAGGATTTACCAGCATGTCAATCAGAAGGTTGAGTGTTTTCTGATGGTCACTGGTCCATTCCACTGGCGTTTGAGAGGGCATCTGGGGACCCTTTTTCTTCCTTTGACTGTACTGACGTGTTGTTACTCCTGGCTGAGTCTGAAGTAGTTCATAAATTGGTTTTGCCACACGTGAAAAGTCTTGTATGTAAGGGCGATAATATCCAAGGAATCCCAGGAGTTTCCGTACCTCCCCTACTGTCTGTGGTTGGTTACTCTTGAGCGATATCACTGCTTCAAGATCGCCAGGATCTATTCTCACTCCTTTGGCCGATACCAAGCGACCTACATACCGGACTTCCTGTCGGAAGAGTTCACACTTCTCAGGGCAAAGTTTTACTCCATAGCGTCTAAGGGTCTGGAGGACTTTTCAAATTACTCCCAAATGTTCTTCAAATGACCGCGCATAACACAACACATCGTCCAGGTATGGAACGCAGCACTCATCTCTGAGATCATCCAGCATCTCCTCCATACTACGTTGGAATGCTGCCGGTGCATTTGACAGACCAAATGGAATGCTCACCCACTCATATAACCCCCATGGAGTGATAAAAGCAGTTATGTGCCTAGAACCCTCGGCCATGAAGCAATCCAGCCTTTTGCTAGGAGATCTTGGATATAATCCATGACTTCTTTGAACAGAGGCTTAGGTATGGAGGAATAGGCATGTTGTACTGGTATGTCATCTTTGAGGTTGATAGACATTTGAAGGTTAGGGATGCAGCCAACATCGTTCCCGTCCCGGGCAAAGGATGCAGATTCCTCATATAGCATCTGCTTAACTACTGTCTGCTGATCTTCACTCAAATGACTGAGATCGACAGTTGGGTGCCACAATGTTGAGTTTTCCTCCACCACAGCCGTAGATGCACCTTGAATCCTCACACTGGCTTTTGTCTCCCTGGGCTTATCCGCTTCCAAAACCGTTTCAACAGGATGGACGTACCCTAGGATCGTGTTGCGAGGTAATGTCATATGTGGAGTGGTTGCCGATAGGGACTGCTACGTATGAGCTTCCTGAGTTCTGGACTTCCAGAAGGCCTTCCCCTATATCCAGCCGCTCCAATTGCACATTATTATCATCTGGCTCAAACAGGGCTACTGTTCCTGACTGAACCATTTTGGGTGGTAATCTGCACTTTACCCACACTACCTGTCCTGCCGGTATCAGAACACCGTCTTGATTTATTTTCAGACGTCCCCACTGTTCGCTATGTTCGGGGGGTGGTACAAAACTAACTAGAGTCTGAGCTTGATCACTTGATACTGCTATTGCACTGGAGAGCAATGAAACCAAAGTAGGAACTAACCGCTCTGGTTGGCCCTGAATCAGCTCTTCCACCACATTGAAGCCGAGCAGCGGCCTCTCGACTGCGATGTGTCTCACCAGAAAGGGAACATTAATTGAAAGGTTGGGGTTGTCGTTCCCTTGCAAGACAGTAATGACAGCCCACCCATCAAAGGGTATTAGATCTCCATTGACAGCATACACTTCCAACTTCTCAGTCATACTCATGAGCTCCACCAGAGGCCTTACTTCTACAGTGGGTAAGTATTTGTCTTTCCAGGTTCGGTCGATTATGCTGACTTGAGCCCCGGTATCAAGCAAGGCAGTCACCGCGAGGCCATTTAGGTTACACTGAGTCAACGCTTTCTTTCCGATCAATTTAACAATATTGTTCTTCTTGGTTCCAGAGGACGATGGACTGTCAACACCATGATACATTGCTTTGTCACTGAGAGTTTGGTTGTTACAGCAAGGAGATGTTTTTTCAGGTTTACGCTTCACAGAGTCCAGTTGTGTCCCTAACCTGGGTTCCTCCGGGCTTTGGGACCTCAGGGGTTCGGTCACTGTTCGTCCCTTAACAGTGCCTGTTGCCCGTTTTCCTGCGGCCTTTGCTTTTGAAGACATCCTCGAGCACGGTGTCACTCTTCACCGCAGAGGAAACAATGAGTGCAGCCCTGTTGTCCGGTTTCAACACATCTGGGGCAGCCCCGGAGTCTTGTCCCTTGCTGTGGAGAGTGACCTCTTGCAAAACATTGACAATTGTGTTCAAGTTGCGGCTTCAGCGTTGACTGTCGCGTGAAGTCGACCATGTTGGTGAGTGCATCAATGCGAGCAGTAAGTTGCATTATTGAATCACTTTTACTTTTCTGACCAGTTGCCTCTTTCACTCCTCTGTCAAGCTCACTTTCAAGTTGAGCACAGTTTGCAGTGCTTGTTTTGGGACGAGATGTCGAACCCAACCTTCGCGCTCGCTCATGCTCATCATTAGTGATTTTCATCACATTTCTCACGATTGCTTCATCTGTGATACTGTGGTCAGCCAGCAGAGGTTTGAGCTCACTCCTGACATCTTTATACTTGTGCCCCAGGCCCTGATATATAGTATGCAGGAATACATCCTGGATGGTGGCTGGACCGTATCTCACATCCGTATTAGACTGTTTGATCGCAAAGAGTATTTTCTGCTTAAGGCCTATCACCCTGTACAGGAACTGTTGTGGTGTTTCGGTCTCCATCTGTTTAGGACACATTAGTTCCTGAAATAGCTCTGTGCTACTTTTGTCTCCTAAGTGTGACTGAAGGAACTTCTTAAGCTCTTCCACTGTCATATCTTCCTTATTCATAATCATTTATTTGAAGTTACCTGGTTTAATTACACGCAGTATTCCCCTGATCAATTCAGCTTCACTGAAATTCTCTTTAACTCCATCGTCAATTTGTCGGCTTACCCTGGCATATGTGATGTCGGATGCATAGTCACCTATTTGTCCCCATTGGATCTTAAATTCACGCCGTGGTAGGTATGAGAGGTCTCGTAGAGAGACTACTTTCTCAGAGATCCCCTGTGAGGTATGTTCAACATGATTACTATTCAACGGCGTCTTGCTGTTGGGTATCACAGATGTGTTGGGGTTAGAATGTGGTGTAAGATACTGAAGGAGTCTCCTGCTCAGCTCTTCAAAATCTGAATGCATGACAGGAGGGTTGGTGCTAGGACCTGTGTCTAACCCTCTAGTTTTCCCCAGGTCAGTTATAGCGTGAGGTGATTCTAAATGTACAGTGTCTGTAGTGATCATGTGGCCTGTAGACATCAACATCAACATTACTCTCAACCTCACCATGATGATAAGACACCGGAGCACCATGCTCTTGCACAACAGCCTCCACCGTCCCTTGCAAAACCAAAAGTTCAGTCATACCTCTGTCCTCCGATTCTAACAGGTTGGTGCTGTACATGAAACCATTGATGTATTCAAGACAGCCCTCTTGATCTTCCACGTCAAGTTCAGAGAAGTCCCTTTCTGGTACTGGACCGATGCTTTTGGCGACTTGAAACAGTTCAACAGCGGACAGGTTGAGCAGCCTTTTCCTGATGTCCCACACCAGGCTCTTGCGTACCCGATCAGCCATGATGACCTCTTTTCCACAGCCCCTCGAGCCACTCTCGCAGTCACCAGCTCTATGGACCCCTCTTCTCACTGACGTCCCCTTGGCTTTTAGATCACCGCATCAGTGTCCCCACTCTGTTGGTCCTCAGGATCAGGTTTTATGGATCGACTTCTCTGGGCATCAGGAGTCAATCCCGGATGAGCCCCCACAAATCTGTTACAGGCCCCGTACGGAAGGCCAAGTATACAGATAAGACAGTTCTGCAAAAGAACAGGAAAAAGTGATGAGACAGGAGCCACCGTGTCACGTCGCACCAAATCCTCAGCAGATGTGTTTATTCAATGTTTTTTTTACATTGTTTTCTAATAAAGCATTAAAGTATATTTCTTTTTTTTCCTCGCTCATATTGTTCAAAAGAAACACAAATCTCACATTTACACTTTTTTTTCCCCACAAAACTAATACATTTTAGCTTTCAAAAAAAACTCTTGTGCATCTACTCACATGAGTCAAAAGAATATTTTATGCATATAAAATAATTATAAATGACTGAACATTTAAGGACTAAGACCCTGATAAACATATGTACCATACATATTTAACATAAATTTTTCTTTCTGCCTCGGCAGGAATTAACACAGTAATACATCAGCTGGATGTCTGTATGTCTGAAACATTTGACTGAGAAAATGCATCTGATCATTATATGTTTACATAATAAATAAACACAATTTTAAAGTAAACTCAAAATAAACACTATAACATTGTAACTGGAGTCAGTTTGGATTGAATTGAATGCATTTCACAAATCACCTCGTGTTACAGCGTTCACGAAATGGCGGACAGTTTGCATATATTCACAACCCCGAACGTCATTACTCAAAATATCTGCAGCATGAACATATACATTTGCCTGACAGATCTCGTGTGCATATTATTAAGTTGTTGTACCAAAAATACCAGCAAAAGAACAGGAAAAAGTGATGAGACAGGAGACACCGTGTCACGTCACACCAAATCCTCAGCAAATGTGAGGGCGCAGGCGCACACAGCTCCTATGTGAGAGTCCTCCTTTCACTTTTCATAATAAAAGTCCTGTTTTTCTCACAACAACAGACTATTCTTACACTAATGCTGTAATGATTTCCTTTTAAGGCCCACATTTCTTACGATTCACATAAGTAACAATAACCTTTTCTTACCGATAACAACTTTACACAAAATGTGCACATACTTTGGGGTGTCACATCAGTCAAAACTTCTGATTACACACATCCGAAGCATGCGCACAGAAAGCCCAAGCGACCGCACAGAAAGCTGGATGTCAGACAGGGTGTCTCAGTATTAACCTAAGTTCTCTTTCACGTCTTATAGCGCTTAAACTGTCAAATACACACAAGTTAATGTCAAAAACACACAACGTTCATATAAATACAGTCTGTTATGTATATGATCGTAAACAGCAAGAAATAAATATCATGTGTATATTAGATCTGTGTATTAAAGTGAAAGCAGCGTAATATACAGTACCTACTGCTATATATGCTGTTAATATGTATAAAACAACAAAAGAAAAACAGAAAATCACTGATTGCTCTTGATTGAATAACTTTAGTAGCTTGAATAATAAAACATTTCTTACTTGAAATGCTGCTGTTAAATGCTCTGGTGAGGAGATAAACATGGGGGACTGTACAGCTCACTCAGGACGGGTCTATGCTAATTGAGTAGAGTCCGTCAGCAGTCGTGGGCGGGGCCTGTGCAAGGGCTTATTCTGAGACACTGTTTATGACATGGGGATTAAAAAAAGGACTGGGTGCATTTTTAACATTATGAAGTGGTTGTGTACACACACTGCTGACACACATTTATGTTCAAACTTTATATGAAAAAAAACCCAACACTTTAATGATACTATCAATGGCGATGAAGAACCTTACGTGACTCAGAAACCTCGTTCAATGCAAATCTGTGGGATTTGAGATATCTTTAGCACAAAATACACACCAAAGGGACTAGAAGTTCAAATGACTAATCCAAAGAATGAGCAATAGTAGTACTGATGCTTGCCCCAGCAAACACCAATTAGAAAAGTACAAAAGGGAATGTGACAGAGACACAAAGAGAGAAAGAGAACATAAAGTGGGGTTATGGGACAATGCAGTCATACATCTAGCTGTAAATATTTTGAAGCACATTTATTTGATGGCCTAGTTTTGCTTCCTTATGACAGACCCCTTAGTGCAAAGCATGCTGGTTTCAGTACAGTGTAATCTCACTGACAGAGCTCTGATGTGAATGCTTGAGGCTCGGTTCAAACCCAACAGCAATTGCATGTTTACTTCCTTTAATTTGCTGTCAAAGATATTCTCTATCACCTCAGCGGGTGTGTGTGTAAGTGTCAGTATAGTGAGATAGAAACTAAACAGTTGATAAGAGACGTTAAAGATGGACGATCTGGTATGCAGATATACAGCATAGAAATAGCTGAGATCACTGTTTGTGTACTGTACAGTATGTGTGGTCTACAGGTTTCAACTTTAGTCTTTAATTAAACAAGCCACATTTTAACATAAGAATCTTAGTTTATATATATATTTTATATAATATCGTATCACAATTTATCATAACACAATCAACACACGTTTTCAGTCCTAGGTCTGTAGCCTGAAAGGTTTGTTCACAGAAGAATTTCGGCCTCAGGGCAAACCGTTCCATTTTCATGTATCTTTGACAGTAATGAAATAAAGAAGCTTTGAAATGGTCCCTTGCATAATTATTCAAATACCCGGTATTTAACCAGCTATATCTTCAATGTTGACAGAAACAGGGTCATGTCAAGAAGAAAGATATTAAGCCTGATTTGAACTTCACAAACATTATGAAAGTAAGAACATAGGGGGTGACATTGTCAGCGATTTTAAAAATGTTTTTCAGATAAATGTATACTGTCGTGTACACATTGTATTATTACAAGTATTCTACATAAAAAAAAGACCCTCCCCCCCATTCAGATTTGGGGTGGCAATATGCAAATGGACTTAAAGTGTACACTACTAATCCATTAATCCAAAATGAATTAGAAAAATAATAGTTTTTTTTCAATCAGGTTTTCACAGTGCTTTGAATAGTTATAGTTAGCCTACTTATAGTTATCTCTCCATGACAAGAAAGGATGGTAGTATCTATAATTTCACCCGTAGACAGTGTGTAAAACTGAGCTGAGAGCATGCTATACGCTCTAATGGTAGCATTGTGAATTTTTTAACTAAAAGATTTACGTGAGGAGGAGGGGTTTTGTAGGACTTTGTCTGTGAAATATTGCGCAGCTTTACTGTGGAGTTTTGCAGGTACAGATTCCGTGTGGGCCTGCTAATAAGCTTAGATCAATTGTAGTGAGGGAGGATCAAGTCTAAGCTTCTTTACCACACGAAAAAAAGGAGTTTAAGATTTAAGTAACTAAATCACAATTACAAATGAAGCTGCGAAGGTGGGTCACATTAGATTAGCCATCTTAGCCAATTAGCAGTATGCGTCAGCTGCAAAAAAACGTCTGACGTGTTCCAGAGAGGACAGATTGAAGGTGCATCAGTCAAAAGCTACAAAATTAGTCTTAAAAAAAATTATTCCACCTCTCTAAAAAGATTCCAGAAAGGCCTTCTGAAGAATACTGCACATTAGGACATTTAAATCTTTAGGACATTTGCTTTGGCTTTACAGAGACAGTGGAAAGTAAAACAAAGAAGGAAATCAGAAAGAGAATGGGATTGAAACCTGCATCACATGAGCATGGGTTTACTGTGTCAGAGTCTATGCACTAGGCCACAGCTCTAGCAGAACTTTAACTAGGGGAGATCGAGCCAGTTTTTCTCAGGGGAGTATTTATTTTATTTTTATAAAACATACTAGATTAAAGGGATGGTTCAAACAAAAATAAAAATTATTTCATTAATTTCTCACCCTCATGTTCCAAACATGTACGACTTTCGTTTATCTTTCGAGCACAAATGAAGATCTTTTTTGATCTGAATGAGCTTTCTATACCTCCATAGATAGCTATGCAACTACCACTTTGACGGCTTCAAAAAGTTCATAAAGAGATCGTAAAATTATCCATATGAATTGAGCTGTTTAGTCCAACATTTTCTGAGGAGACACGATCGTCACGACACGACATATTTTCTTTATGATGAACAGATTTAATTAAGCTTTTGTTCATAAACATTCATCAACTCACGCATCAGTTATGATAAACGGAAGCTCAAGCTTGTTCGCTTGACGTGCAAGAACCAATGAGGTTCATTCTTGTGTTACGCAGCACGTTTGAGCTTCAGCAAGAACCAATGAGGTTCATTATTGTTTTACGAAGCACGTTTAAGCTTTAATCTCTCCATCACATAAAGCAATCAAGTCTCTTCAGAAAATTTGGACAAAACCACTCAATTCATATGGATTTGTTTTACGATCTCTTTATGAACATTTTGAAGCGTCAAAGCGTCAGTTGTGTAGCAGGTAATGAAAGGACAGAAAGCTCTCAGATTTCATTAAAAAGATCCTCATTTGTGTTCCGAAGATGAATGATAGTCTTACGTGTTTGGAATGTCATGAGGGTGAGAAAATAATGAAAGAATTTAATTTTTTGAGTGAACTAACCCTTTAAGCCTTGACCTATTGAACATTTCCGCCATTATTGGCCTGGAAAAAAAAAGAAAAAAAAAAGATACAATTAATTTATCACCAATCTTTTTTTTTACCTTTTCGTGAAAACTTGCCCAAATAACTGCCAGTAAGACAATTTTGCAACACACACACACACACACACACACAAAAAAAAAAAGAAATGGGAAAAAATGTTTTGGGAGAAATTGACATTTATGAAATTAGCCCTTATCCTGAGAAAGCAGGCTTTTTTTTTTTTAATTGATTGTAAAGTTGGCTTTTTCTCAATTAAAATATGTATATATATTATACTCAACTGCAATAAAAAAATATGATAGAATGGACAGAATTTACACATATTGTGATTTAAGTTTCTAACTAGGTGTTTTAAATATACACACAAAACCACAGCGAGATAAAACTGACATTTGTGTAATTGGAAGGTTAACAGTCAATCTTATATAGCGTCTGTGACAACTAGCCCCGGTCTCCTGTATGTCACAGCATAGGGTCTTATGTTTTTGCCCTGCAGGCTCTTTCACAGCAAAGACAAATACACCATTACATCTGTTAAACTGACTCAAGCTCAGTGTTTTCATTCCATACTCTAGGAGTCACACCACATTCCTGTTACAACTTCATTGTGGTGCATAAAAATCTCCATCTTCCAAAACCACCGACCCATGTGTTAAGAATTAAACCTCTGTTTGTTCTCATTTACAACATTTCTCTCTCTTATCCCTACCTTCCTTTGCATGTACCTCTCGCTCACGCTCTCTTTTCCACATTTTGTGTTGTAAAAGCAGCATTTAATCACGATGAAAGCATTCCACTACAAAGCATTGGAGGATTAGGTTGCCATTGACGACCAGCTGTCAATGGTCCACCGTTACGTCAACGTTGGGGGATTTTCCACCCGAAAAGGGGGTTACGGGTTATATACGTGCAGATTGTCACCGCCCACCTGTGCCACAGGACAGCCAATGATCGCAAAGCAGCGTCTGTATGCGGCCGGTGATTGGTGGAACGTGTCTGTGAGCCCCTCCCGTCTGTCAGATTCAATAGAATCTGATACGCGCGCTCTGGCTCGCGGCGTGGGCGGAATCCCCTCGGTCAATTTATCAGCGATTCACACACGAACTGTACACTGAATGTCACACTCACTCGTGTCCCGCCCACCGCACTTGCTCATAGACAAGAGAAACGCCTGCCAAGAGCCATCATATCCAAAAGAAATACACCCCTCCTAATTTTTTTTTTTTTTGGCGCTTCAGTGTCTCTCATGGATATTGTGTTGTTGGGGTGGAGATTATCTACTGACATGCATCCATGAATAGCTGCTCCCCACTGTTTTTCATGGGAACTCATCATGTGGGCAGTAAAGCCGTGTTAAATGCACTCACGGTCAGTGCAGGTCTCGCGCAAGGCAGTGTGAGCGCGGGGATTTCACGCACTCTGGTCACATCCCTCCTCCTGTCAAAGCAACAGGTTGCATTGCATTTCCGAAAATGAACACTGACAAATTACAGACAAATAAAAGCAATTATAAATAAATTCCAGGCCAAATGCATAGCAATTTCGTTTTTTTCCTTATTCTTAAAAAAACCTTTCAATCTTTTGAGGTAAGCAGCTTGAACATTATTAACTGGATTCATGCAGGCTATTGTATAGTGAGGATTTTATCAAGTAATCAAGTAGACAGTAGGGTAATCTGTATTCCATTTGGGTATAGCAACATTTTTGTTAATCTTGTAAGATTTTTAATGTAATTATATTATAGGCTATTGAATTAAAAATGCACGTAGTGCATATTTATAATATAGCCTAATTATAGTTGAAATATGATTACTTAGCTACAATTAAAAAAAAAAGTAGTTCGTTTTAAAGAATAGGCTAAATGTTTTGACTTCACTTGCCATAAGAGATGGACGTGCAAGGAAATTCTGCACATGTAAATCTTTCTAAAGAGGCATGAATGTTGTATGGTTGAAGATGCGCGTCCCCCGGATAAACCTGTTCTGGAGGGAGTGACTTGATTCAAGCGCCGTCCAATTATCTGATAGCAGCATTTATCCGCCGCTACAGCTCCGTCTAGTCATCCGAAAACAGGCGTGAACCGATGTGGAAGGAATGTTCGTCTGAATGTTTTATCTAACGAAAAGGAAAGAAAAAAGAAAACGCGAGGATAAAATTATTATCGGGAAAAGACGCGGCTGAATTGTGCCGCTACATTCACGCGACCCTATTTTTAGGGCGCTCTCGCCGTGTCTACTATCAGTAATAGTGACTGCACTCGCGTGAGAGACCGCTTACAAATCTGCAGAGAGAGAAAAAAAGGGGACGGGAGAGCTCCAGACAAACGGAAACTGTGGCCAGACTCCAGAGGAAGTCAATTGATTTCGCCCTTCTTGATGAGATAGATTTACAAGCTTTGCCCAGCGTGTTTGTCAGACCGTCTGTCAAAGCAATCAACAGTTGGTGCGAGCGCGCGATTAAAGGGACTTTGCATGCACGAGACGCTTCAGTGATGGGTGTGTGATTTCAGCACCTCAGTCATATGGACACCCGCTTGCGTGTGACTGAATTGTTCAGTAATATGGAAGACAGACTGTTGCATATCGTGATGCATTGGATGCTTTTGCGTGTTTAGTACATTACAGCAGACTAGAGACACAAGAATGAGCAGTCTATTCACGGCTCCCGGTGCTTTTGCTTTTATTCACGTATTGCATTTGGTTTAAAACGACTACAGATAGAGAGATAACACACAGTCCATCTTTACTGGATTTAAGGGTGCATTGTTGTTTTCCCCTTGACCTTGCCTTTTGAGGCGCAAAAAAGAAGCATGTTAATGATGGAGAGCAGCGGGATAGACGCGCATCAGGTTGAACTGGACGCCGACTATGAGCCGCACTGCCGCCCGAGGTCGTGCACCTGGCCGCTGCCGTGTCCGGAGGAGGAGAGCCGAGCGCTGCCTGTGAAAGTGGAGCCGCGCAACGTGCCGGCGTGCCGGAGTGGAGGGGCGCCGACGGAGTTCAAGCATCCAGCCGGCGCCCCTGCCCCTATCGCGGCCGCCCCTGCGTGCATGTCCGGCGCCGCGCTCGATGTGGCCGGCCAGCTGCGCAAATCCAAGTCGTCGCGTCGGAACGCGTGGGGCAACCAGTCATACGCGGATCTGATCACGCGTGCCATTGAGAGCACCCCTGAGAAACGGCTCACCTTATCGCAAATCTATGACTGGATGGTGCGATTTGTGCCCTATTTCAAGGATAAAGGAGACAGCAATAGCTCGGCCGGCTGGAAGGTACAGTTCCTACCTGATCATATAAGTCATATGTAAGAATTGCATGTTCTGCGCTCGTTATGTAGTTATCTCGCATTATACAAAAGGCTGTTCGCTCATGTCAGATATAGGTTTGCGTTTGACACGTTGTGGTGAAGGGGAAATTTCTGCTTATTTTGTAATAATCATGCATTTTAAACGTTTTCAGAGCATCGAGTATTGGGAGGTTAGCAGACGGAGTAGAGTTCAATGAGTTCATTGCTCGTACAATATTTAAATCTTACATTTTGGCTTTTTATGACGAACCAATGGCGTTTATGACGCATTAAGTTTGATTATGACGCCGTAATCGGGATGAGCTGGAGTGCGCGGGCCGCGCTCGTAAGGCAGGTCACCTGGGGGACACGCACTGGTCCGGTCAGCTTCCCCGCGCGTCGGCCACGCATGCACGCAAGCACGCCTGTCTGTCTGCTCTGAGATCTCCAGCACGCACCCTCCTCCTCCTCCTCCTCTTCACCCCCTCCCTCCCTCTGCTGTCTCCTCTTCAGCCCTGACATCCATCCAAAAGACTATTGGAAATAAAATAGGCGGTGTAAAATTGTAATTAAAACATTACATAACCGAAAAAGGTTATTTAGTGAAGCAAATGCAACCACATAATTGCACCACATTGGTGGGCAAAATAATAAACCATGCTGAATGTTTCAGCTGTTCATTTTTTTCTGTCATATGGGATATGTCAAAGGTTTTAATTAGATCAGATTGGATATTTTGAACTATGCGCATGCTCTCACATACATGCTTCATGCAGAACCCAAGGGACCTCTCTCTCTCTGTCTGTCTCTCTGTTTCCCTCAGCACCAACATCTAACTTTGAAAATGATAGTCAGACACAGCTGCATTTGAATTCTGTTTCTCCCTGTGGTTTGTGGCTTTCTGGCAAACATTTAAGATCACCGAGATCATATCACAAAACATCAAAAGGAAGACAATCATGAGGTGACTTCTTTCAATCAATCATTGACTATTTATTATAGATTTTGGCCTTTGAGAACAAAACCTTATAGATCACAGAATACAAAACCAGAAGAATATCATACTTTTTGTTCTAGGGAACAGGAATATTTTAGAATATATATTTATATATATATATATATATATATATATATATATATATATATATATATATATATATATATATAATATTTAAAATAATAGATACAAATATTGACAAAAAATCATTAATGGTTTAAGAGGAAGACATGCTTTTGTTTGAGTTCATCTCGTTTTAGAATGTTTTTGTTTTTCAAAGTGCTATAGCAATAGTTGATACACATGGGCCTTTTATTACATCATCAAAACAACAGTCTTTAATATCTCTAAATGGGATATTTACCTCACGCTAGATCCTTGTTTTCTCATTGGATACAGGGCACAAAGAGATGGGCTAAACTAATCTTAAGCCTGTAGTTTTTGAACTGAAATTAAATCTGGTTTAATTCCTTTACGTCTTGTTTGTGCTGCCCAGGGATGCACAGCTGTATGATGCTCATATGTTCCCACAAGGCGAGAGATTTGATTGGCCGACAGGAGATCAAAATGGAGAAAAACAACTTGATTCAATCAAAATAAGGTTGTGGAAAACAGACCATGCTCACACATGTTGGCCCCATAACAGTTGGCGTCGGATTTTAATGCGCATTTAATTCTGACACATGCGGACCGTACGCTCACACAAACAATAAACACAAATAGGTATAAAACATTAAAACAGATATTCAGAATGTAAAGCACTCTCATACATATATATACAGTATATATCATCTAGATGATGATGACAGACAGACAGACAGACAGACAGATCGATAGATAGATAGATAAATAGATACATACATACATACGTAGATAGATAGATGATAGATAGATAGATAGATAGATAGACCGATAGATAGATAGATAGATAGATAGATAGATAGATAGATAGATAGATAGATAGATAGATACATAGATAGATAGATACGTAGATAGATAGATAGATTATCCACCAGTGGCCAGTTGATGATGGAACTAAATGTGGTTTGGAGCAAAGAAAGGTCACATACAGTCAGTGCCATTGAAAGCACTCTTTAATAGCTGTTGTGTAATCCTGCTTGTCCACACTGTGGCAGCCAGTTTCACGTCTCTGGCTCGGACATTGAGCCTCGCCGTTTTTGGCATCAGTTAGCTGCTATTATTAGTTCTGGGTTTCCTGTGACGGGTTGGATTATGGCTGTTGTACGGCGGACAAGAGGGCAGAGAAGAACACGCATGGCTCATTCCAATGACCATTGCTTGTGGTTCATGAAGGGATGCTTTGTAGGTGTGTTTCACTTTTATGTTCACATTCTTTTAAAGTGTGTCTATGTGTCTGTGGTACAACATGAGGTTTTCAGATGAGCCCGGTGATGCGAAGCATCTTGTTTAATAGTACGGTAAGAGTGTGTCACATCCTGTTACTGACTGTTGAGATGCAGAAAATCACTAATCAGATTTTCTCAATCCTTCCAAGTATTTATTGCGTTTATCTGAGATTTAATGCGATGGAAGCTCGCCGTTAATGGATGTGTGTCTACAGCAGTTTATAGGTTTTTCCAGACACGGGTAATATTTTGAAGATGTTGTCTGTATCTCTGTCAATACCCAGAGTAAAATTTTATAGCTCAGTTGTTGCTTTTTCAAAGGTCAGGAGACTTAACGAAGATATCAGTCATATTTCATTTAAGTACCACTGTGTGAGTTTTTCTATAAAATTCCTAAGGAACAATACAACCAGACAAAACCGCACAATTGTTGACTTAGTAAGAGTTAAAGTGAATGTGCATAGTGGCTCAGATCAGTCAGTATGGGGAGATGTTGATGAGAAACTTGATACATCAGTTTGAGCCATTATTTGAGCCTTTATTGAACAGCAGGAGAACCAGAAGAGTAAAAGTCAGTAAAAGTCTCAATTTGATCAATCTCAATCAATTGAAGATATTAAGGAAGTCTCATTTGTGATTTTTGTCAAGTCAAGTCAAGTCAAGTCACATTTATTTATATAGCGCTTTTTACGATTCAGATTGTTTCAAATGGTTCAAAGCAGCTTTACAGAGATAACAGATCTATCTATCTATCTATCTATCTATCTATCTATCTATCTATCTATCTATCTATCTATCTATCTATCTATCTATCTATCTATCTATCTATCTATCTATCTATCTATCTATCTATCTATCTATCCATCCATCCATCCATCCATCCATCCATCCATCTGTGTGTGCATGTGTGTGTGAAGGAACAGAAAAAAGGGAACAGAAGTTTTATTTCTAAGTTAAAAGTAAAAAAAAAAAAACTTTGCTTAAATCTTAACTTTTTATTGTAGCTCTATATCTTGTATTGAGCATTAAAGTGAGAGGAATAGGCATGGAAACTGTAGAAGAGGTAATGAGCACACACAGAAAAGAAAGAGCGAGAAAGAGACGGAGAGACATGAGCAACAGTGACAGTAATTCTGTAATAGTTGAGTGGGCTCCGCGAGCACCCCAGCTGTGGCAGCTCTGGCCAGCCTGGCATTGAAGCAGGGCGGATCTCAGTGCCAGGCTATTTGGCCAGAGCTGCGGTTTAGTTGGATGCCCTCAGCTCTGGAGAAACACTGTCATTGTTACTCCCACAAAAACTCTGTAGAAGAAGTAACTGTAACACAGTTTGCCAGACTATTAGATTTGAGGAGTGTGGAATAGTAAAAGCTCCACATTTACTGTGTGAAAGCTGGATTTTCTTTAGAACTACTAGACTAATAATGACAAAAAATGCATACAGTATAGTTGAAACATGACATAATAGATATAAATTATAATAGCTATTAATAGAGGCTATAATTGGAGACAAGATCAGTGTTGTCAGGTCGAGGTATGTGGAAAAAAATCACGACTAGTCTTATGCTCAGAAGGCACACCTGATGCATATCTCACACACACACACACACACACACGCACGTACGTACGCACGCACGCACGCACGCACGCACACACACACACACGCACACACACGCACACACACACTGGCCACAATGGTGTCGCAGTATAAAAGTATTGACTATAGCCATGATATGTAAAAAATAAATACTTCACATTTTCGTAATACTTCACAAAAGACTTAAATAATTAAAATAATTAAGTTTTCACATTATTTTGCACCATTATTTGAACAGACTGCCACTGAGTTCTCCTTCAGTCTATTGTTGTGGTTGTATGATTTCCATAAAATGTACACACTACTGCACATTACAACCACGACTGTGGCTGGTTGTTGTACATGTTTGTCAGTTGGTTCTTAAGTCAGCTAGTATAAGCTTAAAGTAGATCAGACTAGGCCAATAGTCAAAATAATCCAAAATCATTTTAGTCAGTGAATAGATCCTGTTATCTTGACTGCGCCTGGCAATATCATGTCTTGGCACATGCATTGTGGTGGAAATTAAATTTGAAATATGACTAAAGATGTTCTTATAAGTATATTGGTTGGGTGAGCCAAGAAAATAAAAACTTTTGGTTGCTCTGTTGGTTTGATGTCATGTAAAGACATGACATCAAACCAACAGAGCAACCAAAAGTTTTTATTTTCTTGGCTCACCCAACCAATACTAGTGTACTCTTAAAAACGGCTAAATTAACTTTTAACACGTCATACATCTTTAAAATTGACCCTTCTCTTCAAGGAAAATGGACCAAACCGTCCATGGTGTATGGTGTAAATCTTTGTCCAGTAACATGCTCTATAGGACAAGAATGTCTGTTTCTTTAACTCATAATAATAATTTTTACATATTCAGGTCTTAACCGACCCAGATCAAACATGGATGAATCTCTACCTGTTGTGATAATATAAAACTCTCCTGATGTTAGAGTGACAATTACAGAAGAATAAAATAAAGCATATTTCGTTACCTTTTGGAGCTTGGAAGGATCAGTTTGAGCAGATGTTTTATAACATCATCACTGTCCTCGTCAGAGCTCATTTCCCAGAACATTCAGCATCTGGCTCATATTCACCATCTCAAACATATTCTCAAAACTATCATTTTCAACATCTTCAAAATCAATATTTTGATTGCTGTCAGCTTCTTCACCATCCACCATCAAGAGACATTTACACTAATATTTATATCCTTTACTTGCTCTACCGTAAATCTCTGAGCCATTTCAAGTTTTGCTGATGATCCTTCCTATTCTTTTGTTTTCTGCCTGCGGTAACTATGAGTGAAAAGTCACTACATCCTTGTGTATCAGACATTGCCAACTTGTGGAATAAAGGTAAATTGCAATTATTCAGCTATCAAAGATTAAATTATTGTTATGCAGACAAAAATATACTTACACTCCTCGGGTCGTTAGCGAGCCTTTACAAATTTTACAAAAAATGAATGGGAAAACAGGCTTTCTTGTATAATTCTTTTAATTTTTTTTTGATTAAGGAATACTAAGAAGGTTGATGTCTAACTTTAATAAATTAATGAGAAGGAGGGTAGTGAATGACGTTCCGGGTTATAAAGACTGAAGGCGTTGACATAATAATTGGAAAATACAAGTCGACATAAAATAAAAATTCACTGTATATGGATCTTATTGTGAATGATTCATTAACTATAGGTTTCGTTTCGTTTAATTATTATTATTATTTTTTTTTTAATTGACCTCATAATGTTTAGACAAAATGAATCTGCCGACTTCTCTCTGATGTATGGACTTCTCTAATCATTTAGTCTGCCTATACCAAGCTCACGTTTTTCTGCCTCCCCTTTTGAAAGCCAGGCCCACATATTTAAATCCAATCAATAACTGATGGAAGTCCCCGCCCTACATTTTTGTTGTTGTTGTTGTTGTTGTTTTCATTGTTGCGACTTTAAAACCACCTCTCATTGACTTGCAATAGGGACAAGACCTTTGATATGTCATGTCAAAATATCCTTTTTCAAAAGAGAATATGTAACACAGTCTGATGTAAACTTCCTATATTATGGGTGAATTCGTACAATCTCATTCGTACATTTTCATACGATCTGCTTACAGGCCACTGACGGTTAGATTTAGGGGTGGACCTTCATGCTTATTTTTTTTTTCAAAATCATAATTTTTTTTTTTGTGAATACAATTGTACGAATTGATACGAATTCACCAGCAATTTATCAAAACTTAAAATAGTTTTAAAACTATTTATTTGTATGATACAGCTGCAAATAAGTATTTGAACACCTGAGAAAATCAATGTTAATATTTGGTACAGTAGCCTTTGTTTGCAATTACAGAGGTCAAACGTTTCCTGTAGTTTTTCACCAGGTTTCACACACTGCAGGAGGGATTTTGGCCCACTCCTCCACAAAGATCTTCTCTTGATCAGTCAGGTTTCTGGGCTGTCGCTGAGAAACACGGAGTTTGAGCTCCCTCCAAAGATTCTCTATTGGGTTTAGGTCTCGGCCACGCCAGAACCTTGATATGCTTCTTACAGAGCCACTCCTTGGTTATCCTGGCTGTGTGCTTCGGGTCATTGTCATGTTGGAAGACCCAGCCTCGACCCATCTTCAATGCTCTAACTGAGGGAAGGAGGTTGTTCCCCAAAATCTCGCAATACATGGCCCCGGTCATTAATACAGTGCAGTCGCCCTGTCCCATGTGCAGAAAAACACCCCCAAAGCATGATACTACCACCCCCATGCTTCACAGTAGGGATGGTGTTCTTGGGATGGTACTCATCATTCTTCTTCCTCCAAACACGGCGAGTGGAATTATGACCAAAATGTTCTATTTTGGTCTCATCTGACCACATGACTTTCTCCCATGACTCCTTAGGATCATCCAAATGGTCATTGGCAAACTTAAGACGGGACTTGACATGTGCTGGTTTAAGCAGGGAACCTTCCGTGCCATGCGTGATTTCAAACCATGACGTCTTAGTGTATTACCAACAGTAACCTTGGAAACGTCATTGACCAGCTCCTCCTGTGTAGTTCTGGGCTGATTTTTCACCTTTATTAGGATCATTGAGACCACACGAGGTGAGATCTTGCATGGAGCCCCAGTCCGAGGGAGATTGACAGTCATGTTTAGCTTCTTCCATTTTCTAATGATTGCTCCAACAGTGGACCTTTTTTCACCAAGCTGCTTGGCAATTTCCCCGTAGCCCTTTCCAGCCTTGTGGAGGTGTACAATTTTGTCTCTAGTGTCTTGGGGCAGCTCTTTGGTCTTGGCCATGATAGTAGTTGGATTCTTACTGATTGAATGGGTTGGACAGGTGTCTTTATGAAGCTAACGACCTCAAACAGGGGCATCTAATTTAGGAGAATAAATGGAGTGGAGGTGGACATTTTAAAGGCAGACTAACAGGTCTTTGAGGGTCAGAATTCTAGCTGATAGACAGGTGTTCAAATACTTATTTACAGCTGTATCATACAAATAAATAGTTACAAAATCATATATTGTGATTTCTGGATATTTTTTTTTAGATTATGTCTCTCACAGTGGGCATGCACCTACGATGACAATTTCAGACCCCTCCATGATTTCTAAGTGGGAGAACATGCAAAATAGCAGGGTGTTCAAATACTTATTTTCCTCACTGTATATTATTATTACGTCTGTCATAATTGTATAAGAAGGTAATAATCTAACTGTTTGATGGTCCATAAAAATTATATATGTGATATCTTGTACTGAGAGATTATTTGTGCATTATTATATGCATGTTCTGGAATTGTTTATTTGCGTGTGTGAGAGACAGTCTGACGGGATTTCACGTCTAGGGGGGTGCAGCTCTCGTTAATAATTCAGATGAGGCTCGTTATCACGGCAGCACAGATCCTGCTCTGATTCCACCTTAATTAAAGCCATGAAGCTCTGCACACACACACACACACACACACACACACACACACACACACACACACACACACACACACACACACACACACACACACACACACACACACACACACACACACACACACATTCCCAGCCTCCACAAGCTCACACACATCCTCGAGTATCACGTGGCTGCTCGCGCCTTTTCCGTTGTAGTTCCTGTGCTTTCAGAAAAATGCTACAGTAATGTTGCTGCAGACCTTATATTCTAATCAAATTCCCTTGCATGATTTTTTTTTTCGCCTGGTGTTGCTGCCCATAGTGGTTAAGCATCAGAATCAAGTGAGACAGGCGCCTTCATGACCTCTGACCCTGACCACAGTCTATTAGATAACTTCATAGAGCCTGTACACATTTAAGACAATTGACTCTGAAGCCTGGCATGTGCTGCTATTAGCAGGTGCTTACATATTTAATCAGATCTTCATAAGACCCCCCCCCCCCACCCCCACCGGAGTGCTGGGCAAACTGAGATTGATGAGCTGTAATGGGCGAGAGGAGAGCAGCCACGATTAATGCATGCGTAGAGGAAAGCCTGCCAGCGCGGCTCACTGGTGTACTTGAGATCCAGTCGGGCACTTTCAAGTGAATAAGTGACCAAAGTCTCACAGAGTGAACTTTGACTGTCGACATCAAATATGGTCCGCACCACAGCTTTTGACTCTACGTGTCATTTAGAGACGGATAAATTTGAACCAATTATACCACAATTATGAACTTCAGATGAGGTAGTCAATATTGACGCAAAATGATGCCATGGGATATCTGATCAATTAAGAAATTTGCAGAAATGTGTGTAGACCAACCTGACCTCACAGAAAAATGGAACTATTTTACAAGGTGGCAATTTGGCATGAATTTGTACGATATGAATTGCACGCAAACGTAATGCAGGTTGTACGAAAACGCACAAATGAGAATTAATTTCTATGAATTTGCACCAATTCGTCCATAACTTTTTTTTTTACAACAAAAATGAGCCATCACTGAACTCTCTTAAGCTGGACTGTGACACTATTTTCTTCTAGATCTGCTGTACAGCCGAAACACACTTGGTTGCATTATCTTCCTGTTATCTCTGTAAAGCTGCTTTGAAACAATCTGTATTGTAAAAAGCGCTATATAAATAAAGGTTACTTGACCAATTCGGCCAAATAAAATAGTTACGAATAGGTATTACTAGTTTGTAAAATAGTTACGAATTTCTATCAGAGTGTTTTGTATAGACTTACTGGCCTTTTCCAAGTATAATATTTCTAGAACCCGTTTGGGTCCTCAATGTAAAGCCATGTTCACACCAAGAAAAATTTTCTGTGCGAAAATTTTGCGCGATAAACAGTTGAATTGAAATAACGTCTGTTTACGTGTCTGTTCAGACTGACTCTGACATTTACATGCCGTCAATGCAATATAATATCTTTTTTTACGGAGAGGTGTTTTAAAATTATTCCATCCTACTGCCAAGAAAATTGGCCAACCAAAAATATTTGCACTTTGGGTCACATGTCCAGAGCCTCTGCTGTTGCATAACACTACAACTTGGTGGCGGTAACAAACAAAGTATTTTGCTAAGCGGCAGTGAATAGCAGAAGAAGAATTTGGAACCGTAATGTCTTTATACTTTATACTTGAATCAGTGACAAGTGGGTGTCAGAAAGGGTTATTTTTGAGGCATATTTCTGCTTTTCTAAGAATGAGGGTGAATTTGCATATTCATTTACTTTTTTTTTTACACATTGATCTGAACAGACAAATGCATTGCGGAAATTGGTGTAAACAGGCCTATAGAAATGTTCTTCATCTGTGTTATCGCTTGCCAGGTGAAAACATAATTGCTTAAAAAAATCTTTTTCTGAGCTAAATTACATGAAGTATAATTCATGCCTGTAACACAAACAGTGTGAGGAAACTTATGCTAACCCTAAAGCTTAGCATCAGGGGTTTGTTCAAATGAACAATCATGCAATAGTTTGCTTAATCAAATGTTAGATCCTGCCAGACAAACCAAGAAGTTTGATCCACTCTCTTTACCAGATCCTGTCAGAAGATATCCGTTTTGTCTGGTATCCAAAACCAGTTAACAGAGAGGGGAAGAGAAGGAAGCAGGAGACTAAGTAAAAAAAGAGAGCAGTGTTTATTGAATAATCTTAGTTATGTAGCATATTTATTGATGTTCAGCTGGACTTCATTCTACAGAATTTCGCTGGTCTTATTCAGAATTGGAAAGTTTGTTCAGAGCAATATGGTTTGAGATCAAGACGTCTTTTTCCCTTTATGTTTCTCAAGATATTTCTTGTCATGGAAAGAAAATGCAAACTGTTTCTTTCTCCACAATATTCACTTTCTGGTTCGTATATTTTATGTGCATAACTAAATGGTAGATAAGCGTGTGCGTCTGTGTGCGGAGGAATATTTTTAGGAGGCAGACAGTGTGTGGATTTTGTTTGTCAGTTTGATGAAAATGGGTCAGGATGCAGGCCCAAGCGTTTAATATGCTGCCCATGTCACTGCTAACAGACACGGCACATAGCCTGGGATGAACCCTTGTAGCACGTCTCGCTCGCTGCTCAACAGTCTCATTCTCAATCAGAGCCTCTCTGGATCTTTTGGTTTCTCTGTCTTTTACACGCTTTTAATGATCTTTTATAATTTCTCTTTCTTTCTGAAAAAATTCTGTCTGACTTTTAGTATTATTTGGAACCAGTCCTAAAGGATTCTATAAGAATCGTAACAATTGAAAATCCCAGTTGTTTTATTTTCAGAATATCTGTTTATCCACACTGGCTAGATTTTGATGCTTTAGACAAATTTATCTGTGCATATACCTAGATACAACAGATCACAGTGTGTGGAATACTGTATCCCACAATGGTAAAATCCACTGTTTTTTCTCTTGTCTTTGTTGACTGTCAGTGACATGTTTTTAAATAAGATGATGACTAAATGTGGTAAATCGTGACGAAAGTCTTTTGTAAACCATACAGATCGGTATACACAATAGTCACACTGTTCACCTTGGCTTTTACCCAAGATTTTACTGGGAATATATCCTTCTGATAAGAAACAATTGTAAATGACTGAAAAAATTGAACAGTTCACTCGGCTTTAGAGGATGCTTTAGGATTAGGTTCAAACTATGATAGAAGGAAGCTTGAGCATTTCACTTAAAGGGATAGTTTACCCAAAAATTAAAATCCTGCCATCATTTTATACAGTCATTCAAACACCTGAATGACCTTCTTTCTTCTGCTGAACATCTGTATTTTGAAGAATGAAATGGTTCTGGTGACCACAGACTTCCATTATATTAAAAAACAACATCAACAGACATTTCTAAAAATATCTTCTTTTTTGTTTCACAGAAGAAAGAAAATCATACAGTGTTCAAATGAAAGGAGAGTGAGTAAATGACAGATCTTTCATTTTTGGGTGAATGAAATCTTTCTATATGTTTCTTTCTAGCATACACATTCTCACACTTTTTTAATTGGTTGAGTTAGCATCCCTATTGATTTATAGCTTCACCCCAAATTTTGACTGCATCAAATCCTGGATTCCATTAGACATCTTTATTGTTTTTGATGGCTTGCCATCAGACTCCATCAGTGTGTTAATAGTGACATTAATCTGCGTATTAACTAGTGCCAAGGAAAGAAGGATGGAAGAGAAAACCATGAGGGAATTAAAAGGAGGGAAAAGGCTGTTGGAAGAGGGGTGGTAGAACTGAAATGAGACAGACATGTACTTGAAACAGTCCTTTTTACTGTTTGAAATGATTTAAATGTATGTCAAAACCAGACAGATTTAGTAGCCTCGCTTCTTGAGTGACGCCATTTCATCTGTGAATACCAAACTATTTCATTTCAGAAAATTTACAAAAAGAAAGTATACTTATTAAACATTGCCATGAAACATAAACAACAGCATCTTTAGCTATAGATTCACACTCAGCTAAATGGCAATATAAATAATATTGAACTCCTATCTTCATGCAAAAATAAATGCTTTGTTTGTTTTGATCAGTGAACAAAAAAAACTCTCTTTTTTATTTTTTATAAATGGTAGTGGTTTTGTTCTTAAAAAAATATTTTTTTATTAAAAAAATATGACAAGTCTCATATGCTCACCAAGGCTGCATTTGTTGATCAAAAATACAGTAAAAACAGTAATATTGTGAAACATTATTACAATTTGAAATAACAGTCTTTTATTTGAATATATTTTAAAATGTAATTTATTCCTGTGATGGTAAATCTGAATTTTCAGCATGATTACTCCAGTCTTCGGTGTCACATAATCCTTCAGAAATCATTCTAATATGCTGATTTGATGCTTTAGAAATATTTCTCATTGTTATCAGTGTTGAAAACAGTTGTACTGCTTGCAAATGCTAATAATGTTTATTTTTATTTTTTGTAGCAATGTATAATTCTTTACTGTTGCTTTTAATCAATTTAACGCGTCCCTGCTAAATAAAAGTATTAATCTCTTATATATAAATAAATATAGAAAATTCACATACTGTGCACAGTATACATGTTGCATATTGCAGCAATACTAAGATGTTAGAATGCTATTCGTAATGTAGCCAGTGAGAGCTATAGAGGAAAAGACACAGAGAAACATTAAATCCTTAAAAACTGTGATTGAGAGACACTCAAATACATAAATTGAAATGAGTTTGAGAATTGGATGGATATGTGGAGAGACGTCTGTTTGTTTGCAGCTGTAATTGCATGACTGTGAACAGTGAGTTGGCCAGCCTGCGTTCTTCTCCTCTCAAGACAGATAATGAGAAGCCCAAAGCCAATGGCTATGTTCAGAATGACACACTATTTCCACTCCTACTACAGTATATACCCGGATGACCTACTTCATTTACCAAAATGTGCAGTATATAAATATGCAGTACAATGTTCAGATTACTGTATGTGTGACCAATGTGTGTTCAGTGAACCCCGAAGTAATACAACAGCTGTGACTTATTTTTTGATCATTCAACAAAAGTTAATCATTTTTACACAAAGCTAATGCTATTTTTTTAAATGTTCATGGCTGCATAGTGTGTACCGTTTCATATAATATATATATTTTTAAATATTAAGTGTATACTATGTAGTAAGCAGTATGCTAGTGTTCCATTCTGAACACAGCCAGTCTCTCTTCTCCCGTCTCTGTTAATGATCTGCTCGGCCTGCAGAGCCGGATCTGAGCGATGCCCACCGACAGCGCCACTCAGGCGGAAAGACACACACACACTCACACAAAGACATATAGAAGAGAGGAATAACGCAGTCAACATTTATCCAGAATATATGAATAAACCCACACTGACATGAAATCTCTCCATCACTTGTGCAAGGGCAGACCTCAGCACTTCAGCACATGTAGAGTTCAGACTCTCAGTGCATGCTAATGCTGCTAACACACTCGCATTATTGTGCCAGAAAACACACACAAAAATCCACATATAGAGTACATAAAGCAGCGTGAAGCAGTATAACACACCGATAATCGACATATGCTCATACATAGTGTTGTTCCTGAGTGTTCTCACTGAAATAAGTGGAGGAGGTCAAAAGCGAGGTCATGTTTTGTGTATTATTTCATATGGTCCACACCGCTGGCGCTTGGTATCACCTGCTTGAGAAGATCAGCGGTTTGTCATATTGGTTCTAGAACAGCTTTAGATTTAGAAAAGAACCGTCATGTACTCACCATCCTCATCATTTCAAACGCATATGATTGGTTTCTTCTGTAAAAGACAAGATACGCTGTTCTTTGCAATGGATTGAATGAGTACAAGTCTCATTTGCATTTTTGCATATTCAAATTTTGGTAACACCTTATTTTACAATGTCCTCGTTACACATATTGCATGTAGTTACTATAATAACAACTATAAATTATGCATAGTTACATGCAAGTTACCCTAAACCAAACCCTAATCCTATCATTAACCCTATAGTAAGTACATGTAGTTCATTAAAATGACTCAGTACTTAAATTAATTAATCAAACAAGGACACCTTAAAATAAAGTGTAACCCAAATTTGTAATGCTCCACTAGGTTAGAATGTTTTTTATTGAATAATAATAACACAGTAGTATGTTAAATATGAATTTGATGAAGCTTTGGAGCAATTGTGTTTTTCTTTCTTTCATTGTAACATATTCAAAAGAAACATCGTAACACCCAGTACATAAAAATATACATTTGGATGATTTCTTGTGTATATAGGTGAAATGTATAATGTCATAGATTTTGAATTAAATATTAAAGATTTCATCATTATACTGTATGTATGGCAATTATGAGAGTATATGTTTCATACACTGTTAAGTATATTAAGTGAAATGCGAGTGTGTATGCTTGTGAGGGTGTTGAATATTCTCAGTATGTGTGTGTGTGTGTGTGTGTGTGCGTGTATAGACTTCAGCTTTTTAATGAAGTTCTCCGTTAAGTCTCCCAAAGACTTCACATTCCTCATACCCCCCCATACACACCCCCGAGCACACACACAGCCAAATGACCCCTCCCCCCGCCGCAACACACACGCTCACGCACACAAACACTTAAAACACACATTCCAAGCATCCTCATTAGCAATTCATGAGCTGAGTCTCATTAGACACTAAGTTTTAGCGCGGGCCTCTGAAGTCGATGGCTAGAGCTGTTATTAATATTTCATATGTCTTCCCATTGAGGAGCTAAAAAAAAAGAGAAGTTGCTTCGCTTCGGCTACAAAGTCGCTCGAGCTCTCCTCTATTTACCCCTCTTCCTCTATTTTCCCTCCTTTTTCCCCTTCGTTAGACTGCTTTTATGGACTGACTCTTTCTTCGCCGCTCCATATCTCCGCCCCTCTCTTCAGCGCACAGACCCTAACTCAAACTGACTTAATTGGGCTGTGTTTGTTCGAAGAAATGTGGACCTACCTTACATTTTCCCATAGATTCAGACCAAAGAAAGAGACGCAACCCATAGGAAAGAAATTAGATCACAAATGAGATCGATTTAATATCTCAAAAGTTATTTCAGATGTGTCTCCTGTAGACTTTCAGAAGAGATCTCTAAAATGTCTCAACACTTTCTCATATTTTCCAAGATCTGCAATCGAAAGTCTCAATATGAACTCATCAAATGATCTGAGCTTCTATTCAAATTCATTGTATAGCTTTATATATTTAGTTAATTTCAGAAAATATCTCATTTGTGTCTATTAGTCTATGGGACTTGAACTTTTAAATTAAAGAACCCTGACCAGGGCTGCATTTCCAAGCCAAAGCATTGCAAGCCAAAGTTGATAATAGAAACCATTGGTAGATTGGCTTGATTTTTTGGGAATGCAGCCTCGACACAGCAACACTCAACCAATCGTGGACTGGGCAATCTGCTGTCCAACCAATGGCAGACAAGTTAATGTATTTGAAAACAATCGTCATTTTTGCATTTGGTAGAATGAATGAAGGTGGAATGATTGAAAGCTAATGGGAAGAAGTATTAAGCAGATATACAGCAGACTGCTCTTCATGTAGAATCAGAGAGACAGCTAATATGGGAGAATCCCAAGTGAATCCTATGACCCCTATAAAGTGGTTGGGGGGAACAGAGGGGATCAGGCATGGCAGACACGTTGTGCTCTGGAAATAAATGCATGCATGAACAAGTCAATAATGGCCGTGTCTCGAAATGTGTGCATAAACAAATGAACGAATATGTGTGTGTGTGTGTGTCCATGTGGAAGGCCAGACTCCCATTCTCTACAGACGCCACATTCCTTGTGGATGAGAAACAGACCCGGACAGAGGGATGAGAGTCAGAGAGATGTCTTTAACAGCCTGATTCGACCGTCTCTGAGTGAATTCCTAGAGCCCCCTCCTTCCGAAACCAACTTTATTCCCACTTTATCTGTGGGAGAATATGTGCCAATGCTCCTCTGTCTCTCATTTAAACAGCACTGTCATGACAGCCGTAATCGAACCAAAAAACCCCACAAAGGCAGACGAGCAAGGAAGTATGGAACCAATTGTGATCTAACAGCAGTCAAAAAAAATTCAGATTCAGCTTTCTCTCCTCATTTGACCCTCTTCTCCAAAGCTTGATCAATATAGCATCTCCTTTTCTCTTCGTCCTCCCACGTTTTCTGTCGCTGTCTCGTTTCAGGATGTTGTCTCCACAGCAGCACCGTTGTGTTTTACAGGGGTGTTGATTTGTTGCGACGTTGTTTCTTGCGTCTCCCCTGAATATGTTGTTTAATGAATCTTTTGCGCAGTGCAGCATAATTAATTTGTATTCTTTCAAGTCTTTTATTAGACACACCTGTTATGACACGTCGCTTATATCAGGTGATTTGATAAATGGGAGTTGTGATGTGCCGTAGCATTTAATGAGGAAATTCGGTTTCAGAAAGTTCCCAAAAGCCAGGCGAGTTTGACGGTACTTTAACGAGCGAGGCCTGGTCAACTGACAACACAGTGCATGCTGGGAGGTGGCATTCAGCACGTTGGAGTGTTCGCGTTGAACAATTACAGGTAGTTTTGCGGCCATCTTGTGCAGTCGCCGATGGACTAGCACAATAGGACACGGTAAGCTGCCGAGCTGTTTCATGGGAAAGCGCGCCTGAAAATGGCGCTCCGGAAGGCATCCTCGCTCAGTCTCTTTACAAGCGCCTCTTTTATTTCCCCTCTTTCGAACTCTATCAATTTTCCCAGCACATTCTCTCCTCTGGTTTTGTGGTTTGTCTGCCACCCCTCCTCCATTGCTACCCTGCTTGCTGTGCTCTTTATAAAGTCTTTCTCTTTCAACATCATACCCATAACCCCTTTTACACCCCCAACACACACTCACACGCACTCCGACTCTCCTACATTCAATTCCCTGTCTTCCTTTCTTTCTTTCTCTGCCTACTATGGTCAGGTCTCATGGGGAAAGACAGTTGGCAGGAAGCAGGCTTGCTGCCATAGCAACAGGATCACTCCCTCTCCCACAGGTCTCCTTAGCAACCGGTAGCTTGGCATTGTTGTAATGAGCGGACCCTATGTGCCAGGCTAACAGAGCACAAGTGTGTGTGTGTGTGTGTGTGTGTGTGTGTGTGTGTGTGTGTGCGTGTGCACGCATGCATGTATGTTACTGAGCGCATATTTATGTGCTATGTCCCCAAGATGTTTTTGGGGAGTTAATACTGAGCACCAAATCTGTTTTGTGTATTTTTGTCCTTTGACACGAAATTGAGTATTAAAGGATACATCTTAAATGCAAGAATGTAGCAGGTTTTAATCAACAATCATGTGACCAGGTGCTTCCCAATCTGTTTGGGGTTTGATTAAAGCGATCAGCTCATTCCACGCCCTGCAACCGAAATAATCGATGCGTGACTTAATTAATGATTTACTAATTAATTGTGCATGCTCTGCCTGGAACAGAGGATGACTTTGTGCTCGATGATAAAGTCAGTCATAGTTGTTCATGCCTGTGTTTTTGCTTGCAGAGAAAGCGACAACACAAAAGACTTCAAAAAATGTGAATCAGTAGCCTACTCCCCCCCCCCCATACATTTACTCACTGTTATTTACCTTCATAGTCGATTAAAAAACAAATTATTTAATTTTTGTGTCATTCAAATTTAGTTCTTTTACTTATGCATCAAGCCCCACACTGTAAAATTTTTTTGCATTTTTATCTTATATTTTCAGTAAAACATTTTAAAAATCTTAAAATAAAATACAATTACTATAATCCAGATTATAATATTAATACGTTAATACTTTTTAAAAAATATTTTAAGTATAAAATACATTTAGATAGATTTGTGCTTAAAACAAGAAAGAAAAAACATTGCCAACGGGGTAAGCAAATTAAGTCTCCAAATCTTACGCAATTTTTGTTTCTCATGTGAATTTATCTTGCTTTAAGGATGTTTTGATCATTTTAATGGAAAACAAGACACAAATACAAACTAATAAAATAACTATATATAGTGTCTAAATGATTGAAAATGATTTTAAGTTGTTTTTATCTCAGCAAAGCTTATACCACGTCAAGAAGTGTGCATCTGTGCATAAGACCCAGGTGTAAGACGGTTCTTCTGAGTCTGTGCGATCTCCCACAGGTGTCTGTACTCTCCACCTGTTGTGTGAAAGCTTAGCTTGGGACCGTCATCATTTCAGGCTGACGCTGCTCTTAGCGCTGCCTCAGTCTGGGCTGCATGCCACGCGACGACCGGGCAAACGTATGCCAGGGGGCGGCTGTGCTATGCCGTGCCCCTGCTACGCAATGGCGAAGAACTGGCTTTTGTGCCCCGAAGGTCTGGTCAGCTTTGGCATGCAGGGCGGATTTTCCGATCCCCTGCACCGCTCTCAGATGCTACTTAATCTGCCTGCTCTATTTTTAAACCTCCCTCCCCTCTTTTTGCTCTATCTGTCCATCCTTCACTTCCTCCTACTCTCCCTCCCTCCCTCAGGCTCTCCCCGTTCCCAGGGAATTTGGCCCGGCTCGCCCAGCAGCTCCAATTAGAGCTCGGTCCAAGGGGATGGAGCACACTAGCTGGCTGCTCCCACCTACAGGCCCCCAGGGGCCCCGGCTCATTTTCCGTGCCCAGTCTACCTCTCTCAGGTTAGGCTAAAGCTCCAGACGCAGCCCCTCCCTCCCACCCTGGTCCCTCTGGTGGGTGGGCATTCCACAGGGAAGCAAGTGGTGAGAGAGGCCTTCTGTCGCCTAAGCGTTGGCTGTAATGATGACAATGCTCTGTTTTTTAGGCTATGAATGCTGGGCTTCCATCATTAACAATGTCTAATTTAGGTAATTAGTTTATTTGAAGACAAAACATTAAATGCTCAGCCAAAAAGTAAAATTCTGTTATTTACTCACACTTATGCTATCCGTTTTTCCATGGACCACCAATGGAGAATTTTCAAAGGATTGTTACAAAGCTCTTTTCCATATCAGAACATTGTGTAAAAAATAGTGATCATGTCGGAAAATCTCTACTGTAGCTTTCAAGTAGCATGCAACTTTCCACATATTTAAACTGGCACATCACTTTCAGTTATGACATGCAAAGAGCCAGTGGGGTTTTAGGAATAAAGATATATATCATATACAGGGTTTGAAATTAACACCCGCCAAATGCAAGTAAAAATCAACTGTGGCGGGTAACGCTGTCAAATCACTAGCCAATTTGGCGGTTTACTTATTTTGCTAACTTACTTTGCTGGGGAAGTTCGTGAAAGCAAATACTCAACTCGTGAGTCATCGTGATATATTAAATACAGCATATCATAGAATCTGCGCATATCTGGCTTACTTGAACTTACACGTCTCTGCACAACAAATAACGGCACGCTTGTTCATTTTCAATGAAGCAATAGTGAAAATTAAAAAGCATTTGCTTTACAGAAATGACATTGTTATTTTCTAACATCCTACATTTTTTTATGTTCTTTGTACTGTATCGATCTGTCCACCTAAGATAGCCTACATTTTTGGTTATGAGGATGAAAGTGAAAGGGAGGAGATGGCTAAATGACAGGATTTTGTTTGATTAAGAAAGAAATGTATTAAATCCAAAATTTATAACATATATATATATATACAATATTATTTAAACTTTAAAATGTAGTAACCGTATTGGCCAGTGAGTGAAAAAGTTAATTTCAAACCCTGATCATATATATCAGAAGATTCTAAATGTTGCAAGTCAGTCGTATGTCGTTTTCTAACAGCTGTTAATGGAACAACATGTGGGCCTCTTCCTTTTTTTCAGAATCACATTTTTGGGTGAACTAAGAGAACAGCACAAACTCAGATAATGTTTTATTGAGCAAATTAAAACATAAAATACATTCTGTATTAAGCAGAAATAATGCTGTGTGCATCATTACCATATATTAGGATTGTTATTAGTCACATTTCCCACACCTTTCTCTGCTCTTCACCATTCCCATTAATCGCCTGTGAGTTCTTTCTTTTTCCCCAAACAGCCGAGCACCGCCCGTGACATCACTCACAGGAAGTGCATCTTTAGCGTTGGCTAATTTCCATCGATTGCCTCCAGACAGGCTTAGCAGACGCGCCCTGTTCCCACACAGAACTCTCATTTTAAGTCTCCTCGCCTGCAGGAGTCCTCTCTCGCTCTCTCCCGCTCGCACAATGAACGCAGTCAGCGCTTTTATCTCCTACCCCACTTGTGCTTATTATCAAATAAATGCGAGGCAGAGAGATACCCATTGACAGTAGCATGCATAATGACTGCTGGCTGTGTGAAATGGATTAATAAATAATGGGTGAACGCGGCTGAAAACAGCTTTTCCAGTCCTGCGAACGCACAAGAATGCTCGACAGAACAATCCCCCAACACACGAGCCGTGCGTTCCGAACCGCGTCGAATAGAAGATTGGGCAGAATGTAAAACAGAACACTGCCTTGAATACTCGTCGGAGTCTGCTCAGTAAATTAGAACGCTTCTTAAAATGAGAAACAGATCGCTTGGCAAATGCTACATGGAATAGTTCGCTAAAAGTTTGAGGAAGATAGCGTCTTAAACATTGTCTTTTCTTTCGACTGAAATGTAGGCACTACCACACCTGTGGCCTTTTGTTCTGCTCAGAAATTGAATTAAATATTACGCACTTAGTGATTTATGTGACCTTGCTTTAGAAAGGAGCAGTGATCCTTCTAAATCTCATTCATTGCCCATAGTGAAGGTGATCCTAGGGCCCTAACCCAAGGCATACATCAATGAATAGGGAACTGAAACACAGTATTATAGCATCATTTGATGAAAGCTCTTATTTGGATCCACTTTGAATGGATCACCTTGGGTATTCATCAGTGAGTGCTTTTGGGAGATTATCTGACTAGGGATCTTACTTTTTCAGATTTGTTTATATGACGTCTTTGTTCGCCTTCTTTTAAAACTTTTTTATTTTTGACTTTAAGACTTATACTACTCTTGTATCTACTTACATTTGTCTCTCTGAATAAAAACACAATTTCACTTCGATTTTTTCCAAGGCTTTCCATTTGTGTGTAAATCCAACCACTAAAAAACCACTGTGTTAATGTAAGTGTTGAAACCATCTCATTCTCGCTGTAGGATATTTGTTTTTGGTGTGTCAGGGCAATTGTTGAGGCTGAGCTTTCCATGCAGCATTTTTTTTTATGACTTGTCGTGGGCAGATGTGGCTAACACGAAAACAAGAGGGCAGAGGCGACCAATGGCGCCAGGCGGTCAAATAGGTAATGATCTCGGCTCATAAACCTCAATTTAACAAATACCATAAAAAAAAAGCTAAAAATAAAGAATCTTAAATTGTGAGCAGTCAATTAGTTCCCCCTTTCTAAAAATAGCGTACAAAGTAATGCTTGAAAGTATTAAAAAATGAGTCAGTTGTTTTATTATTAAAATTGCAGAATGAGTTACACAGTTGCAAGTAACGAGTTGTTTTAAACCTAATGTTGGTTTGTTGTTATAAATGAACCAAAGTTTACCCTATCTGTGTGTAACCGGTGGCTTGTGACACCCAGTGTGATGTGCAGCCAGCGACACCAGTTATGAAACTTTGACTCTGCATTGTGTAGCTTTGTGGTCGTTGGAAACAGACATGGGAGAGCAGGCAGCAGTTTCGCTGGATCTTTTAATCCTGATAATTAACACAAATAAAAGCAGACTCTTTTAATGAATTGCCTTTGGTCTCTCTCTTCAATGCAGTTAACAATGCAAAAGGGCAAAATAGGATTATGAAACTTAAATTGAGTTAAGAAAAATGACATGAAACAAGAAAATACAACAGAGAAAACATACCTGATAATTAACACATATAAAATCAGCCTCTTTGAGTGAATTGCCCTTGTTCACATCACAACAATTTAAGGGGAAATCACACATTTCAATCAGGCAGGTATATCAGCTATATCTAAAATAACATTTTTGTGTGAATTCTAAAAAACAATACATGTATTTACCAGTATAGTTTGTATACATGTTGAATGAGACAGTTCTTCAAGGAAGCATGAGCACCCTGAATTATGTAAAGAAACTTTCAATTTGATCTCTCTTTATCTACACACCTCCTGCCCGGCCAACATGTGATCCCATCAATCTCTGTTACTTTGTTGCCTTCCAGGGGTTATAGTCAGCTAAGGGGCCACCAGATTTAACCAGGATTAGCCCTAGATCTCTCTGGATTATGCAGGCTGGAGTGGGATTAAACCTGATTGCCAGATTTTTCCGGTTTGCCGGGCATATTTGAAAGTGTCTGTATATCATGTTATGTTTGAATGTATAGAGAGTTTGTGTTTGAACATTTCCTCCACTAAGTTCTATTTGGAAGCTCAGCCTTCATGTGTGTATATGACTAGTTAAAAATGCTTGTGATTAAAATCGTGATGGTCACTGTCAGCCAATAGTAGACATTACTTGACTGTATCAGGTGGCAGTGAGCTTCACTGTCTGCATTCGTAGTTGTTACAATTTGTTGCATTGCCAACATGCTTGTTGCTCACTTTATATAGCTAACTATCATTGACAATGAATGAATTCCAAGCTTTATTGTCACTACAAGTCTCTGTAAACCAAGTGACTTGTGATAATAAGTGTGAACCAGAATACACCATTGATTTGGAAGCATCACTAACCAGTTTATACTGTTATACCTCACGTTTCGTAGAGGGGTCGTCATTTCTGCAGCATAGCACTGGGACTTTTTGTAAGCTTTGGTAAGAAAGTATCATCTAAGTTAATTTTTGCATATGTGACAGTGTGCAGAATAGTTGTAGAAAGTGTGTTTGTGTGTCTTAAAGAGAAAAAGCAGGTCATAAGCAGATGGCTACTTGGCTGGCCAGCAAATGACTCAGAGGCAAAAGAGCTTGAAGGTGTCCAGGTCAAGTTCCCAACCACAGACCTGCTATTTATAATGCTCACCACAGGCCACACCACCACAGTAATTGTAACTTCATGAATAATCTGCTTTCATCAAACACCCTGTGCTCTACTTTTTTCCCTGATTTTAATGGAGCCACTAAGGGCAAAGCGTGGATCGTTTCACAGACTAAACGACAACGCTTGGCCTTTCAAGTCTGAGAGTTGTCATGTTTTAAAAATGCATGCTTTCTACAACAAGCTCATGTGTAGACGGCTGTTTGGTGAGCTGATCTGTGGAGTGGCGGGGTGCTGGTTGCTACTGTGAAGTCATGCAGCCTAAAGTTGACTTGCTAATCACTGTTCCTGTGAGACAGCTCAAGCAACGGTGTGACTGCTTATGATTGAAGCTCTCTTGCGAGTTGGGCGAGCCGTCTGACTGTCAGAGATGAAAGGCTGTTTGCAGTTTACCTGCAGCATCAAACGGCATCTGCCTCTCTCTCTTCCCCCCGCTTCTCGCACATAGCTCCTCTCTTCCCGTTTCTACAGTAGTCATGGTTACCCCTGCAACAGAGCGTGCTTTACTGGAGCTGTCAGGAGTGTCGCGCTCAGATCACCGCGCACAGGTCGTTTCGGCGTGCAGTTCCCACTCGTGACACCGTGCTTCAATTTGGCTTTGATTAAGTCGGCCCAGGAAGCATCTGGCTCTTTCACTAGCACGGTGGGCTCGTGTAATTTGGCAGAATAACCGGTGGAGAATAAAGCCCCTTCCTGGGGGGTGAGGGGACATAAATACATCTTGCTTATCCAATTTCTCACTGCTCTGAATGGGAGCGGCGCAAAAAGCAGCAAATCTGCCACTGGTGTTGGGAGAAGAATTAGCCCCTCAGGTGTGAGGTGACACTGAAACAGCACGCTCTCCAAGATTAGACTGCTTTACAGTCGATATCCAGCTGTAGTGTAAATTTTGCCAAGGTAATTGGCTCTTTTCAGTGACTGATGTCTGACCACTCATGTGAGCGGTAATGGTTCTCAGAATCACTACGGAAAACAAGAGGCTGCTTTCCGTAAGGGGTGCGATGGGGGATTATGGAGTATAGATGGGCCGATAGAAGCACTTGAAGCGTAATTGTATTGTGGATGATTGAGGGACAGGAAGTAGATTTGTTTTGTCTTATTTGAATTTTTTTCTTCAGTCAGAGCAGGTGAATGAAATTAGTGGTGTGATTTGTTGCGGGATGGAGAGCGAGTGAAAATAGAGTGATAAACAGATGCGGGACACAGGGAAAGAGATGAATGAGTGTGAGAACGAGGGAATCTGAGTGAAGTAGGGTGTGAAAAGGCTATGTTGCTTTAAGAGGGGGATACGGTGTGTGTTTGTAAGGAGTGAAGCTCGCACTACATTTCTGTTGTGTGTACACATGTCAACACATTACATGGATTGCTGGTAATGTTGAGAATTTGATGGACAGATTATGGTTTTCTTGCTGAAGAAATATAAACTGAGAACTAAGTTCTTTGAATGATGCTTTCCAGACCCATTGTCAGGGATGGCCAACTAGGAAGATTATCCTGGGACCCATTCATTAGCCTATTCATAAATACCATAAATATTCTAATCAACCATAAATATTGTCCCAGGTCCCATACATTTTAGACATGACCATGGTGTAAACACAAGGGTACTGTGACAAGAGCATGCAACATGGAGAAGCAGAACGAGGGATTTGGCCCTGTTGCTTTTTTCAGGGATAGGTAGGAACATGCTGTTCCAGTCTGTTTCGAGTATTGATGCTTTACTGTCTCAGAGTTCTTGGCCTCATTCTTTTTGTCTGTCTTTCTTACTTTATGATGTCATGTAAGCCTAGTGCATCATTCTCTCCAGCTAATCACAAATTAGCTATTTTCAAAGGAATCCATTCCAACCAGTAGAAACATAATCAATAAAAACGTTTGATTGCAACAGATTTTTTATAACACGTAAACATTATTTAATAAATATCTTTGAATTCTGCTATTCATGTGTAAAGGAAGTGGATAACATAGTATTGAGAGTGCAATCTTTACTCTGAAATAATGAAGCTATAAGGAATGGGAGACAATACCGTATACCATATATTGTGAATATATGAAATGCTTTAATAGACATGATGCACAGCGGGATGTTTTGAGAAAAGCATTTGCTGTGACTTTTTATAAATGTGACTGACTTTGTTTACAATATTGCACAGCCTTGAGCGTCTTATTGGTTTATTAAACTGCATAATAAAATGAATATCATAATAATCATAATTTCACTAAAATTTTTATTTATTAAATCCAGAAGACATAGTCATGTGAAATAACTGAGATTAATAACGGGCTTCTGTAAGTTCTGTGCAGTAATATACACAACAGCTATGTGAACAAATGTTTCATCATAGTTGCTATATTGCACAGCTGGAAAAATGTATTGACCAATTCACATCCGAAATAGTAACTATCATTAACATTCTTGACTCCATTGTTGTTATACACCAAATAAAAAGATGCATTTCTCTGCTGCATCTGTATCACTAAAGTCTTTCTCTCTCTCTCTGGTTTTTGTTTCCTTTGTCTGGTGCTTCTCCAGGATCGCTAGCGTGCCAAAATCACGCCTCGCTCTCGCTTTCTCGTCTCACTCTCTGGCTTTCCCTCATATTTCCCCAAGACTGCAATCGATAGAGGCGTCTGTGATCAGGTTGCCACGTGTGATTCATTTGGGTAACCTTGACTACGGTTTGATGTGCGTGTGGACTTGGCTTGGCTAGCTGCAGCGTGAGTCAGAGAAAGCGTGTGCCGTGCAGGAGCTGGTCTGCTTACAGTATTGATTTGCCTGAGCAGCCAAGAGGGGTTTCACCTCTTCCTGCAATGAGTGCTACGAACTGAGTTTTTATAGGAACTTGCATAATTCTTGTGAGGATACCTGTTGATTTGAACAATGCTTTTGAATACACCTTTAAAAAATATATAATAATACTTGTATACCATTACAAATTTCTTAGAATAATATTTTTAATACACCATAGTTCAGGGGTCTTCATTAAAACCATAACCTATTGGTCATATCAAGATATTTTTTTTAAATGCCTCATGTGACTTTTGTTTTGTTTTGTTGTTGTTGTTTTAGTGGGGGTGTCAATATATGCATTAAACAATGATTCTGTACATTGTCAATGATTACTTTGGCTCTGCAATGTATGTATCATAATAAATAGGGATGCACCCATACCACTTTTTCCAGAACGAGGTAGATACTAGGGGTGTGACGAGATCTCGCGCCACGAGATCTCGCCAGACTAAAACATGACGAGATTTCCCGTCGAGTGAAAAGCTGCCTCGCGATATCGCCATGACTGAGCCTGATGGTGCGTTCACACCGGACGCGAATAGCGCGTCAGGCGCGAGTGATTTCAATGTTAAGTCAATGCAAAGACGCGTTACGCGCGTAAAAAATTCCTGCGGCGCGAATGAGGCGTAGAGCGCGGCGCGGTAGACGCGAATACGCCTCATTCGCGCGAATGGCGCGAATTAAGCGTCTGGCGCGAAAAGCGCGTTACGCGCGAATGATTTAGTTAGTGCTATTTGTGCATTCACGCGTTTGACGCGAATTCGCGTCTGCCGCCCGAGTTGAAAAATCTGAAATTTGGCGTCAATTCGCGCCGCGTTAACCAATCAGGAGCCTAGCTGCTTGCTGCTGTCACGTGGTGAAGTATCCGGATGCTTCAATATGACTAATTGCCTGGTGTGGTTAATGCACAACAAAGCAAATATTTTATCACATAAAACTTGATTTCAATATATGAGACATTCATTTTGTATTGAATGCTATTTATTCCATATCTAGATTATATGAAATATTATCATAAAGTAAAGACAACCAACATAGTAGTGCATAAGTTCGTGTCTAGACAGTGTTGTGTGAGAGAGAAAAAAAAATCACAGGACAGGTTATACTTTTGGAGGCTGGCTCCATTTATCATCAAAACAAAAATAAATGACTTATTAGGTGGATGAGGGCGAGGGTGATCCTCGCTCCGATGCGGACAACAGGTCATCAAGCTGGGCGCGGAGCAGGCGGAAGTACCGCTGAAAGCGGCCGTCATCCAGGCGCAGCTCCTGGAGCGAGCAAAGGTTGAAACTAGCCAAACTGGGTTCGCCTCCGAGGGGTCTGGTGGACACAAATACGGCAACGATGATCCTACGCCAGTGTTCTGCTATCCAGAGCAAATACAGAGCGGTGACTCTCCCAATGAATGCTCGATCAAATAAAAAAGATGGCCGCCAACGGGTTTCGAATCCGACGCGCGTAAATTTCGCTTCAAACTTTCGTTTTTACGCGCGTCAGTTTCCCTCTTGACGCGCGAATTAACACAAAGTGGTCAAGCGTCAAACTAGACGCGGTAGACGCGAGTTTGACGCGCTATTCGCGTCCGGTGTGAACGCACAGTGAGGGTGAGATTACCATAGAATATTCCACCGCTACATTCACATTCGCCTAAATCGTTTTGCTGTTAAAAAAAATAAAAATAATAATAATAATAATAATTATAAAATAATAAAAGTCTGCTCTGCTCATCCAGCACGAGTTGCCGTTGCAATCAGTGCAGCACGAATCACAGTTCACTGATCGCGTGAGGATGGCGGAGGATTCGTTGCGCATCATAGACTAAACGTCTGATAAATGTCTTATCTTGTTGAATGCACGCTCAACACCGCTGCTCCCTATACACAGAGTACGCGCGATCATGAAAGTGAAAGTAAAACACAAGATCCCTGATGTCCATTGCGCACAAATTAGGCCGCGCAACGTTACATGCAATAGTCCGTCTCCCAATACCCATCTCTGGACTGTTTATTTGCTGCTATGGTCTCGGTTTGCACTTCAAATATTGAGAGTGTACTGTAATGTCTTAAGGACAGCAGACAAGGGAGGCTCCGTTTCTGAACTTATAATCGGAACGCAAGAACCACTGTATACACCCACTCAAGCCGAACTCACTCGCTTGTTTCTCTCTACCCGGCTTTTTCCGAACTCACCGCATTAACCCTATAACTGCCGGTGCAAAATAAAACCGCAATTTCAAAACAATTATAAAGAGTCTGTGTGCTAACTGTGATTATGGTTGCACTTGCACTTATTGTTTGCGCTTAATAAGACTTCAAGGAGTTCAGCTAGGAGGACACACACAGCCTCAATCAGAAGTTCTGAAAGCTCTTAAATGTACAGTAAGGTCTGAAGAGACTAATGTGAAGTCATACAGGAGAAAAGCCAGTCAATAACAACCTTTTACAGTGCTTGTATGTTGTTTTCTTTCAATGCATTTGATAAAATTCATACTCATAAAATAGACCTGAAATGACATGCATTAGAAGATTATTAGTAAAACATTGCAAAATGCACCTGCATACTATTTTTCCAGTCATGAATTTTGTCATTGAGGATTTCTGAAAAATTGTGCAAAAATCTCGTCTTGTCTCGTTCTCGTGAACCCAATCTCGAGCCTAGTCTCGTCTCGTGAGATAAGCGTCTCGTCACACCCCTAGTAGATACCGATACTTTCATTTTTGGTACTCATCGATACTAATACCGATACCTGTGTTTTCACTGCATTTGTGATTTTTAAATATATTAGGTAGAGAAACCAGCAGAATATAAATTGTATTTGTTGATTTAATTTGTTTAGCAAAAATATATTTCCTTCAGTTACTTTCATGCTCAATTATGCATGTTAAAATGTATTGTACAAGCCTTTGTTACTTTCACTGTTCATTCTATTGCTCTATCATATTTGATCTGATAGAAGCACATATTTAATAGCATAGCGCATATTTAGAGCTGCTTCAGCAGGGCTTAACATTAAAAGTTTTTGTTTTCCTACTGGCCTGATTGGGTAAGTGGTTAAAATGTTTAGATACCAGTGATACATCACAATTCTCTATTACAATTTTGATACTACAGAAAAAAAACTAATTTATGTAAAATTGTTCATTTAAAACATTATTAAAGATAAGTAAACAGGCAATGATAAAACAAGAAGAAATCATCCAATTACAATTAGCACAAATAAAACAAATAGAAAAAAAAGGTATAAATGAAACAAACAGTGCTTTTCAGGTTTTCAGGTACAGATTAAAACAAAAAAAGTAATCAAATGTAAAATAACACAGCATAGTCTTCACTGTATAAATTAAATATAGACAAATCTTTATTAAAGTTGCAAAAGTAATTTAGTCAAGAGCAGTGAGTGATTTATTTGTCCTTTTTTGTTTGATTAACATTTAAAACACAGCAGCAGGTTTATTAATTTGCTGTCCCTTTATGACCTAATGCATGGATCCAATATACTGTTACATATGCGTTTTATTTCTGTTTACATTCACTTAAAACATAACCAACTATGTTTACTAGGATACTCGCAAAGACAGGCATTATTACATCATTTTGTGTGAATTTGTCAGTTCAAGTGCAAGTGCAACAGAAGTGTGTGCTCTCTCTCTTTTTTCCGTCAGTTAACGTTAGTTAACCTTCTTTTTTATTGACAAATCCGACTGAACTACAAAAAAGGGATGTACGCTCGGCAAGCATGCGTGTCTGTGCCGTTGCACGCTCAATCCACTGTAAAAGTGTTTCGTTTATCAGCTCGTGCACAGCAACTATATAGGAGTAAATATTTAATTTGTTTAACATTCTATTAATTCAATACATTTCATTCTTAGACATCCTTCTCTGATATATCTATTCTGCTCTCTGTTTGCTTCTGCACTGTACTGTATATGCTGCATGGTATCGTAGCATTTCAATGACTATCAGTACTAGTACACGAGCACAGTATCGGGGTGCATTCCTATAATAAAGTATGTAAATATATGGTGCAGTATGTTATTATAGGTCAGGCGTAAAATGTAACTGTACATTACATTAGTTTATACAATGCATAGTTTTAATACAAGATGTAACAGAAGCTCCCTGCTCAGTCTCTCTTATCTACCAGGGGGGCATTAGCCTGAAAAAAGGGTGTTTAAATATCATAATTTTCTACAGAGGTTTAAGACACACAATACTAACAATCCTCAATTCAAAATCCCTAATGTCTCAATCTTATTTCTTCCTGTTTTCTCTCTACAGAACTCCATCAGACACAACCTCTCCCTACATACTCGCTTCATCCGTGTTCAAAATGAGGGAACAGGAAAAAGTTCCTGGTGGATGCTTAACCCAGAGGGTGGAAAAATGGGTAAAGGACCCCGCAGGCGAGCTGTTTCCATGGACAACGGAACTAAGTACCTGAAGAGCCGAGGCCGAGTCAGCAAGAAGAGAGCGGGAGCTGTGGGAATGGGCAGAGAGCTTGGAGGACCTGGAATACAAGGATCGCCGGAGCATGGAAGTCCAGCGGGTAAGGGAGTAATGGGAGTTGGGGGTGAAGAGTTTGATGCCTGGACAGACCTCCACTCCAGAACAAGTTCTTCTGCTTCAACATTAAGTGGATGCTTGTCTCCTATTCTGGCTGAGACAGAACCTGATGAACCAGAGGAAGGAGGACTATCCTGCTCGGCCTCCCCACGACTCTACCCTAGCCCCACCAGCACAAGATCTCCAGCCCTGGGAACAGGCGGACATTGTCCATCTGTCGAGCTCCCGCACCTAGCTGATCTAACTGGAGCCATCAGCTTGGAAGAGGGCTACTCTCAGCCTCTACCGCTTAAGCGCAATGGCTATCACTATGGCCCTGGACCCAAAGGAGAGACCTCCTACTGTGGAACAGTCTATGGCCAACCATCCATGGGCATGCTTAGGCATCATACGCCTATGCAGACGATTCAGGAAAACAAGCCTACCAGCTTCCAGCGTGCCCTTAGGGCATACTCAGAAAACAATGCCCTTGAAAGTCTACTTGCTGGAGGGCCACAATACTGTGGTAAGGACATGGTTGTGGGGCAAGGAGGAGCGTCCCATTCACTTATTTCACAATCTAACAGTGCTGTGCACTCTCACGGCCACAATCAGAGCCACAATCACAGCCAGAATCACAATCATAATCCAGAGCATGGCCACAATCGTAATTCCAGTCAAAGCCTACTCAATGGCCATGGAGTAACTCACGAGCAAAACCCAAGCCATCATCATAATCCCAATCAAGCTCATAATAAGCATCACCCAGGTCTTGACTACAATCACCACAAACACCACCGTGGCCATGACTATGTTCAATCTCATGACCACAAACTCAATGCTAGTCCCAATCCCAACCACATGCACAATCACCTGCAACACAGCAACTCCAGACAACCAGACCTTTCTCCCAGGGTGAATAATGACATGTTGCAACCCTACAACCACAAATCACCCAGCCTTTATGGGTCACGTGCTCACCTCCCTTCCACTGCCCTGCCTCCTAACCCTGCCAGTGTCTTGGATGTACCCCAAGACCCCTGTCGCTTGGCTTCAGCCCCCCATCCTCGCCATCAGTCCTACCCAGGTTCACACCTCCATCAGGGCATGACAGAACCCTGGCAGGGGTATTACCACCACACTTCACAGAATCCTAATTACCATGGCAACCACCAAGCTAACCATCATCAGGATCCTCACAACCGGTTGCAGTCTGAGCTGGAAATGGATGTGCACCAGAGCAGTCTGGATTGCGATGTTGAATCCATCCTCCTGAATGACTTCATGGATTCAACAGAAGGAATGGACTTTAATTTTGATGGGTCGCTATCACAGGGCGTTGGCATGGGAATGGGTTTGGGGATGGGGATGGGAATGGGGGTTTTTGCAGGACCTCAGCAATCACACAACAGCCAGAGTTGGGTGCCTGGGTGAACTGTGAGGGCATTGAGAACCTACATATAGGCAAACATTCAACCATACAGCCTTCTGAAGGGCAGCAGGTCAAGTTGGGAACTCAAATGAACAAATTGACCAAGATTCCCTTTTGGTGATGTCAGATTCTGGAATTATCCCCTACCCATCCTCTTAAAAGGGGGTAAGATCCCCCCCCCCCCCCCCTTCTACTCCATTTACCCTTCTGTGGAATAATGTCACAGCACCGTAACAGTCCTTTCTGTGGTTCATGTCCTTCAGTTTGTGCTCAATTCATCACTTTGAAGCACTTTACATCGCCATCCATTCCAATGCTGTAACGACCACCCCGCGACCTGGGAGGAATCACATTGTCCGCTGGCCTGGGTTTAATGTATGCAAACGACTTTGTTATCCTTCCTGAACAAAAAAGTAAATAAATAATTAAGCGTTGGTGTTGTTTTACTAAACATGAGTACAGGATTGAGCAGTTGCTATAGCTGTCTGAGTGTCTGTGCTGTCATTTGTGCATTTGTCAATGTGTGCGGGTGTATGAGTGTCTGAGTGTGGAGCAGCTTTTCATTGGTAAATATACGCATCTCCTCCCAAGGAGGTCTATTGGATGTCCCTTTATTGTGGGCCTGGACAGTCATCCATCAGACACACTCTATTGATATTCAGCATATCCTTTTTAATCTCCAAAGTAATGCACCAGCTATGCATCATTGTTGCAAATAGAATGTGATGCTTGGAGTGCGCAGGGCTGTTTTTCCCCCGGACACACAACGGCTTAATGTGTTTTGGCGAAAGTGATGATTAAAGTCACTCTGCAGTAAGTGGGGGGCAGGGGGAGGGGGTATTAGAAAGAGGTAGGGAGGGCAGAGATAGAGAGATAAAGGGGGGAAAGGAGAAATGCAAATATTATCACTATGCCCCCTTCCTCTCCATTCTGTGAATTTATAAAGCTTTCCCTGTAATGAAATAAGAAACGATCCAACACTACCGCACATCCTGTGCAGAGCTCTTTCCTGGTTTACCTCGGCCTAGCTACTCTGTGGCAGCCTTTCTCTGTCTTCAACCAATGGACTGGCTTTTTTTGGCTACAATAGCATTTTTCATTATCTGTCTGCATATGCAGTGTTACGCTAGGTGATCAATGATGATTGATCAAAATTGAATCTTTGTCAACCCTCATTAACTGTGTTAATTTAATACAGAGCTGGAATTTGGAAATTTATCCTTAATGAATTAAAGCTTGCCTAACTTGGCTAAGTAACTATTTGATGGTAGCGCTACCTCAAGGTTGCAGAAAGAATCTGGTTTGAGGTCATAACTTTACAGAATGACAATTCCACTATCTTCCAGAGTTTTTGTGTCCTACACTAGTGAACTGCATGCTGATTAATTCAGTCAGGAAAGCAAAAAAATGGTGCTATCTTCTCTTTGCAGACTTCCTCTATCATATTGGCCTTATCCAGTGATCTCCAGACTCAAGTAATTAAGTCCAAGTGTGTATTTTCTCATTCTGAATGTAATGTAACACCAAGGATTCATTGGGAAAGACTCTAATTATGCCATGGCTTGGTGAGATTGAAGGAAACATATGTGGCACATTAATGCATATATTGGAGACCCAAGTTCCAATATCCTAATATGGCTACTAGATAGGGGTGGAAAAAGTAATGGAAACACCACATTGATTAGGACCAGTATGAATATAGCTACAAAGGAGAGTCTATTAATTTGATTGCCAATTACAAAACATGTCAGTTATAAAAGAGGTCTGACAGTTTGCACTTTGATATGAGACGTTTCGAAGCAACGTGAGGCAACTAACAGGCTTTCAAAGCTGAATATTCTGTACATAAATTGCTGATGCATCCATGTCAAAAATTGCTACATTGTTTTGTTTAGTCAAGGGAGTCAGGATCAAAAATAATGATAGCATATGCCAAACATAGTAAAACTGCATTCACAAAGACAAACAGAGGTCACAAGTCAGTGCTGTGAGGATAGAAAACGTACAAAGTACAGCATCACAAATTGAAGGCTATATGAAACAGCACCTCTCTGACAAAGTCTCCACAATAGGCATTTTCTTTAATTATACTAAGCACTGTTCACACTGCAGTGTTTCATAATTACAGGATTATAATTGCTCCATGCACATTACTAAACAAATTCAAGAGTGGTTTCATGGCTGCTAGGATAAAGTCCCTCTCCATGGCCAATCACCAAATCCAAGTTCTGGAGGACAAAGAGTAGATTCCACCTCCTTCATTTTTAAAGAATTGGAGAAGTCTATTCCTTTAGAACTCCAACAAGTACTGAATTTGTGAAAGAACTCTTGTTAGGTCTTCGATATTTATATTGTGTTTAGTGTTTCAGGTTATTTTGTTCACTCTTTGTCTCTTTATTTGCTTTTGTCTACCATTATTGATGTTGCGTACTGCCAGGTGCTTTCTCCACAGATACATGACTTGGATGCAGCTTTTTGTTCTGCTTAAATTTTGATGAGGAAAAACATACACGGAGAGAGAAATAGAGAGGGCAGTTAAAAAAGATAAAGGAAGCTGACAGAGAGTGAGTTGAAAAGGACGGCACTAGGTTGCTTGAAAGAAAAAGGTAGAGATGGTGTGTGTGCATGAGAGAGAGCCTGTCAGAGTAGCTTCCCTCAGCAGAGCTGTTTGAATCAGGCCAAATGTCAAGTGGCTCTCTACAGTGTTTCTCACACAGCCCCATCAGATAGCCATCCCTCTTTCTCACTGTCTCTCTTTTCTGCCAAGGACAATGAGCCCTGTCTTCATCCGCTTTCATTCTCATCTTTATGTTCTTTTCGAGGTGGCCAGGAATCTGTTGTTATCCAACTGTGATTTTGATTGCTGGCCCACGTCTGCTTCAGTGCTCAGCTTCATATGTGTGTGAGAGTGTGTATGTGTGTGTGTGTGGAGCACAGTGACGTACCTGATATGATATGAAAATGAATTGAAATTGTGCCCTGGTATTTACAATGCCTGGCTACTCATAATATAATATGCACAGTTTATATTTATTGGATATAAAGTTGGGCTTGTGGATGACGGTATGGAGCTCCTGTATCTCATTCATCTATATTACAAGATCATGATTCTATTACAGTTCATTTCTGTTTCATGCTGTACAAAAATCTGTATTGAGAAAATTGTATAATATTTTTTGACAAGCAAATATCAGTTTTATTTCTTTTTTTAAATGATGTATCTGCTCATCTTGTGGCCTGTAAAATAAAACAAAATAGAACTTGGGAAAAACTTGAATGCCTTTTTCTGCCTGAATGTGTAAAGAATCACAAATAAGAAAATAAATGAGAAATCTTTAGTTTTCTCAGTTGTTTATTTTAGACAATGCACTTTAAGTCTGTGAACCGGAAGTTGGGACCGACTACACTATTCACTATTGTGACATTTTCGAGTGAAACTGAATGAGAATAAATAGAGGGGGTTGCTTGATTTTAACGTACCTCCTCATCATAATCTAGTTCACAGCAGACTGACAATTGGAGAGGAGTAGTTAAGGGTGTTCTGCCCAAGATGTACAACTTACATCATCAGAGAAGGAACGCCATTCCAAGTAAATTTTTAGATTTTGAATAAGGATTACAAATACAAAAGAAACTTCACCACGGGTAATGTGCTAACAAAGTAAATAGGATCAATTTTGATTTCATGCGGACAGCAATGGAGTTTTTTTTCCTCTCAAGTTTTAGAAGAGATCTGAACAAAGTCTCAAACTGTGTTTAGATTTGCCAAGTCTTCGACAGTCTTCGATTTCAATATGAACCATAGGTTTCTCTAATTATTATATTTATTATCCAATTATCTCTATTTGATCCCTGTACACTTACCGTATGTCAAAAAATTGCTCATTGATAATTCTTTTATTATTATTATTATTATTTAGGCTAAATTAATTTTAGAGAGACATCTGAGGCAAAGCAGATATTAAAGAAAACATAAATGAGAATTCAACTAAGTCTCCTGAACTATACTCAACTACAGTGACCCCTAAGCAATAGAACTTTTCCTCTGGGATGCAGTGGACGTCAGTGAGACTTAAGCTCATTCTGCATGTTTCCATGTGTGTCATGGGAATTTAATACGGTTACAACACAAAATGTAGTTCATATTCAGAATCAGCTAAATCGGTAGCTGCGTTCCTGCCTTTACTGCCACTGCCTTTTAAGGTGACATGACCGATTTTAAGCACTTACGCAACTCCATACAAAAATGTCTCCATTGATTTCAGTAGTTTGACATTAGCATGTTGCTAAGCTAACAGCACTATTCTGTAATTACCATAAAATGCATAAAATACGAATATTGTGGAGAAAATACACTTAATTACACTTAATTGGCCTACAGATAATTATTTGTTTTGATACTTTTCAGTACAGAATAAAATATACATTTATATAGAATTTACATTGTTCAGAACTGTGCCCGCATGACAATTTAGTAATTCATTCCGGGATTGCCTTCTCCACAAAGGATACATGTGATGCTGCCTTAGAATTTGGCTATTATTATGATTATGCTGCCTACCTTTTGGAACAGCCTTGATATTGGAAGCACATTTATGATGTAGGCAGTTCTCTAGGTTTTGGAACAGAATGTGTATGGGATAATGTATAAGTGCATTAATTAGTATGCGTGTGTGTGTGTGTGTGTGTGTGTGTGTGTGTGTGTGTGTGTGTGTGTGTGTGTGTGTGTGTGTGTGTGTGTGTGTGTGTGTGTGTGTGTGTGTGATAAGGCTCGTTAACACCCCTGATGCTATTCCACAGCTGTCCTTGTCCCTATGGAAGCATTCTCACTGAGGGAATGCCGGCATCTGCAGTGCCATACTGTTCCACATCTTTCTCTGAGATTCACACACACATATACACACATACACACACACACACACACACACACACACACATTGCTGCTCGTCTAATTGACTCCGCTCATCTCTGGCTCTGCCTCGCCTCCACAGGCGACCGTGCGTGAGCGAGAAACGGACAGCTGAGTCGTGAGAGAAAAAGAGAGAAAAGAGAGAGGGAAACGGTACTAGAAACACATGCTCTCTCTGAACATGACTCCTCCCCTCTGCCATTAGGAAAATGATAACCATAAAACAGATTATTTTAATTTAACTTTAAAGGAATATTTTATCCATGAAAATTCGGTCATCATTTATTTAGATCATTAACCTCTTGTTGTTTCAAACGCTGCAAAAGTTCACAACACAACTGAATACAGAAACGCACTACAAATAGCACAGACCACAACGAAAATGTTTCCAGGGGACCCCAATAAGCGAAGAACCTGGCTGGGACATGCTCTTATAGCTCAAAGTCTACTTTATTTTATTTTATTTTATTATTTCATTTTTTTGCTACACATACAGAGATGACATGTTTATGACATACAACTTTGTATACAATATACAAAATGTATTAACAATATGTTCTATGTCATCAGAATGAGAAAAGAACAATGAGCTGAAAACTAAAATAAATAAATAAAACAAAGATAGAGAAAAAGAACATGAGGGAAAGATAGGAATCTGTACATCAGTTACAAAATTTGACATGTTATGTTTAAATAAGTTTCATAAGAAATGTTAGGTAATGCAGGGTCCAAATATGAGACGGCAAGTTTTAAAGTTGAGACACTCACAGATATACACAGATATATAACTCAACTTTTTTGTATAAAATGTATATTTATTTGCAACAGTTATGTTAACAGCAATAATAAGATATTTCTGGCAATAACATTCAGCTGATGGACACTGTGCTGCGTTGTCATGGGAACATCCCAGGTGCGTTCCAAATGACTACATAATGGCACACAAGTGTCCTGCTCACTCCAAAGTCCCCACTTCAAGGGCTCTGCCGTCTGCCCTTTGAAGGGAGTAGGACATAGGGTGCTTATGAGCAATAAGCTCGTCCCAGCCGAGTTCGTCACTTATTGGGGTCCCCTGGAAATATTTCTGTTGGGGTCTGTGCTATTTCCAGCGCATTTCTGTATTTGGTTGTGTTGTGAGTATTTGGAGCACACATGTGTTGTGAAACTGATGAAAATGTTTTCTTAATTTGCGTGTTTTTAGCTCTCCCAGTCACCGTAAATGATGTCTGTCAAGCTTCAAAAAGGACTATAAAACCACTATCAAACAGCTTTAGAAGTAGTCCAGATGACTTGTGCATGGGTGTCCGAAAATCATGCCATAACTTTGTGTGAAAAACAACTGGAATTTACATTTTCTTTCAAATGATCTTCCCCTCTACTGAAGCTCTGAATGTGTGTACATTTTTAGATTCAAAACTAGTTTTGATGTCATTTAAATTTGAGAATTGCTGCAGAAGGGGATGACAAACTTTCTCTTTTTTCTCACATAAAGGCCTCTGAACACTCAGAATATTATACAAGATCAGAATAAGCTACTTTTATGGTGATTTAAGAATTATTATTTTTATTTGTATGAGCTATTGTATGAAAAATAACTGTCTGAAGATTCTTCAAAAAAATCTCCTTTTGTGTTCCAAGGGGGAAAAAAAAAATCACAGCAAACGATTTTGGAAAAAGATGAGGGTGAGTTAATAGCAATGAATTTTTTTCATTTTAAGTGAACTTATCTTTTAAAACCACGACCCTATTGGACAAGCGGCTTGGAGACTGGATGGATGATTTTGTATACCATTCCAATTATCAGGTCAATTTAATGTCTGAATATGTGCATGAAACCAAAAATTAGCAATGTGCCCAATCTTACATGCGAGGCACTATTGCAGGCCTCTGTCTCCACGTATCAAGAGCACCCATTAACGTCAGACAATAGAAGCTTCCGGATTCACGGGTCCTTTTCATCCCTGAGAGCAGGATTTGTCAAAGCAGCATGTGTTATTGAACCTGGGTTTCTCACCATGCTCAATGCAAATGAGAACAGCCTGATTTATTCCCAGTGTTTGATGGATTTATTCTGACAGAGAAAGTGACAGCGCTGTGACAGCCAAGCCCCCCCAACCCTTTTCTATTTCAATTCTTATTCTATAATGCATTCTATTCTGAAATTCTTTCTCAGCTCTCTGGGCTTTTTCTCAGCATTGTGTTGTAGAAAGGGGTGCATTATTCATGATCATATATTCATTGTCATTTCATATACCACCTCTGATTTGCATTCAACTCCATCCTCATACTCACTGATAACTGCGGATACTTTGTAAATTCTGTGAGGAATAGGCTGATATGTATTTTCAATGACTTTATGTTAATGATGTACAGACCATGAAGTTATATGGACTTGTTGAAATAGTGTTTAATATGGCATGGCACATAAGCCTAGAAATATATTTGACAGTTGTTTCAATTCTGAAGCAGCATTCAGACCGGCAGTGTTGTGTAGTGGCAAAGCAACCGGAAGTCATTCATTTTTAATGAGAGTTGGTGATTTGGAGCAACTAGCAACAAAGTCAAGCAGTTTAACTTTATGTAAATGAGTACTGTAGGTAGCATGAAGTACAAAGTCGCACTTACACTGGCAAAGCCACAACAAAGTGACCGAAAATCATTCTTTACCATTGGGAGTTGGTGATTTGACATTACAAATGACAACGATCCCTGTTGACGCAACTTTGGGCTCCAGTTCATACATATGTGAATGCGGGAGGCTGGAAACGCAAGCTCATACAGAACATTCTGCATTCTGCTATGTATGAAAGTTGTGTATTCGTATATGAGATGTAATGTGACCAAAACAAGATCTAAACATCACAGATTAGCCTCTTGGCTGAAACCAAAGAACTTTCCGGACATGAGAGTAGACGTATACTTCCACATTTTGAATTAATTGTTGTTTGTGATTATTATTTATTAAAAATCCTGATCATTCCAGTGTCCAAATAAGTTTTGCATTCTCGAAGACAAGAGTTGACCTGTGGTTTGAAAGGATAGTTCACCCAAAAATGACAATTCTGTCATAATTAACTCACCCTCATAGTGTCAAACCCTTGATTTTCAGAACATAAATGGAGATCCTTTTAATATTCTGTCATAATTGTTTTGTCCATTCATTGAAAGTCCACAAAAACAAAATAGCCAATCTTCAAAAAGTGAATTGAGCAGTTTAATCCAAATCTTTTGAAGAGACAAAAACACAATATATGATGAACTGATTTAATTTAGGCTTTTATTCATGTATGAACATCTATCAACGCACGTACATACATTAGAGCACAAACAAATATGGTAAACAGAAGCTCATGCATAACTGACGCACAAGAACAAACCTCATGGTTTTGTGGAATCTCAAACATGGAAGAACAGCCTCATTGAATTCTTACCAAATCTGTGAAATTGTGTTTGCTTGTCACTTATTTATAATCAATGTAGAATTTCAAAGAGTCTGGCTGATGGCTATATTTGAATAAAATAGACCAGATGAGTAGCTGAGAGCGGTAAATGCTCAACTATACTCTTACACAGCAACTACACCTATCCTCAGGCATGCAGAGGACATCAATTCTGAACTCCTGCTCTTCCTGTAGGCTACTGGACTGTCTGCTATGATAATGATGGTGATGGGTTGAAGGTGATAATAACTGTTGTCTGCGTGAATTCTCCAGGGTCGTGCTATGATGGATAACATCGGAGGTGTTGCGTAACATGCCGGACGTGGCTGGAGGTCATCCTTACAGCACTGATATTGCTATGCGGGATAAAAAAAAATCATCATATATTCATGCGGTTGCCTTAACTAGTCCAGAACGAATTTTTTTTTTGGTATCAGTTTGGCGATTCAGAATAGCTGTCGGTGAGGGGTGTGTGGTCCCCCGCTGGCTGGGGTCCTGGCTGTTTGAAGCACGTCGGCCGCAGCGCTGGTTTTGATCAGTGCTGGATCTGCGAGATCAGAAAGTGGATCAGGAGCTCCCAGGGGACTGTCATTTACACGTGCCTCCTACTGAGGGGAGAACACGCAATTATACATTGGTTAAGATGCTAATGCTTAACGTTGCCCCTACCAACACACACACACTCATCCACAAAGACCTTTTTTTTTGGCCCACACTTTAATAAAAGAATATCATGGCTTCAGCTTTATGCATTGAACTTAACATGATAGATCTTGTCTTTGCAAAGTATATATTTATGTATGTATGTATGCATGTATGTATGTATTTTTTCATGACAATAAAATTCTGTTTGGCATTTTTGCTATGATCCTGGGATCCTTTGCACTTCTATAATATCAACAACAACAATAATAATAACTGGCCAATTATTAAAATACTATACCAGGTTTTTTTTTAACTTTTTTTAAATATAATTTTAATGTATACAGTATATAGTGTTTAACTGCATTCTCAATTATTCTTTCCATTCTGTTTGTCTTTGTAATACCCTTTTAACTAACTCAAGGCAGTTCCTTAAAGTCATCATACTCCAACAATTTACACCATTTCTTTGGAGGAAAAACAACAATCCATATTAGTAATAAAAAGCAATGGATTTGACGAATTCTGCGATGTTGTCTTCTCATTGTGTAAATAACCAAGCTGTAATTATAGGTCATTTCTGAATAATATTTTTGAAAGTGTTAAAATATTTTCCTTAGAAAACAATGTTTTTAAATGATACAGATTTAGATTTTGACAAATTAGTTTGTTCATATTTTGTATCCTATTGATGAAGAATAGATCAACTACCCACCTATTGTATTTACTTTTCTCTTTATTTGGTTGTACTTCTAACCTTTTGAGAAAATATAGACATCAAGTTCATCCACCTTATGTCACGGGTGTGGTACGGGCTGAAGAAGACTCAGAGTAAAAAAAATAAGTTCCAAAACAAACGTTTGACTACAAACAAAAACTCAAACTGGTACACACACAGAATACATAGACATTTACATAACATTGACGAGAACCGACAAGGACTGACTGACTAGAAGCAAACTAAATACAGATTCAAATAAAACATAACGAGGTGAGGACAGGTGACACGGATGACGAGGACGATGAACAGGTGGATAATTGAGGGAGTGAGTTCAGGTGTGGAGACAAGAAGGATTCTGGGAAGTATAGTGCTGTCGAAGACAGACTGGTGCAGACGATGACTGTGACACCTTATAAGCCCCAACTCAAAATATTCACAGCAACAAATATTGTAAGAGAATAATTCATATTTAATAATTTATTATGTCTTTAAATAAAATGAGCTTCTGCTTTTAAACCTCTGGTACAATTTTCTTTTCTTTTTTTCGAGCAACAAGTCAAAATGATTGTCTGTGGTAATGGACAGAATACCAGTAGTGCTGCCCATAGACACTAAGGGAAACAATATCCAAGAATATTCCTTTAAAACCATTATTCACATTGTAAAAAGTGGGAACCTGTAATTAAGGAGCTATTTATACCTAATCTTAAAGGTGTAGGTTTCTGAAAGAAGAATGTCATATACACCTAGGATGGCTTTAGGGGGATTAAATCATGGGCTAATTTTAATTTTTGGGTGAAATATCCCTTTAAATTATATTTTTATTTCAATGAAATCAATTAATTTAGATGACACCAAACAAAGCACATGTTTTAGTGATTAGCTCCATATTTTCAGTGTATTACTGCCTGGTGCCCCGGGATATACTATATAGCTCAGCCTCCAACAGACAGACACACATCCACTCTCAGCAGCTAATAATGAGCTTTAATGGATGCCGGAACCACTGAAGCTCACTGGATCACTGGTCCTGTTCAAGACTCATTCACTGAGATGACACAGCAGCCATAGGCTGAGCTCAGGAGTGAGTCAGATGATATGTCAATCACAGGTCATGTGACTACTGACTGACTGCCCATTAGTGTCCATCACTGTGTCTGCATGTGCTCATCACATCAGAAATTGTGTGTCTTTCACTGTGTATATGTGTGAATCTGTGAGCCTGCTTGAATTGATAGTGTTATTAATGATTTACATTTTAACACTCCCATCAATCACAGCGTGTGAAGCCATGTGTGAAAGTGCAAGTCACACCCTCCTTTTTTTTCAGGCGTGTCTGTCGGTGTACTTGAGAGAATTTCCTTGCAGGCCTCTTTTCATAACCATTGTTTATTACCTTGCAGATAATTATATGTGGGTAATTCTTAGGAATCATTTTGCCTGGTAATTATATATATATATATATATATATATATATTGTATTAATAATAATTATTACTAATAAAAAAAAATATTTGAACTGTTATTAATAAAACAGTATCATTGCTGTAAATTGAGGGCACCATGAGGATATGGGCCCCAGTATTAAAGGTATGGTAGGCAATTTTTTTTTATAGTTTGTGTTAAACTGGTTGAAACTCTCTTCACATCCTAACAGCAATCAATAATAGAAGTGGTCTACATATTAAAACATGTACATACTGTATATTTTCAGTGGAAGTCTCAGGACCGAATGCAATGATACGATGTCCTACCTGCCTGACGACATGTATGTCCATACCTCCGCGCACGTGCTCGAGCAGACATCACACGTCATCAGAACGTTCTGTAAGTAGAGTTGTAGACAGACAGTTACTGAGCGCCACAAACAAACAGAAGCCACCTTTTACATTTCCTCCTGAACCAAAACATCAAGCTTTTGCTGCATTCATGCAATGTCATAACCGTAATTCCAAGATGGCAACCTGTGATCTGTTCAAGCCATAGCTTATATACTGTACATATATATATATATATATATATATATATATATATATATGGTCGTGGACAAAAGTTCACATACACCCTGCAGAACCTGCAAAATAATTTTAACAAAATAAGAGGGATTGTGTAAAATGCATGTTCATTTTTATTTAGCACTGTCCTGAATAAGATATTTGACATACAAGATGTTTACATATAGTCCACAAAAAAAGCTAAATTTATAAAAATGACCCCGTTAAAAAATTTACAGTTTTGTATGTGTATATATATATATATATATCTTTAGAAGGATGTAGTAAGACTTCAGTCATTACTATCCAAAACTTCTCAAAACTTCTCAAAACGCTCCAAAGCTTAATGACTTCAGTCATTAGACAGTTTTCATGCTTTTCACTTTAGAATACTGTTTCAGATAATCTTCACTTTAGAATTAATTATACATTATGCATTCTTTAAATTAATTATGAACCTGTATATAGTAGTTTTTGGTAGTCCTGTAAAACTTTATTTTACTGTATGTGCAATACGTGTACTCACAGTGTAGTTCTGGATAATATTAGGTAACTACAGGTTAGGTTTAGGGGTAGTACCTAGTTATTAACCAGTTACTGCAACTACTATAATAAGTGCATAGTATGTACATGGGGAACAGGACTGTAAAATAAAGTGCTATTGTTTTCCGAGGTATGAAAAAAACAGTATTGATTAGCTAATAGTGAACTACCAAACAACTGAGCGCTATTACTAACTAATTCATTGATTAAAGTTTCTTTTTAGTTAATAATAGTTAAATGTTGATAGTGCGTTACAGTTGTTCATTGTTAGTTCATGATACCGTATGTGTTAACTAATGTTGAATACAAATTTGTAAATTGCTACTAACAAATGAATAAACGTGTGTTTTTATGTGTTGAATTCAGTTCAACATATTATGCCGTTTAGAAGACACTAGCTCGGATAGCATTATTATTGTGTCTTACTAGGCCTACATCAAATTTGCAGCTTTTTAATGTTTTGTTGTGGAGTTTGTTTTGTTCCTCTCAAACGAGTATCTACTGCGGCTACTCACAAATCAGGTAACCATCTGGACCTTATTTACAAGCGCTACTCTGCCCTACAAAGGCAAAAGACCTCAACTCGCTATAGTGTGGAACTGAGAAAAATGACTAAAGATTTTTAGTTGTCCTGCCAAATGAGTTATAGGTTGGACACTGGAAATCTGGCATTTAGATGTTTTAGTAATGAAGCTCTGAGCTCAAACTTGACTTTTGACCACTATTTTAAAGTTACTGTACTCTGCCTTTGTATTGTCAGCAAAATGTGAGAAGTCATGCCAAGGCAAAAGGCAGTAACTTCCACATTATCATTATTTGGTTGCTGACCACCATTAACAAAATCATTATAGTAGGCTAACACCTGTATAAAATCTAGTGATCATGGCATTTATTTTGTATGATTTCCAATTACTTATAGACATCTACCTATTGCTATCCTGTGCTTTGGTTGCATTCTGGTTGCATTATTAATACATTAGACATGACAAAATACCTCCATAGCGGTAAAGAGTATCTTCAATTGGTACAGAGTGGCATAAGACTTGATAAATGCGCGTTCAAAATTATCACGATAAAACAGATCATCGCGCACATTCGACCCGGGGACTGGTTTATACTAGGCTATATCCATGTTCAAAGCCAAGGTGTCATGCTCCTTGTACGTTCACGAAAAGTACGAAGTATGAATGCAGTGCATTCCCCCTTGAGACTCATTTATAGCACAACCTTCTGTGTTCTGCGTCTTTTTCAGTAGCGGTGGTTTCAGCTATCTGCTCTATTATTGTGCTTGTGCACTTCGCTCGTCCCACGGATTTATTCCGGACCCTGTGATTGTAGGTACAACCTATACACTGGTCATTCTGCTGCACACCTCAGATCACTTCCTCCTCACTCTCAACTTTAACCTGCTTCAGAACACAAAACACACACTCCTCCACAGGTCACCTTTCGGTGAAACCTACATTCACTCTCACCCTCTCACCTATCCTCTTTGGTCTCATCCACACTTCATCCACCTGATTAGCTCTTAACATTAGATACTAACGGTGTAACAGATACTCCTTTCTCCACTTTAATATCCTGCTTGGACAACTTCTGCCCCCTTTCCTCCAGAACAGCCCGTGCCACACCCTCTAATATCTCTACTGCTAAAATGACTTACTATCACAACAAAATTAACAATTCTTCTGACTCTCGCATGCTTTTCAAAACCTTCTCCTCTCTTCTCAACCCTCCTCCTCCTTCATCGACCCTTACAGCTGACGACTTTGCCACATTCTTCATAAATAAAACAACCAACATCAGCAGACAATTTACCAAACCACAAACTGACTAGCACACACATTCTACCCTCCTTCTCTCTGCTTTCAGAGGCAGAAGTCTCCAAACTCCTCCTTTCCTATCACCCTACTACCTGCCCACTTGATCCGATTCCCACTAATCTACTTCAAGCCATTTCTTCCTCAGTTGTACCCGCATTCATGCACATCACCAACACCTCTCTTCACACTGGTACCTTTCCCACAGCATTTAAGCAAGCTCAGGTAACCCCACTGCTAAAGAAACCCACTCTAAATCCAGCTCATCTGGAAATGTACAGACCGGTATCCCTTCTTCCATTCGTCGTGAACACACTTGAACGAGTTGTTTTCAACCAGATCTCTTCCTTTCTTACACAGAACCACCTCCTGGACAACAACCAGTCAGGTTTCAAAAGTGGACACTCAACTGAGACTGCTCTTCTCTCAGTTATTGAAGCTCTGAGACTGGCAAGAGCAGCTTCCAAATCTTCAGTTCTCATTCTGTTGGATCTGTCTGCTGTCTTTGACACAGTTAACCACCAGATCCTTCTGTCAATCTAAAAGACGAAGGGCATCTCGGGAACCGCACTCCGGCTGTTCAAGTTTTACCTCTTAGGTAGGTCCTTTAGGGTGTCGTGGAGGGGGTGAGGTGTTTAAGATCCAACATCTAGCTACTGGGGTGCCTCAGGGCTCAGTGCTTGGACCATTCATCTTTTCCATCTACATGACATCATTAGGATCTGTAATTCAGAAACATGGCTTTTCCTATCACTGCTACACTGATGACACACAAATCTACCTCTCATTCCAGCCTAATGATCTGACGGTAGCTGCTCGCATCTCAGCCTGCCTGACAGACATTTCTGGCTGGACCACCACCTTCAACTAAACCTTGCAAAGACAGAGCTGCTTCTGGTCCCGGCCAACCCAACACTATACCACAACTTCTCCATTCAGCTAGGTTCGTCATCCATAACTCCATCAAGGTCAGCCAGGAACCATGGAGTTGTGATTGATGATCAATTTAATTTCACAGACCACATTGCTAGAACTGCAGATCCTGCAGAATTGCCTCATACAACATTAGGAGGATCAGGTCCTTCCTATCAGAGCATGCAACACAACTCCTTGTCCAAGCGCTTGTTCTATCCAGACTGGACTATTGTAATGCTCTCCTGGTTGGGCTGCAGCTAGAGTGGTATTTAATGAGCCGAAGAGAACACACGTCACTCCTCTCCTCACAAAATTGCACTGGTTGCCAGTTGCCGCTTACATCAAATTCAAGTCGCTGATGTTTGCATACAGAACAACCACTGGCTCTGCTCCCTTTTAACTAAACTCATTACTTCAGACTTACGTGCCATCCAGAAACGTGCAAGTGAACGTCATCTTGTGGTGCCATCTCAAAGAGGCACAAAATCTCTTTCTCAGACCTTTACCTGGTCTGTTCCCTGCTGGTGGAATGATATGCCTAACTCAACCAGAACGGCTGAGTCCATAGCCATTTTCAAGAAACGGCTGAAGACACATCTTTTTTTCTGCAACACTTGATCCATTAATGCTAACACTTTCTCTTATATTCTATATCTATTTAAAAAAAAGAAGAAGAAAAAGTACACGTACTGCATTAGATTGACCTGGGAGGGGTCATAGCACTTGCATATTGTTGTCCTGTTGTTAGTTTAACTGCTTCTAGTGTTCTCATTTGTAAGTTGCTTTGTATAAAAGCATCTGGTAAATGAAAAATGTAAATGAAAATGGAGTAAAAGAGGACAAAATCAATCATACCATTATCAGCTGTTCACCATGTCTTTTTTTATTTTCCTTTCCCCCAGTTCTCAGCATTATCATATCACTGCCAGATTTCATTCATGGTCCAACTCACTGAGATGGGAGGAAGGAAGAGAGAGAGAGAGAGAGAGAGAGAGAGAGAGAGAGAGAGAGAGAGAGAGAGAGAGAGAGAGAGAGAGAGAGAGAGAGAGAGAGAGAGAGAGAGAGAGAGAGAGAGAGAGAGATCTAAAAAGGTGTCATAGACATCTCATTACATTTTCATGTGCCACTAACTGCCCCGTATCCAGCGGCAGGTCACGTGAGAAGAGGCGCAGTATCATCCATGATTTAGGGAACTGTTTTGCTAGAGGCAGACGCCTGTGCTCACGCTCCTGAACGTTAATTAATTTCCCACTCGTCACTTCACACTTCCTTCCCTGCAGCCATCTTCCTCTGCTCTGTTCCAGGTAGCATCTTGTGTGCCTGGGATTAATTCAGAGTGCTTTTATATTGACAGGTCAGATCCAACAAAAGTCTGGAGGCTCTTAATTGCCTTGTTAGGGCTCCAGAAAGCTAGTCTAAAGATGAGGAAGTAATCCCTGGCCAGTCCATATGTTTGATGGTGCAAGACGATTTAGAGTGACTTTTCTTTCTTCTTGAAAAACTGCATACATACATGTACAGATTTTCATGTTACACAAGGAGGCAGAAGAAAATGTGACTTTTCTTTCACAGTTCAGGAGTTATGTTTCATTTAAGGGGTTAAGGGATTAGTTGAGTCGACATGAAAATGTATTGAATGAAAAATCGTTTACTAACCCTTCCGATGCTGTTTAAATTCCTTTCTTTCATAGAACGCAAATTCTGTTAATGGATGGGAAAGAGTTAACATGGATTTGGGACAATAAGATTCTTTCAGGTACACTTCTCATCCAGTCATCCAGTGTGCGAAGTTCTGCAAACCACTTTAGGTATGGTTGGGTTCATATCTGGTCTTTATACGGAACACTTAAATATTGAAATTATTATTATTTATTTTATTATTATTGTGAAAAATTACACTAATTCCTTTTCATATAATTTGTTGATGTTTGTTTGAAAAATAAATAGGCATGACACAATGGTTGACAACAAGTTAGATAGTTATTAATTTAGCTATTCATTAGTTATTCATTTTCACTTTTTTTAAAGCGACATACAAGTTGTAAAATGAAAATGGATATTTACAGGTACACTGGCAAATCTAAGCACAGTTTGAGAGATTGCTGAGATTTTGTCTGAAACTCAAGACATGTATGAGATTACTGGGGTCTTTTTCTCAGGAGAAACCTCTGAGAAATAAAAACAGAAGTCAACATGAAATCAAAATTGATTATTTACTCTCTATAAACACATTTGTGGACTTATCGTGAACTATTTTTTGGTGCACATCTTTATCTTGCCATTCTTTCATCAAAATGTAATAACTTGTACCCACCTCAGAAACAACATTCCTGTTTGGCTTCTTAACTCCCACTTTCACAATCCAATCCCTTCTGACTAGAAAACACAAATCACAGGCTATACATTTTTTTCATTATTGACTATTTTATTATTAAGTAAATGCCATCTCTTTCTAAGAGAAACATTTGAGCTAATAAAGAGATAATTTGTATTTTTCTCCTTTTCTGTGGAGGTGCTTATACCATTCATGATGCATTGGAAATTAAAAGCTGCCTTTCTTGTGCAGGATATCACGGAGACATGAACAGACATGCACATGCGGTGCCCTGCGGGAGGTTTGAGGAGACGGTAGAATCAGACCCCCCACTTGCTGGAGGGGTTGAGAGAGAGAGAGAGAGAGAGAGAGAGAGAGAGAGAGAGAGAGAGAGAGAGAGAGAGAGAGAGAGAGAGAGAGAGAGAGACAGAGAGAGAGAGAGAGAGAAAGAGAAAGAGAGAGAGAGAGAGAGAGAGAGAAATGTATCCACACCTCCACTCATCTGCCACGCTACAACAGTTACTTAGGCTTTGAGTCTACAAGGTCCCAGGACCACATCTCCACAACGTCAGCAAATTCATCTTATGGATGTACCCTACACACACATTAGAGGGTTAACACAACATAAGGGATAGTTCACCCATGAAAATTCTTTCATCATTCTCTCACCCTCAAGCTGTTCTAAACCTGTTTCTGTTAAAACCGTTTCTGGTCCCCATTGACTTCCATATTATATTTTATTCATAATATGGAAGTCAGTGGGGACCCGCAAATGTTTGGTCACCCACATTCTTCAAAATATCTTCTTTTGTGTTTAACAGAACAAAGAAACTCATACAGGTTTAGAACAGCTTGAGGGTGAGCAGGGCCGTAGCTAGAGGATTCGGGGCCCCCTGAAAAAAATATTGATGTGGTGTAAAAATCAATTTACAATGGTGTAAAAAGACAGGAATTTTGACCACGTAATCATTCGTTCGATTGTGGTGCGCACTGATTATGAAAAGTGTCAGTACCCCACAGGCTGTAGACGGTATTTTTCTTATTCCCAGTGAAAATAACAAAACAACCTTTCTTTAAGAACGTCTTGATCGACTGGGAGACAACAACTCTCCTGGCCTTCCTCTCTTTCTTTTCATAACGTTTCTGGTACCCTGATTTATGTTTTCTTTTCCCCAACATTTTTCCGTCAGTCAGTCTCCTGCTCATCCACCAAGTTCATCATTAACTTCAGGCAGCTGCCACCTCAACCCTGATTGGTTCTGTTCACGAGCTGGGTTGGGACTTACAATTTTATTGGATCCATCTGATGTTTACGTTTACAGGGACACCTTTTGGTTCAATCGGAATGGATAATCCGATTGATGAATCCGAACACGGTGTTTACATGAACAATAAATAAAGTAATAGGGTTCATGTGATAACTATTCTATTCTATTGGTTCTTTATTTGTTTTAAACAGCAGACTTAATATTTATGCATCTCTGGTCATGATTTGGAGACATCAGCATATTAACCGTTTTGCCGTGCTGCTTATATTTATCATGCAGTAAAACCCCAGTTGTCCTGCTTCACTTCACGGACGCTGAGTGAAATGAGAATTTTAGAATAACGAGACACTCATTTAGATGACACTTTATTCAACAGGAAGAACAGCTCGTTCCATGCGTCATACCTCATTACGCTATTTCAACGTAATTGCACATGCGCAATCCTTTCAATTTCAGTTTTAAACCCGATCAAGCGTTTACATGTTCTCTCGATCGGATTACAAAAGGAATAAACCACCCCTTTCAATCCGATCGAAATTCCAATCGGATCGAGCTCAATCAGATCTATTAAGGTGTTTACATGAAGGTTTTTTAGTCTGATTGAGCCGTCAATCCGATTAAAGGGGTCCATGTAAACGCAGACTGAATAATTAATAAATTAATTTAAATCTCAGGCATACAACTAATATAAATATTAGAATTATTACAAATATAAAGTATACAACAGGGGCCAGTATAGTATAGGCCAGTATAGTATAACTGTTGGATTTTGTGGGGCCCCCTGGACAGCAAATGTTTTTTTTATGTTATAATCATTATGTAATATGCAACTAGTTTTTTTTTCATAAATTGATTTCTAATTGAAGTACTACTGTCTCTAGTATGTAGTGTGCAGTACAACAGTTTAAGAGATCGAGATCGGTAATATTTTTTCATGTTTTTGAAAGTCTTTTATACTCTCCAAAGCTCCAAATTTGTTTGATCAAAAATACAGTATAATAGTATTTAAAAAATATATATTATTACAATTTAGAATAACTGTTTTCTATTTGAATATATATGTAAAAATATCATTTATTCCTGTGATGGCAAAGCTGAGTTTTCAGCATCATTATTCCAGTCTTCAGTGTCACATGATCCTTCAGAAATCTTTCTAATATGCTGATTCACTGCTCGCGAAACATTTCTTATTATTACCAATGTCAGACGTAGCTGTGCTGCTTAATATTTTTATGCAAACAGTTATCTTTTTTTCTGGCTTCTTTGATGAAAACGTGATGAGTATTTAACAAATATTGCTTCATGAAGTAGGCCTACGCAAACACCATGAGAGCGTCACTATCGGAGTGTACAACGTCACGTCTCCAGTGGCAAATCTCCCAAACCGGTTACATCTAGCTGCAGAAGTTGAACACACCTTTTAAGCACCTGAGCAAAGCAACATTTGCTCAATTTTGTGAGTTAGGGGCAGGACTATCTATGGACTTGCAAAGGTGAGTGAGGGGGAGTGTTTAGGAAACTTGTTTGAAAATTGACGTTATTTTAGTGTTGCAATTTTTTGTTGTAAATACTCAAATTGACCTTTCAAATTCCTCTTAGTGGTAGAGTTAAAGCTAATTTGTCATTTTTATTCGCTATAAATAATAACAATAATAAAAATCAAACATTAACCCTCTGGGGTCTGAGGTGTTTTTGGGGCCATTGGGATGTTCTGACATGCCCTTACATTTGTGTTTTTTTTTTTCAGTTATTTATAAACATGTTAATGGCAAAGGTGTAAATTCACTCTATATAGCACAAACCAGGCTACCATAATATGTGAGCATCATAAATGTACATGTTTGAATTTTTGAGAGAATATTGTTTATGCGTGGTTATTGAAAAACTAAAAAATAAAGCTTTAAAGTTTAAGGCCACAAAACACATACTAAATATCTGTCCACAAGACTTTTGACTAATGGATGTTGTCGCCTAGAATTTTTGCTTCAAAATGATCTGAAAATCATCCTGCGTTATCATTCACATAAAACAATAGATTGTTTTAAATTGTGAAAAACATTTTTTTGTTTGGGAAGTCAATATGCAGATATGATATGATGGAAACAGCCCAACTCCATCATGAATAATTAGGCAGTTCTCACCTGAGCAGACTGCATACTAATGAGCAGACTGCATACTAATGAGCCTTTCACTCAGGGGTGTCACACAAGAAAGAATGCAAGGACAATATATATAAAAAAATATACATACTACATACACACACACACACACACACACACACACACACACACACACACACACACACACACACACACACACACACACACACACACACATATATATATATATATATATATACACAATCAAAACATAAATGAAAGTCAAAAACATATTTATAGTCACACCTGGAAACAAATCCTGGTCAAATAGGCTATATGGGCCATTCTACAGAATTGGTTCAAAACATCTTGAAAAGAAAATTGTCTTTTTCCATAAATGACTTATAAAGTATTATTTTTTAAAGTAGGCCAACACATTTTATTATCATAGGTATTTCAAAGTTAAGGATTCATTATTTTGATATAGTTTGCATTAGAACAAACACTATAACAGTTGATTAGTTTATTTGTGACAAAACATACTATATATTTAACATATGAGCAGAAACTGTCTAACAAAAGCTTATTTGATGTATATTTTATAAAACTTTACAAACTATCCAAAACTAGTGAACGAAATGTTGTCATTACAGACACTATATCGCGATTAGAAGAAATCTCAGTAGGCTATATAGTTTGGATGTGTTCATGTAAAAATAACGTTTACTAATGTAGGAGCGAGAGTGAATGAACGGCACAGATGCGATGGACAGCTGTAGTAACATCGCGCGCGCGCGTCTGTGCCATTCATTCATTCACACACAGACATGCAATTCATATTTAAAAGTCTTTATTCTCAGGTTGATAATTATCTGGGTAAATGTGTGTTTGTGTTGTCTCGGTTCGGTTGCCTTCATGAATATGAAGAAAAATAATTTGCTTGTGACTGAGGATTTGTGGTGTTTTTTGTGTGTGTGTGTGTGTGTGTGTGTGTGTGTGTGTGTGTGTGTGTGTGTGTGTGTGTGTGTGTGTGTGTGTGTGTGTTAGTGGGTGGGCGAGGAGGTGTGTAAGAGTGTGTGAAGAGAGCTGAGGTTTCAGGCCTCCTCTGAATTCACACACAGCATACAAATACATTCAATTAAAGGCAGCCTATGAATGCTGAATCTGAATGGAAGCTGACTTTTAATTATCCTTTCGTTTATCTTGTATGTGTGTGTGTGTGTGAGCTCTGTCTGTGTGTGGGACAGTGTGTGTTTTCAGTCTTTGTTGTGTGTACTCTCTTCTGGTGCTGTGATCGCCTCTGATGAGCTCTGGGCTGAATAATTGATTGGCGGCTCTGAAAGTTTGATGCTTTTGCCTGCAGGCGGGATTAACCTGCAGTCTGTCTGTCACACACACATTGCAGACGCCGACCCGGTCATATCACCACCATCTTGGTGCTCATCTACAGAAGCTATATCTACACCCTGTGGCCCTCATTGAGAATGCACCTTCTGTTCACAAACTGATGTTTTTATCATTTATTTAAACATTTTCATCCAGAGTCTCGAATGAATATCTGTTTTTCGTTGCTTTAGTTCAGTCAAATTCATTCGGCCTTACTTAAGTTCAGCTACATACAGTGGCCTCAAAATTATTTAGACACTTAAGTGACAACTAAAAATTAATTTAATTGGACACAAAATATCACAGAAAGTGTCATCTGTCCTCAAATGCTGTTAGAGCTAACTTCACTTACAATAACTTTTAATCAACTGGTGTTTGACTTGAGGGTGAGTAAATACCAACATTTTTCATTTTTGGGTGAACTATCCCTTTAATACAGAAATAATACTTTAAAAGAATAGACTTAAGACGCAAGTTTTTTGATCCAATAGGACTTTAGTACGTCTTTATATGTAATCTCATAATTACATTGAATATGGTTGAAGTCTACTGCCGAATGTCCTGACAAGCATTTATGGTAAATTAAAACATATTGGAATGCCATCTCTATTGATACTAATATATTTGCCATTACCAGTGTTTGGGAGTAACTAGTTACATGTGTCATGGAACAGAAGATTGCAAACGCAGGCAAAATCTGAATGGAGTTAGCAAGTGAGTCTCTTGATTTCAGATCGTTATGGAGATACTGACATGTGAATGGAAGTCTTATCTTGTTGCAGGTAGTGAAGAGAAGTGGCTGGTGGGCTGAAGACTGGCAGACAATGACACTCAGAAGACTGAAGATGATGACGACGAGACCGTTTGATGCACAGGTAAGTTTTCCACAGGTAGGTCCGGTACAGGTTCAGTGTCAAATGACTAGACCAGACCCTGATGAATCTGTGAAACAGAAAGGCACACTATGTCATTTTTTGCCACTAGAGGTCGTTTATTCTAAACAAAGGCGTAGCTTGATGACGCCTTGATTTCGCGGAATCATGAGACTTGTTGTCTTCACCGGTGGAAAATACGACAGGACTCGGGCAGACATCATATTCATGGATGACCGGTAATGTATTAAAGATTTATTAGCGTTACGAAAGCCATTGGAGCGATTGCTAATGAGAGACAAGCACGACACACAGCTCGAGAGCAGTGGAGCTTTTCTTATGCTGCAGACGCCACTTCCGCTTCTTCCGGTCATGTATATGTGGGGTAATGCAGCGCAGTTCTATCATATTAAATACATTTGAGTGTGTTGAAAGTTATAATGCTAGTCTGCATGCGTTCGCTTGGCGGTAACTATATGAGACACTTGTTGCACACTTTAGTGAGCTAGATCAATATTAGTTATGGTAAATATGGTACTCGCGGTCAGGGTAGGACTTTGGGGGCTGGGGGCCCCTGGGCTTGAGTTTATGTTTGGGCCCTACTTACGCTACAAACCATCATTATGGAGTAGCACAAATTACACAAAAATTTAAATATGCTTTGACGTTCCTTGAACAATTAAAATGCAACATGCCTATAGTCAAAGTTTAGTGGTAGGCTCATATTAAATAGTCATTATAATACAAAAAAACGCAGGATGTGCTCTCTCAGTTGAGAGAAGATCAAAACTCCAATAATGTCGGTGGATATTACGTTTTATATTTAATTTTCCGTGCTCCACTCCGTCTTTCAAACTATAGCCTGCCCTTTCAAACTTCTCTGTGAGCGCGAAATTTGGATTTTGTTTTCCAGCGCTCAAGTCACTACTTTGGGCTGATTATAGCCCTCGATCGCACTGGCCAGACAGTGGAAATGTGGGATAATGATTTCTAGATATCTGGCATATAACCGAACAAAACAAAAGAACGAAAACGGGTAATGGAGGGGGGCCCCTACTGGGCGGGCCCATGGGGTGCAGCCCAGTCAAGCCTAATGGTAAGTCTTGCCATGCTCGCGGGAAATCAAGAAAACGAGAAATAAACAAAAAGACTAACTGTGCTGAGCTGTATAACAATTAGTTTTTTTGTCGATAAATGTATCCAAACAGTTGCTGACCTGTCTAATAAAGCGTCTTTGGTGGTTCCATGGATTCTACAAAAATTTAAATCGAGGGTAACGCGGGTATGATGTCATTGATAGGCGAGTCCGTGTCCTGGTTGAAACTGCTTATTTCTCTGGATTTAAATGTTCTTAGAAACATTTGGGATAATGTAAGTACACAAATCAACAAAATATATAACATTGTTCTATGGGTTTTTGGATATTTGTATTAAAAATCTTACATAGTGTGCCTTTAAATAGAGTGGAGCTGATGAAGGTGATTGATGGCAAGTGTGAATAATTGTGAAGTGTGTAGGTGTGAGCCGGGTGGGATTATGGGAAATGTAGTGTTCTGAGGTGACTGGTCTGTTGACTGAGGATTGTGACATCATGTAACTGAGTTACGTAATTTAATTACAAAATAAATGTAACTGTAATCAGGGGGTTAATGTTTGAGGGGGTTTGTAAGGGGGTTACATCTGAATATTTTCTGTAAAAAACTAGGATATGTTGAATAATATAAATGTGTTGCTTTGCCTTTTGATGTGCACGATGTCTTCTGCCGTTTAGTAAAGCAATGCTTTTCTGATGCTTTTGATTGGTTCTTTAGGCTACAATCTGTCTAAGAGTTGCCACCATCGTGGAAATTAGAAAAGTAGTCAAATGTAATCAGTTACATTACTTTAATAAAGTAATTGAAATAGTTACACTACTTATTACATTTTAAATAGGGTAACGTGTAATCTGTAACCTATTACATTTCCAAAGTAACCTTCCCAACACTGGCCATTACACATTTCTAATGAGTAAGTTGCAATTCAGAACATTTAAAATATATTAACTTTAAATGTAATATTTTATAACTCACTACAGTTAAAATTATAATCAAGTACTTTACATGTGCTTTAGTATGTCAGTCAACAAAGCAAAATAACTGTACTTCTTTAAAGTACAACAAAAGATTAAAAAATATTTAAAATGTACTTAAAGTAAAATATTTAATTTGATTTAAAGTGCACTTTTTAAAAAGTATACTTATGTATAGTCATGAAAGTGCAGTTTCTTTAATTACACTTAAGTAGTATTTTATTTCATTACCATTATATTAAATGCAAGTAATATACTTTTTAAAGTTGAAAGGTATACTACTTCAATACAAGGGTACATTCAATACAATGAAGCACACTTCTTTTTCACAAGGGGGAAAATTAACCTCAAAAGTTTCACAACCAAAATAATTATGAATAATATTATTTCAAACCAATAAACCGTCCTCGGGTTACGACTGTAACCCTTGTTCCCTGGGAAGGGAACGAGAACTGCGTCGAATGACACTTTGGGGGAAACGCCCCTCAGCGTAGCGCCTCTGAAGCATGAATGAAACTAAGCCGATCACCGATTGGTGCAACGTAATGACGTAATGTGTGACGACACATAGGCGGAACTATAAAGGGACGCCGGCACACACAACATGTCAGCCTCTGTGATGAAGCAAGCGCTCCCAGGCAGGGGAAGGCGTGGCCAAGGGACGCAGTTCTCGTTCCCTTCTCAGGGAACAAGGGTTACAGTCGTAACCCGAGGACGTTCCCTTTCGAGGGAACTCGAACTGCGTCGAATGACACTTTGGGGGAACGAGTGCCCACTACGCCACAACGTGCCCTGCCTGCCCTAGTGTGAAGCTGCTCACAGGCACACTTAGGACGAGAGCGCAAGAGCGCCGGGTGTTGACGGAATATCCAGACTATAAAACCTAATAAAGGTATGAGGGGTAGCCCATCCTGCTGCATCGCAGACCTCCTGGATGGGGGCCCCAGCGAGAAGGGCTCTAGAGGACGCCATGCCTCTAGTAGAATGAGCCCTCACGGCCAAAGGTGAAGGCATATCGCGCACCTGGTAGGCCGTGGAAATCGCTTGGACAATTCAGTTGCTGATGGTCTGCTTTGAAGCGGGAAGCCCCTTCCTGGGCGACCCGAAACACACCAGCAACTGGTCCGACTTCCGCCATGAAGAGGACCTCTGAATGTAAATATTCAGTGCTCTGACAGGGCAGAGCATATGAAGTCTCTCTTCATCCGTCGTCACGTGAGGTGGAGGATGAAAAGCCTGCAGAACCGTAGGCCATGCCGCACTAGACGGCACTTTAGGCAGATAGCCAGGCCTAGGGTGAAGGATGGCCTTAATGTTGCCTGGAGCAAACTCAAGGCACTCGTTAGATATGGAGAGCGCCTGGAGATCTCCTACCCTCCTCAGAGAAGTAATGGCCAACGGAAAAGCGACCTTCAGCGACAGGTTCTTGGCCTCAGCCGACTCCAGCGGTTCGAAGGGGGCCTCAGCCAAACCTTCAAGAACCACCGCCAGGTCCCAAGTGGGAACCCTGGTACGAGCCGCAGGTCTCATCCTCCAGGCCCCACGGAGGAAACGTACGACCAACTGGTGTCTCCCCAGAGGCCCATCTCTCAGAGGAGCGTGGAAAGCCGCAATGGCAGCCACGTACACCTTGAGTGTGGACGGGGTAAGACCAGTGGAGAAGCGATCTTTGAGGAACTCCAGCACTGAAGCCACTGGGCAGTTAACTGGGTCCACCTCACGCTCTCTACACCAAATGGTGAAGACATTCCACTTCAAGCCGTACAATTTCCTCGTGGAGGGAGCTCTAGAGCTGAGTATGGTCTCCACTACTCCAGCTGATAGGCCGGCCTCTAGGTACTGTGCCCCCTCAGGGGCCAGACCCACAGTTTCCACAACTCGGGTCGAGGGTGAAATACTGAGCCCTCTGCCTGTGTCAGCAGGTCCCTCCTGATGGGAATCTCCCATGGAGGGCCATCCAGGAGCAAAATTATGTCGGAGAACCATACTCGGGCCGGCCACAACGGGGCTACCAGCAGTAGACTGATCCCGTCGCGACGGACCCTCTCTAGAACTCCCGGGAGCAGAGCGATGGGGGGAAAAGCGTACAGACGTAGCCTCGGCCACGTCTGCACCATGGCATCCAACCTCAGCGGGGCTGGATGAGTGAGGGAAAACCACAGGGGACAGTGGGTCGTCTCTCGAGACGCGAACAGGTCCACTTCCACTGGGCCGAACCTCTGAGATATTGACTCCACCACCTCGGGGTGGAGTCTCCATTCCCCGGGCCTCAGCCCCTGTCTCGACAGGATGTCTGCTCCCTGATTTTGACTCCCCGGGATATATGTTGCTCTTAGAGACAACATTTTCCCCTGGGACCACAGGAGGATCTGATGCGCCAGTCTGCATAGAGGGCGAGATCTCAGACCCCCCTGATGGTTTATATAGGCCACTACCGACATGCTGTCTGACCTCACAAGGACATGATAGCCCTTGAGGTCCGGCAGGAAGCTCCTCAGAGCTCGGAACACCGCCAACATCTCCAGGCAGTTTATGTGGCAGGAGGAATGATGGTCCTGCCATAGGCCTGTCATAAAGCGGCCGTCCATGACCGCGCCCCAGCCCGTGAGGGAGGCGTCTGTCGAAACGGTTTTCTGGCGACATGACGCTCCCAACACAGGGCCTTGGGAGAGAAACCAAGCTTTCTTCTACATAGATAGGGAACGAAGGCATCTGCGCGTAACCCTGATCATGCGGAACGGGTTTCCCCTCGGGGAAAACCCCTTGGTTTTCAACCACCACTGAAGGGCCCTCATGTGCAGCAGGCCGAATGGAATGACATTGGACGCTGCTGCCATGAGCCCTAACACTCTCTGGAAGTGTTTCACAGTGATGGCTTGGCCTAGCTGTATCCCGGACACTGTGGTCAAGATGGACTCGATCCGAGCAGGAGACAATTGTGCCCGCATCGTGACCGACTCCCACACCACTCCCAGGAACGTGGTTCTCTGGGCTGGTGTCAACACGCTCTTTTTCGTGTTGAGTCTCAGCCCCAGGCTCTGGATGTGGGTGAGGACGACATCTCGATGCCGAATCGCCAGCTCTTGAGACTGTGCTAAAATCAGCCAGTCGTTGATATAATTGAGCACCCTGATGCCCTGAACTGCAGCCTGTAACCATTTTGAATGGTGCGCAGGGCCCAAGGAGAAATAATCGACAGATTTTTCCATGCATCGAAATACTTCACCAAGGGAACCAGGCTCTCGAGCCTGGCTTCGGGTATTAATCGGGATTCGTTCTCGGCCCCCTGAAGCGGATCCCCGGCAGGGCTGAACCGAAAATGATTCTCGATGGGCGGACGCGAATGCTGCCTGGCCGCAAGCCTGTGGGGCGGACAGTGCAACCTGCGTTCGCTGGAAACCGATGCGTCCCGAAGCGTGATTAACGGCGGGAGAGCAATATCGATTTCCTGCTACATGGTTTGGTGGGCAGCACCGGGGCTTTCAGGGATGATACTGATTCGGGGGATAAATAACTAGCCAGTGGCTGTTCCACCCGTGGCATCATCCCATAACCGTTTTCCCGTGCCCCCAGGATGTTACTATAATTAAGTACTGGGGGGGTTGGACACACGGGAAGCTGTTCCACGACTTACACAACTCGTTGTGTAAGTCGGGAAAAAACGGTAAGCCCCGATGATGAGGTTGCTCTCTGTGCTGCGGAAAGCGCTCGTCCAACTTGCTTTTAGTAAGCACTTCCTGCTTCTCATGTGGCCAACTGATATTTAAATGGTCCACAGCACGAGAAACAACCTCCAACAGCTCCTCATATGCGGGGACAAGGGGTGGCGAGTCATCAAGGGGTGGCCTCGATACTGAGCACGTCTACCTCCTCAGAGGCAGACAGTTCAAGCATCGGATCCTCAGCTCGCGCAGAAGAAGCCGCCAGGCGGGCTTCGACGCGAGGCTCGAGGACATCAGAACTGTCAGAGGAATCCCGAGAAGGTGCCTCAGCAGCCTCGGGATCCCCCGACAGATCCATTTGCGAGCCCCATGAAGAGCGTTGCCGCGCCGCCTCAGCGGACGTGGACGCACCACGGGGCTCGCGAGGCTGGCCATCTTCATCAAAGATAGCCAGCCGGGAACGCAACACACGGATTGGTAATTTTTCACAATCCTCGCAAGCAGCTCCCTCGAGAGCTGCCCGCGCGTGCTGCATTCCTAAACAGTGCGTGCACAGTCGGTGTGTGTCCCCACCCGTGATAAAACGAGGGCAAGGATGCACACACTTCCTGAAACTCGCAGTCGCGATTTAGATCAGAGATCAGCTTTAGAGACAAACAAACAATAAATAAGACTCACATTCACAGATAGCGCTTGCTGAAGAACAGAAAGCTGACATTTTGTGTGTGCCGGCGTCCCTTTATAGTTCCGCCTATGTGTCGTCACACATTACGTCATTACGTTGCACCAATCGGTGATCGGCTTAGTTTCATTCATGCTTCAGAGGCGCTACGCTGAGGGGCGTTTCCCCCAAAGTGTCATTCGACGCAGTTCGAGTTCCCTCGAAAGGGAACTTCATTTCATGAAGTGGAAAACTTGTATTTGTGATTTTTATTTTTATGTGTTTTATTTAAAAAAAAAAAAAAATATATATATATATATATATATATATATGCTTTTATACACAAATAAAAAAGTTATAAAGTGTTATAAAATATCAGTAGAATTTTTTTATTTTTCTTCCACTACATTATTCGTTCATTTTACATTTACAGTATACATTTCTTTAAAAAAAAAAAACTATTTCCTTCAATGCAATCCATCATATTAACTATTTTTATGGAGTTTTCTTCATCTTAAAAGATGTTGTCTCTTTATAGCAGAAGCTATGTGCAGCTAATAAAAAAAAAACAGTAAAGCTGGGATATTGTAAAATATTTTAATAAATACACTCGTCACAAAATTAGGGTTATTATTTTGTAGTGTACATTTATCAAAAGTGTATTGGCTGAATTGTTTAAAAATATTTGTTTGTATCTTGACAAAGAGCTCTGATTGATGTGAACATTTTGTTCCACATGCATAGTTATTGTAAACTGACCTTGAAATATGTCTTTAATTTTGCTTGCTAGTTCTCTTTCTTGTTTTTTGTTTCCTTTTCCTCTTGCCCTTTATTCCGTCCCCCATCCTGACCTCATTCTGCCCATCGACCTTTCTGCTGCTTTAACTGCCCTCACTGTAACATTTGCCAATGTGTTTTGAAAAGTCTCTCTCTCATTCTGTGTATTTGTCACTTCACTGATGTACGTCTGCTGATTTATTCATGATATGACACTTAATATTATTCACCATGAGAGGAGTTTGCATTCCAGAGTTTCCTCTGGGCTGTGTGTGTGTGCGCGTGTGTGTACTTGTTTAACCTAAATTGTCAGGACCAAATGTCCCCATAAGGATAGTAAAGCTGAAATCACCTACATTGTGGGGACCAGCCAGCGAAGGAAATGGATTAATAAATATAAAAGATGCTTATTTGAAAATGTAAAAATGCAAAAAGGTTTCTGTCATGGGTGTGTTTAGGGGATATAATATGCAGGTTGTACAGTATAAAAACCATTACGCTTACGAGAGTCCCCACAAAGATAGCGAAACCAAGTATGTGTGTGTGTTGTGGTTCAGGTAAACCTCACACCATGGGGACAATATGTAGAAATCAAAATCTAAAAATGCAGAAAGTTGTCTGATAGTTATAGGTTTTTGGGGTAAGGTTAGGAGATGGAATATACAGTTTGTAAAAATCATTATGTCTTGGAAAGTCCCCATAATATGTGACACCCCAACGTGTGCGTGTGTGTGTGCGCGCGCGCGTGCGTGTGTGTGTGTGTGTGTGTGTGTGTGTGTGTATGTGTGTGTGTAAATATAAAACAAAACAAAAGCATTTTCCTTCTTGAAATAAAATAAATGTTCATTGAAATACAATCAAATATATTTTATTTCGGCTGGTTGCCTTGCAACATTTCAAATTTTTGCTTATAGTTGAAGTAAATAAACTAAAAAAAAAAAAAACTAAAACTAATAAATAAAAACACATAGATTAACTTAATTCTTGACACACAAAATCTCATACGCATTGACTAGTAGATTTGTAGCATTTTAGGAGTTACAGAATGTGTTCCAAGCACATGTGAACAAATATGTATGAATCGTGTCAATGAATCATGACCGTTATATGTTTAAAGGGAGCACTGCCACTGTGATATGAACATACACACATCAAAGTGCGGCTGCCATTAAACAGCTTTTATTTTACATGCATGAGTGTGTTTGTATGTGGGTTTGTGTGTGATAGTAAGAGAACCTGTGTGGGTGGATGGGTGCTTTTCTGAAGTGTTTTATGTTTAATTGAGCGGGGACAAATGTGACAGCATTTGTGAGTTTCCATGTGCATATGGATGTAGCAATACTGTTTGTGTGGTAGAAACAGTTAGTGTGAGTTAGCGTGACCCCCCATGTATCCATTTTGAGTTCAAGCTAAGACAACACACCGACCAATCGGAGTCCTCCTCCTTAAGTCCCTCAGTTAAACATGTCTTTCTTCATTTATGTTTCATGTTTTAGAATTGCATCAATTAAAAACAGAACTGACATGCTGTACAAACGGCCTTCTTATTAGAACAAAATTATTCACTCGTCAAAGATTCAATTTGTGTTGTGCAGAAAAAATATATACATATATAATCATGATAAATACAATCGTAAAAAAAATAATCATGCCTATGATCGTCATTGATGGCCATAACATTTTGTTGTATTTCCTCGCATTTCATGTGGATTTTTTTAAAAAAATTTCACGCTGCTTTTTGCAAACAATGATATGGTCTGTCACACTCCAAAAATAAAAAAGCACCACATAAGATTTATGAAAAAAAAGTCAATGATATATGTATTATAGCCATAAACATACCATTATTTAAGTAATTATTCACTGTAAACCCCTTTGCTGTAGTAGCATCATAATGATATATGAGTAAATGATGACACCCTTTTCATTTTTAGGTGAACTTGGTGTGAAAATATGAAAATGTTCTCCTGCTATATGAGTTAGAATTGCACATTGACCATGTTGCACGTCCTGTCAGAAAGATCATCCGTCATTGGCTAAGACAACTGGCATGCCCCTCCTCATCAATCATGCCACTAAACTGGCATGTAGTAACAATTTAATCTCCACAATGTAGCCTCTAAAGTCAAATTTCCACAATCAAAACAATGGAATGGGACAAAACAGATGGACCAAAAGGACAAGAGAAGACAAGACACCATGCCCAAGGAAACTAGAAGACCGTATAGAGGACGAGGAAGCTACAGCCAGAGACTTTGTGTGTGTGTGTGTGTGTGTGTGTGTGTGTGTGTGTGTCTGTGTGTGTGTGTGTGTGTGTGTGTGTGTGTGTGTGTGTGTGTGTGTGTGTGTGTGTGTGTGTGTGTGTGTGTGTGTGTGTGTGTGTGTGTGTGTGTGTCTGTGTCTGTGTCTGTGTGTGTGTGTGTGTGTACTGTATCAGAAGTAGTTTGAGAAGGACTGAGAGTGTGTGAGTGAGTTGGTGTGATGAGACGCGAAGCTTCGCCCTCTGTGTGTGTTTTGATGTTGATGTTGAGCATGCACAGAGAAAGAGCGAGAGAAACGCTTGCCTTTTAATGTTATGCAACTTTGAAGACTGTGCGTTTGAAGTTATGCATGAGTTGGATTCATTTCCAGCCCTTCCTGATTTTTTCCCCCTTTTTTGTTTTGTTTCTCATTCCTTCGTTTTAAGTACAGCATTTGAAGTGTAGCCGTTTTTTCAAGGATATCTGCCTATGTGCCTGTTCTCGTAATGGTCTGATTCCTGTTCATAACTTAATTGTGTCTCTATAACTATTTTTTTCTTCTTTCATACATCCAGCATTTTATAGCTCTCTTTTTCTTGCTTTTACCAATGCCAGCGGTTTATAAATTTAATATGTTTACAATCTTTAAAGCTGGTGTGTCTAATTTTTTTGTTAGTATTAAATTATGTCCCCCTATTTCAGCTTAATTTACAGAGATAACTATATCTAAAACTTTGGTGAGTTGTGCCTCTGTGGCTCTTTCAAAACATTGCTGTGTTTGTTTGACCAGCCCTAGATCTGCTCAACATTGACTTAATGGCTCTAAATTATCTGTGAGACTGTCTGCTTGTCTAACCAATGGAAGATGTTCATTCAAGAAACCTGTTTGAAAACAGCAATCAGTGGTAAAGCAAAGCATAGAAAAAATACCATAGATATTATTTGAAAAGGGCCCAACACATCTCTAGAGATCAGAATATCATTAGCTACATTCACAAAGCCAGTTATAGTCAATATGATTTTCAAATTGTCATGTTCATACATCAGCTAACAGGAGCGACTTAAATATGGACTTTATGAACTGAATGACTCTGTTAAAGCATTAATGCATTGTAATGTTATTATAATGTGTTTGCAAAACTAATTTGCTAATCATCTGGCATAGTTCTTTCAAAGTTATGATCAAACATTATTCCAGTAATGTTAATAGAGCATTTGTTCAAAGTTTTCTGAAGATAGACATGAAAATGCATCCAAACTTAAAGTGTCATGCTCAGCTTGCATAAGAATGAACTGAAAACTCTTTTGTACATGCACCGTCTAGAGTACATGGACCCATTCTAGAGGAATCAGAATGCCATCCTGACTGACGAGAGGAGGAGCTGGGGGTGGAGGAGGGTAATTAGCTCCTGAGAAACGCGATAGCTGCTGATACTACTGAAGGAGCTTATATATGTATACAGTGAGAGGCGTCGTATTCCTATAGGTAGACGTGGATCAGCTGAGAGTCATCTGATGCGAACTTGACTAACTTGAGCATGAGCTGACGCTATGCTTAATTTTTATTACTATAAAAAATGAAAAAAGTGGGTTTGGGGGAGGGGTGGTGGGTAAGCGGTGCAGCGGTGCCGACAATCACAGCAAGCCTAATGTGATACATACAGCAATTTCACAAAAAGCAAGAAAGTGATTAAGCGCTACGTGGTCCTCTCTCTCAAAATGCACACATGGCTTCACATCACCAATATCGTCTGTACAAGTGACCTGCACACTGCAACACAAGACTTTCACTCTCGTTTTAGGACAGAATTTTCACTTGCTTGATTGGGCCACATTTACATTGTTACTAAAGTTTATATTATGCACGACTTGTCAATTTAAACATTCAAGTGATTTTAAAGGATTCAGTAGAACTTGCTTGCTCTCTGATAGACAATTTCTCTGTGCACTCATAGCCAGAGTGCAGACACATAAAGCTGCCTCTCAAACAGCTTGCGAGTACCAAAAGGAGTGCTTTTTCACGGATTATTGCACAAACGGTCAGAAACGCACACAATTGTTAAATGCCCATCTTGGCGAGTACTCACTTAAACACAGTCAGTGATGTCTTGATCGAGAGAGAAAAAAAACGGAATGCGTATCAGAATATTGGATCCATGCATTTGCTCTTAAAGTGACAGCAACCTACTATACCTGCTGCAATTTGTCATTAATGTTAATCAAACAACAAAAGAAAGCAAGAAGAATTTATCTGTATTTAATTTAAACAATGAAGCATTCAATTTGTTACATTTCTGTAGTATTCACGTACCTGAATACTGTTAGACCTACCTGAAAATCTTAAAGCACTCTTTATTTTATTTAATTCGTATTATTTTATAGTGTTTATTTGTGCTTCTTGTAATTTGTTTTGCTCTTGTTTACTTGTCTTTTTTTGTAAATTTAATTCAAGGTCGAAATCAAGCTTCCTTGTGCTGTGTGTAAACTCTTGCACAACAAAATTACCCCATATGTAAAAACACAAATACCTAGAATGAGCAATCTGTTATGAACTGCTCCGAGACTTGGAGGTGAATATCCAAATGCAGCTTTATATAGAATAGTCGTACAGGCAGGGTCAAGAATGAGCAAACAGGACAATGGAGAAGAGACAGAACAAAACCAGATAACAGGCAATGGTCGAGGCAGGCGGCGAGAAGCAAGGTCCAGTAAACAATCCAGGTCAGGGTAAACAGAGAACGATCAGAAAACGGGGTACACAGCCCAAGGTCAAAAAGGCAATAAACAAAACACGGGAAAACGCTCAGAAATGCAGACAACAGTACAACAAGACTTCGCGGTGAGTGAATGAACATGGTATATATAGACTGAGACTAGCAGGATGACAAGACACAGGTGAATAGAATCAGTGACAATGAGGTACAGGTGAGTGTGATCAGTGTGAATTAGTCCAGGCAGTGAGTATGGGAAATGTAGTTTGTGAGGAAGTGATCATAGTCTTATCTGGAGTGCCCTCTGGTGGCTCTCAAGGGCACTCCAGCTGGTGACCGTTACATAGCCCCCCCTTTAAGGAGCGGATTCCAGACGCTCCTCAAATTGTCCATGAGGGAGGTGGAGCGGAGGCGGACCTGGGGGCGGGATGGAGGCCCAGGCCCGTGGAGCGGAAGATAACCTGGAGACTGCGGTGGAGCAGGCTGTGGAGGCGACCAGGGCGGCGAAGACCCCTCGGGCGGCCACGGCGGCGAAGACCCCTCGGGCGGCCACGGTGCAGCAGGACGTGCCGCTGGCCGTGGCAGTGGCGACCCCGGCTCGGGAACAGCAACAGACACCGGCTCGGGAACAGCAACAGACACCGGCTCGGAGGGGGCCATCTTGTCCGTAGACACTGGCTCGGATGAAGTGACGCGAAGCGTCTCTGGCTCGGCAGACGTGACGCGAAGCCTCTCTGGCTCGGCAGACGTGACGCGAAGCCTCTCTGGCTCGGCAGACGTGACGCGAAGCCTCTCTGGCTCGGCAGACGTGACGCGAAGCCTCTCTGGCTCGGCAGACGTGACGCGAAGCGTCTCTGGCTCGGCAGACGTGACGCGAAGCGTCTCTGGCTCGGCCGGAGGCTCAGGAAGGGCCTCCGGGCATTGCAGGATGCAGGAAGTCCTCCTCCTTCGTCTCCGAGAGGGTGCTGGGCTGGACGGGACCAGCGGAGAGGGCTCTGGGCTGGACGGCGCCAGAGGTGAGGGCTCTGGGCTGGACGGGACCAGCGGTGAAGAGGACCTTGGCTCTGGCTGGACGTGGCTGACGTGAGGCTCTGGCTGGACGTGGCTGACGTGAGGCTCTGGCTGGACGTGGCTGACGTGAGGCTCTGGCTGGACGTGGCTGACGTGAGGCTCTGGCTGGACGTGGCTGACGTGAGGCTCTGGCTGGACGTGGCTGACGTGAGGCTCTGGCTGAGGGGATACTGTGGGTTCACGGAGTTCCTCATCTACCACACCTACCGTATACACAGAACCGCTTAACAGAAGGGCCAGTTCAATATAGCTCTCTAATGTCCCGTGAGGCTCATGCAAGGGCATGAATGAACTGAGCGGTTCTGATAGCCCTCCTCGGAAGATCATCAGGCATTCCTCGCTCATAGAGGTGAAAGGTGCCAGCTTGACAAAATCTTCTACGTACTCAATCAAATGATTCCCCTGACGGAGACACAGGATTTGGACTGCTGTGTCCATGGCTGATATCGCTGCTGGATCTGGGTGTGGCGAAGTCTTCTGTTATGAACTGCTCCGAGACTTGGAGGTGAAGATCCGAATGCAGCTTTATATAGAATAGTCGTACAGGCAGGGTCAAGAATGAGCAAACAGTACAATGGAGAAGAGACAGAGAACAAAACCAGATAACAGGCAATGGTCGAGGCAGGCGGCGAGAAGCAAGATCCAGTAAACAATCCAGGTCAGGGTAAACAGAGAACGATCAGAAAACGGGGTACACAGTCCAAGGTCAAAAAGGCAATAAACAAAACACGGGAAACCGCTCAGAAATGCAGACAACAGTACAACAAGACTTCGCGGTGAGTGAATGAATGAACATGGTATATATAGACTGAGACTAGCAGGATGACAAGACACAGGTGAATAAAATCAGTGACAATGAGGTACAGGTGAATGTGATCAGTGTGAATGAGTCCAGGCAGTGAGTATGGGAAATGTAGTTTGTGAGGAAGTGATCATAGTCTTATCTGGAGTGCCCTCTGGTGGCTCTCAAGGGCACTCCAGCTGGTGACCGTTACACAAACATTCATAGGTGAGTCACTTAAGGGGGGTGAAAACAAGCTTCCATACTCGTGATGGTGAATCAGTTGAGTCAGTTTGTAGAATCAATTCAGTTTGCTCAGTTTTTTTTTATAAGAAAAAACAGTTTGTTTATAACCACACTTTGTGTAAGTTGCTGTTAGCCGGTAAATGCCCGTTTTTGAAATTTAAAAATGTTAAAAAATACCAGCATTTGATGAAATTAAAAAAATAACATTTTTAGCACAAAGCAGGCATACAGTAGACAAAATACATTTGCGATTGCACACTTAAATAATGTATCTGTGCGCTCTGATTACTTTCATGTTCATGTTCTGTTACATCCTTCATACTCTACTTACATAGCTAAAACTGTAGACAAACCTGCATTAGAGCAAAAAACAAATATGTGTAAGCAAACAACCCTCATTTACTTTAGAAAACTGGTAAACGACAAGTTGAGGAGTATGATGTAGTCCCTGATGAAAAAGTGTTTCTACATTAAGCCCGGTTGGAAACAGAAATTTCCAAAGTTTGAGACCGTGGATGGAAAGGAAAAAAAATGCTCAAACTGTGCAAGTTCATAAGGCAAGGAACGTTTTTCAAAGAATTTTTTTTTTTTGTTTGTTTGGTGCGGCTTGTGACACAGAAATTGCACACTTCACCTTTGGTATTAGGCATTAATGCATTTAATATTTGCTCAAATATCCATTGACAGAGTTCACATGGCCGCATCTTCTCCACTTTAGCTTCCAGACCTTTTATTACATGTTCCCTTGTGTTCTCTTCCTCTGAAGTTGTGTATGCATATGTGTGTGTCAAGTTGGGAGAGGCTCTATATGTGATATGCACTTTTAATGAGCCCTATTAAATTAAGTGGCAGTTCCCCACAAGACAAAAAAGAGGGTTGCTTAGTATTTAATAGTTCCACCACAAGCTTACATAAGCCTTTTAATTCCGCCGCACTCTCGCACTCACTTTTCCGGGCAGCAACAGGAGAGAAGTTTCCCTCGTTTCACGGAGAGGCACGCAACAGCAATTAGCGGCTCTCTGGAGTCTTAATTAGTCGACCCAAAGACGCGGGCAATCGAGGACCATGCTGACGTTGGTCAACAGCCAAACAAAAATAGATAAAGAAAAGAGTTGCAGCTCCAATTAATGGGCAACTTCAAATGATCTATGCGGGAATGTGTGAAGGACATCATGTGCAAACCTGATGGGTGATATCAGAGCAGTGACAACATGACAGCCAGTGAATACAGTCACTAGGACTGCTGTAGTTACAAAGATTGTGCTGCTGATTGTTATGGTGATGGCAATTGCTCTACAGACAGTTGTGCTAATGACAATGTTGTCATGGAAACAGTAATGTTAATGACTGATAGTGAGATTGCTAGTGGTGAGGATGGGCGTGACCTGATCAGTATCTTCTTTGGTGTAGTAGTCTCTTGATCCCTTGAAACTTCAGGACCTTAATGGTTAGCAGGTTAGCATGGTCCAGTTAGCCCTGATGGAAGATGCTCTAACTACAACATTATGGTGTAGTGAAGATCTCTTGTGAAGAGTTTTCAATTTTGTAATAAACCAGTCAATGTTGTCATGATGGTCATTTTTATGTATCAACAAATGATAAAGTATTTCAGGAATGAGACCTAACACCAAAATCTCTTTCAAGGAAAGTCTGTTCACTCTGCGGCCATATTTGCAATGCCTTTGGCCAGCTATTTCAGGCATCCAAGACCAAGTTTTGTCTATTTGAATGGGGAAATCCTGAAATCTCAAAAACTGCTTGTCAAATTCACATTTAAATAACACATTTCAAATCAGCAAAAAAAAAAAAAACCTGAGATGAACTGTCCCATAAATGTTGTTTCTTATGCTCAAATAGCATTTTAAAAAAGCTTATATTTCAGGCAGAACCAGCTAATGTGCATTTGAGGTCCATTGGTTTTAAAACAACTAAAGCTTCTATTGGCAGCTGCAGTGACACAATGACTTATGGGTGATTGGCTCTTTTGTTTAGAAGACTTCTTCCACCATATTGCATGTTGCACTTTTGCACACCCATTCATAGTAATATGAGTGCACCATCTTGGTATATCCCATTTCCTAAAACCCAGAAACACATTTTCCAGAACATCTTTTCCATCGCCCCAAAGTCAATGTTTTTTTTTTTCATTAAATGCCTGAAATAATATCTGTGGTTTAAACTAGGTCAAGATATCTTCACGTTTTATACGTCATAAATACAACAGTAATAGTCCACTCATGATTTTTTTTTTAAAAGCTTTTACATGATTAATAAAAGACAGTGGCTAAGAATAGACTAAATGGCACTACAGAGGTTATCGGGGACATTTAGAGTCATCACGCGAACAGGTGAACACATCTCATTAATATCCTCCTTATAATAATGTTCTTTAAACAGACACTCAGTGCTAATTCGGACAGGCACAAAACAATAACGAAACCACTGGGCAGGGTTTGCCAATAAGGACTGCCCGACGGCTCAGGGCCAGTGTGAAAGACACTTAGGAGAGTGACAGTTCCATCATCTGTCAGGCCAGTGCTTTCCAAAAGTTTATCATTTGTGCGTGTTTTTAAGGATTGCCAATTGAATCATTCAAGCACAAATTCACACAAAAATTATGTTAACATGCCCATATTGTCAAGTATCATTGTAAACATAGTTGGATACTGTATCTCTTAAATGAATGTAAACAGTCAATAAATATATGTATACATACACGTTGGAAAAAGGGGGTCACACTGGTGTTGTATACTTGCAACCTCTACATTTCAGCTCAGCAGACAAGCCATGCTTCAACTTCTTGTTGGAGTCATTGCATTCAAAATATTATTATTACAGTTTTTCCCTTTTATGAAAATGTGTTTGTGTGTATTACATTGCATGTGTGTTTATACTTTGTCCTTGATTTCCTAGACCTTGGCGGACACAAGTAATATGTGTGCGCGTGTGTGTGTGTGTGTGTAGCCACCGTTCTCGGCTCTAAGTGACAGCACCCTCCCTTGTTGGTGCATCTCTGTCTCAAAGACTAATGGCATGAGGAGAATCAATTACCACCACACGCTGGTACGATGGCAGTCGGGGGGAGTGAGAGGAGGTGGGGGTCTGTGATGGGTGTAACATACTACACTGTCCTCACCACCTGCACACACACACCACTGCTAGTTTCATTTCAGAAGTACTGGCCTAGAAGTCACACCTCACTGGAAGTTTGGCAATTAAGAGCCAAAGAAATGTCTGGCAGTTCCACCCAGGTGTATTTTGAAGGGGTATTTCTGGAATGTTTGCCCTTGAGAGGAAGAAAGAACGTACGCTTACAAATACACTTACTGTACATACCTGACATACAAATGTGTCCCTCCTCGTTCTGATGCAGTTCCGTCATCAGGCCTTGTGGGATGCTGCTCGCCTCAAAGGGCATTCCAAACCAACCACAGATACAGAAGGCACACAAAGAAAGGCTTAATTTTGCAATTAAAACGTAGTTACAAAATAATTTAATTCAGTTGTTCATATATTTGTAAAAACACTTAAAAAAGGTAACACTGACAAGGAAAGACAAATTTTGAAAAATACCTTAAGAGGAGCTAAGACCCATTGGGAAGCCCATCGTCATGCTGAGACAAAATATGTGCATGGGTGAGAAGACTTGGCGTGAGTCAAGTCTTGTCACCTAAGCCCCTCAATTCGCACACCAAACCAAACCAGTTTAAACATTTAGCATTATCTCAAAATTGTATGAACATGCAAACTTGTGAAATGCTAGCTATAAAATTAGCCTTAGCAGGTAGAAAGAGCGGGACATTTTTATGATGTAATGTTTCGGACTCCAAGAAGTTGCATATGTATTTACAGGAACACTGGCAACTAAGTATCACATGCTTGAACGTTGATTGCTGATTCGTATGCACAGCCAAAAAAAAAAAAACATGATGTTCACTGACTGCCATTACAAGAGGAAGAGTTGACTTTTGACTCGATACTGAAATGCTAGAGCAAAGTAGTATTTGAATTTTCTAAAATTACTAGTACTAAACGGCAACTTTGATTTAATTATACGTTCTGGAAAAACATTATGAAAATATTTACAACAAAAAAATGGAGTAGATTTGACTTAGTACAGAAATTACTAGTAAATAGAGAACATAGTTTTAAGTACAGGCTAAACACAAATTCTTAAATAAAACATACTTTGTTTCAAGGAAATGTTTCTTGTTCTGTAAAATTTGCTCAAATAATGCTTATCTTTTTTGATGTCACAGACACACCAGGGCTGTTTCTCAATATGCGTTCTTGTCTGTACTTGTGCTGTTGTGGAATTCATCATTCGCTGCTTAAGGACTGTTCCAATTCAAAGTTCACTTCTAGCCAAGTCCAGTTCAAATCCCCAGATCTGTTCTTGATCCACCCCTTTTATCGAGGATGCATCAAGAGGTGACTTGTGCAGACTTGAGACAGCCAGGTATCCCAGAATGCATCCAGCACCAACCAACAAGTGTCAATAGCGGAGGTGATAACCTGGTTATTTAAAAAAATAATACTGTTATTGTGTGAAGAAATGTGGTTTCAGGTGAGAATGTAGCTGTTTAAAGCTCAAATCTGTGGTTTATTTATAAAGACAGCGCCTATTTGAAAATTTGATCTGCTGTTTTCGAAGTTGTGCGATCCAGTCGATCACTGGGCGCTCAGCGGTCATTTAGCCCGCCTCGAACAACCTTTCCTCGGCTAGTCCTTTTGACGTTTGCCACTGGCTCTGATGTCTCTGTAGTGGTTTAACATGATATATAATTAATCTTCTGTATATCTAACAGTTGATCTTTGGTCTCATGAATCTATCATTTGTTCCCTGGCTGAAAAACAAAAAATTGTTTTGGCTGAGGGCAAAGTTAAGTTTCATGACTTTATATATTTAGGCTATTTAACTTAACCATTGTCGCCTACTAGCGCTTGACTTGTATATTTGACTGAATTTTTTGCTTTATTTCTTATCGTATAGTTTCTTATACATTGTACTTATACTTTTATAATCATATATACTTTTATAATTGTTATGAACAGACTTCACCAGCTCTGCTCACCTTGGTGGTTGGCTCCAGCGATCTCCTTCGTTTGGAACACTGTATACTGTATACTCACAAATGTCCTTCCTGTGTGTCTACGTCTCACCTGCTCCCCTGTGTGTTTGAATCCTCCGTTGTATTGGTAAAGGAAATAGAAACATTTAATCATCCATCAACTAATCATAGAACTGTTCAACTTTTAATTCACTCATCTGCTTTGCTTATACCTGCACTACCATTATTGTCAGTAAACACCTGCTGTTTAGTTCAACTAACTTCTCTGTTTCTGAGTCTGGTATCCTGACATCTGGATTTATGAATAATGTTTACTTGTTTAAGTATTTAACATTATTTGTGAAGTAATACAGCTTTTTAAATTGCTTACACACTTAAACTAGTACTTAAGGCACACTAACCATTCACTCATGTACGTAATCTTCAGACCAAATCTGCTAAACTGCAAGAACATTACACTCAGTTTGCATTTTTAAAACAAACTTAATGGTAAACACAGTTCTGTACATTAGACACATAATTCAAAAACGAACAGTTCAGTGATGATTCAGTTCAGTTCAATAAAATTGTGCATACATGTGTACAGTGTATCTGTGCACATACATGTGGACCTGTGAGTGCAATGACAAACTCCTGCACACTGAACAAGCAAAAGACACAAGCGAATAGTGCCGTTTTTGGCTAATCACTGTGTAGAGTAGAGTTACTAAGCAAAAACACAATTTTTAGAAAAGTTAGTTTTGTTAGTTAAACGTGTTTGCTTTTGCTACAGATGTGTGACGTTTTGCATCTTGTGTGCGTCTTTTCTGTTTTGTGTTTAGGGTTTTGAGAAATGGAGATAAAGTTTCAGAAATGTTGTGTAAGCAATTTAAAAAAAACTGATAAAGTGTTAAAATATCTGATCAAATATCTGATTAGATAAATTACATTTAAGCATGGTGTTGCCATATGGCAACATACTCTTTGTGTTCATTTCCTTGCCACTATCTCTTTAAGAAAACATCCTCGTGTTTTTTTGTTGAAATGAGAAGAGCTTAGTTTAGCCAATGATGTGCTTTGGTTAAGTCAGATGACATGCAGCTTTATTCTGTGGCGCGATTTTTGACAGACTGCCGTCTCTTGTTGGTAGTTGCTGAAAGCAAACTAAAACGTCAGTAGCAAACAAGGACCAGCCCATCACACAGTCTACACACAATTTTTTTTTTTATGATGACATATTCACGATTCAAAAAAGTTTTTATTAAATTAGTTTTTGGTAAATCGATCAAATGTCCAAGCGGCAACACTATGCAATAGTTGAATGACATTATTGCAATAGTTTAGCTAGCTAGAAAGGTCAGCTGCAATCTGTTAAGCTGTAACAATAACAACATTAATGCTAGTGATATAACGTTGATTAGTCATATGTTAAGGACTGCCAATATGGCAAGCTGTTTTAACCTTTATTCATTTCCAGGATATTTAGTATACTAGAAAACAATTTAATTGTTGATATCTGTAATTGTATTTCCACTAGTTGTCACCATAGGCTGCCATTCAAAATCTATTGCTGATATCAAGAATTGATTTATTACTTGTAGAAATGTCATTTTTTTATATCAATAATTACATTGTTACTAGTAAAAATGTGAATTCCTGAGATCAATAATTCAATTGTCACTAGTTGAAATGTCTATTCTTGAAATCAACAATTGAATTGCTACTAGTAAAAAAAAATATTTTTGATGTCTGAAAATGTAATTCTGATATCAATATTATTTCAGATATCTAAAATGGCTTTCTTAGTAACAATCACATTCATGATATCAGAAATTAACATTGTCACTAGTAGCAATAATATTGTTGATATCAAGAATAGACATTTCAACTAGTGACAATTTAATTATTGATATAAAAAATAAAGTTTTTTAACTAGTAAGAATTGTATTTTTGATATATGAAATTGGAATTTCAACTAGTAAGAAATCAATCCTTGATATCATCAATTGATTTTGAATGTCTGGTGACATTTCACTATTGAAAATACAATTACAGATATCAAGAATTATAGTTTTACTATTTGAAATTCAATTATTGATATCAAGAATTAGCATTTTAACTAGTGAAAATTGAATTGTGGATATCAAGAATTAGCATTGTTACTAGTGAAAATGTAATTTCTAATATCAAAAATTGCCATTGTTATAGTAGAAATATAATTCCTGATATCAAGCACTATCATTTTAACTTGTAAAAATGGAATTGTTGATATCAAGAATCAATATCCTGGAAATGAATAAAAGTTAAAACGCCTTGCTATACATGTATTATACATTTGTATCATGGAAAAAATCTAATTTAAATGGCAATTTCTTTTTCTAAATATTTCGACTAGCCTATATGTTGTTCCCGTATGGCAACATATCATAAAGTACATTAAAATAATATTTTCTTTTTCAAAATTTCTTTTTACAGCACTTCAAGTTAAGTCATTCTAAGAAAAGAAAAAGAGTAAAATATTTTTCCATAATGTCATAATGTGTGTGGTAGAGGGTTAACTTTGTCATTTTCATTCAGATTTGCAAATGTATTTGAGCACAAATAATTACAAATAAGCAAAAACAAAAAAAAAACAACGAGTTAAATTAAATTAACTAATTAATATTCGATCAGAAAATTTGTATTATGCCAGTTTCTCAGATTTACATTAATAATGTATGACATAGTCTGAATTCAAACAGCAAATTACACACATCACAAGTGTGATATTTGATTTTCATTACTCATTCTGTATTTCAGTGCACATATATGGATTCAGGCTGGATGTGGTGATGAGGTTTATATAATATTGAAAAGAGACATGCTAACAATGTCATAATGTTATCAATAACAAAAGTAAGTAAAAACACCCAACATTTGTATGTTAAAAATATCACATTAAGTATGTAGGGTAAAAACATTATCACAATCTTTTCACAACTTTAAAAGTTTGACAATGTAATCGTGCCAGCTGTGTACAGTATCTGTTGGACCTGTAAGCCCGAGTGCTGCTTTTACACTTTGAGTGTGTGTGTGTGTGTGGTTCTGGTAAAGCCTATTTATGGGGACAAAATTAGGAAATTAGGAAAACAGCTTATAACAAGTGATACTAGGGTTTTGTTTTCGTTTTTTTATCTAAAAATGCAGAAACATTTCTGTGATGGGTAGGTTTAGGGGTAGGGGATAGAATATATATTTTGTAAAGTCCCCATAAAACATAGAAACCCAATATGTGTGTGTTTATGTGTGTGAGAGAAAGAGACTGGGAAAAACTCAGCTGAAAGATTCCTGTTTGAGAACTTCAAATGTTTTGGCTTTTGATGTGAAGCATGAAGCCTTTGGGTTTCAAATGTCTTTGCCACGCACACACACATACTCAGGAACACAGAAATCAAGTCTAAGAGGCTGAGCAAGGTGTCTCTCCCCTGATCTTAAATGCAACTTTAAAAATATCCATCAAACCGATCAGAATCTTTCTCACACCCACCACATCAAAAAACAGCTGATGAGAGGAAAGTGTAAGAAACACATGTAATGGACAAGAGTTAAAGGGATAGTTCACTCTAAAATTATGTTTTATCAGCAAATTTCGGGAGGAGCATATTCAGATAATCAACCCAATCAGCGCGAGGAGGCTTATAGAGGCGACTTACCTATGTTCCAGGACAGCTCGGGGTCCTCTCCTTAGACAGCACGCCAAATGAGCATATTTTATACTATACTTGATTATATGTAAGTGAGAATTTGTGAAATGAAAATGAAGTTGTAATTTACTCGCCCCTGGTGTTGTTTTAATGCTGTATGCCCTTCTTTCTTTTATGGACCACAGAAGGAGAAAAAAAAATGTCCTACTCGTGCTCATTTTTCATTTTGGGATGAACTCGCTTTAGGTGGGCAGTTTTATGCACTGAAAACGAGGCAGATTTCTAGTTCAGTAATCAATATATCCAATCGAAATTTCCAAAGATATTACCTTTTTTTGACCATAGTAGGAATGTAATCATATTCTGTCATAATCCTAAATCACATTTAGTAGGCTGTTTAGAGTAATGTGCAGCCCTTTCTTTCCACTCAAATAGTACTAATCAAAAGTAATGCTCATTTCAAACACAAACATAACCATTTTTTAGAGAATACAAAAAGAATATATAAAATGTAATGGACAGAAATGTGTTTACTAAAATTTAAATTTTAGTAATATTATGACATTATAAAGATATTTTCAGCCTCTAATCCTAAAAAACTTATAAAGAAAAAAGGGTAACACTTTAGAATACTGTTGAATGTGGTAGTTCACTATTAGCTAATCAGTAACTACTATTTTTCATACTTTTCTGAAGACTAAGAATGACTATACATGTTCATAATTAATATCAATAATGCATAATGTATAATATAAGGTAATGGTAACCCATTATTAATGAATCAAGTGTCACTACATCCTTCTGAATAAACTACTAATAATTTGGATCAGTATTTTAAAGTGAAAAGCTTGATAACTACCTTATATTGACTAAAGTCATTGTAAGCTTTTGATGATTTTGTAAAGTTTTGGATAGTAATGACTCAAGTGTTACTACATCTTTCTAAAGGAACTACTAATTATTTGGATCAGTATTCTAAATTGAATATCATAGGAACATAGTAATGACTAAAGTGTTACTAAATCCATCGGAAGGAATTACTAAAAATCTTAGAAAAATCTCAAAAGTTTTCTATGACTTCAGTCAATATTAGGTAGTTATGTTTTTTTCACTTTGGAAAACTGATCCAAATAATTAGTAGTTATTTTAGAAGAATGTATAGTAACACTTGAGTCATTACTAGTAGGTTACTGTTACCTATTATTAGACATTATGCATTATTCATGTTAATTATACCTGTATAAAGTAGTTCTCTGGGAGGTTTGAAAAAAAAATAGTAGTTATTGATTAGCTATAGGGAACTACCACATTCGACTAAGCACTAATACTTATTTGTTAATCAGAGTTTCTTGTTAGTAAATTGTAGTTACTAGAAAGTTAATAGTGCATTACTCACTTGTTCCTGTGTAGTTATTCATTAATGAAGGAACAGTATTCTAAAGTGTTTCCAGAAAAACATAACAGATTGACAAGTGTAATCACATTAAGATAAGAGGAGATACGGGGGTCCATGGCTCTACCATTGGAGAAAGTGTAATGGCTAACTTGGACATGTGCTTGATAACCAATCACAAAAACATCCTTGACGTCATTGACTGTGACACAACTCGGAGCAAGATTCAATCACTGCTTGCGGATACATAGCAAGGAAATGAATGAGAAGTGCCATAAATTGAATCATACCTGTCGCACACTTGTATGTTTTCTTCTCTTATAAAGCAGCATTTTTAAGGAACTTAAATATACAATGATAATGAACTAAATGACAAACAGGTGTATTGATGCATACGTGTCCATGGTAACTAAAGACTGGCGGGAAACTAGAAAAAAAAACTGGTAACTGAAAAGAAACAAACTAAAAATCCATGACAATTAAATTAAACTCCAACAGAACGTGACACAGATGGGCTGTCGATTTATTAAATGATGAGCTATTTCCTAACAAAAGCAGTTTATTCAGCCTCTCCTCCACTGAAATAAAAAAGTCCTCTTGTCTCCTACCCTTTTTTCAGGTAAGGTTGAAGGCTTGCCTACAAGTGGCTTTGATTTGACGTTGGCGGAAGATCGCAGAATAAAGTCTAGCATTTGAGTCTGTTTGTTTGGATTAAAGTGCACAAATCAAATTGATTACTTTTTTAAATTTACAATTTGTCTTGTTTAACATTGTAATATGTCAAATGTTATAATTTCATATCAAGTAGATGATAAACAAGACCATTGATATGACAATTAAATACAATAGAATCAATATATCAATGTCATGATTTTGATATTTATAGGTCTTTAACCTAGAACATTCCTTTACCAAACAAATAAGCACCCAAAACACAACAACAATAAAACCTCCCAAGTGTTTTCACTAAAAATAGTTGAAACACGGTTCATCCACACACACACATTGACTATGTGATGGACCTGTGTCTTTAACAGTGCTTGTGTTGACAGCTCTTGACATACAAATATTTTTGGTCATAATGTTTCTGCTTCTGAGGTTTGACAGACTTTCGGGAAGAGATAAGTGCCTTCTGACTGTCATTGCTCTGAGGTCAGTGTTTGAGACACTGGTTTGAACCTCAGTGCTTTACACGATTTCAACTATGTGAGATGCTCCATATACTCATCTCTGTGGAAGCCACAACAGTCTGGGTGGATCACTTCACACACACACGTTGGGTTTTCATGTTTTATGAGGACTTTACAATGACATGATTTTTATACTGTACAAACTGTATATTCTATCCCCCAACTATACCCCTACTCCTAAACCAACCCATTACAGAAAACCTTCGGCATTTTTTTACATTTCCAAAAAAGTATGATTTATAAGCTGTTTTTCTCATGGGGACCAAAAAAAAAAATGTCCCCACAAGGACAAGGATTTGGGGACATCTCTGATCTGATTTGGGGACATCTCTGATCCCCCCCCCACACACACACACAAACACTGAATGCTCCCTCCAATTGCATAACAGTTTGATGGATGACATGACTCTGATACACTCATATTTAAAGTCATAAAGTTTTTAGAATTTTTTTTCAAAACTTAGAATGTTAGTTGCTTTTTTGTGCCAAAATATTAAACGTTATTTGTTTCATGTCCATTTTCAATCGCTCAGGATTAAACTGTCTGTAAGATCTTACTTAAATTGGAATGTAAAGTAATCACTAAAGGCTTAGTAACTACTAGCTAGTTTGTAACTAAATCTCTTCTTAATTTGGTTGCAGCTCTTTTTTAAGTGATCCATTGTCACATAATATGGCATTTACCTTCAATCTAATAACAGCATTCAAATTGATAAGCAGAGGTTGTGTTGAAACACTGTGCATTTTAGTTTTTCCTGTTTAGGTTGATTCCAACTTATTTTGCCTCACGTAAACTAACGGCAAAAATATGTTTACATTTAAATATTATACTTTATCATGAAATAACATAAAAATGGGTTTTTATATGTAAATAACATTCAGAAACTTTATTTGAAATAATGTTTTCATCTCTGAATTCATTTATTCATTTAATGTTCTCTGTCTTAAAATGTAAGGAAATGTAAATGTAAAAAGGATGTGTTTCTAAGCCATTGAAATCTGTCAGATAACAGAGGAGCTAATTAATGCAATTCAATCAATCTGCTGTTTTATTCCAACTGTTACTCCTGGTATTTCTGTAAATATTTAGTTTTATTGAATTTGTAGAGTTATGTTTAAATAATTTTAATGGTACAGCGCAAATACGTTTAGTAGTACGACAATTATAATTTAGTGCTCCTTTATGTCACAAACACAGGAGAAAGACAAGGAATGAAAGGTGAACGGGGCATATAAAGGGTGTGTTGATGAGAAAGTGCAGGTGCAGCGGATCAATCCTCTGGTGATTGTAAACGAGTGGGCGGGTCCTGGTGATTGAGGATGATTGGGGCTGTGACGGGGTGGCTGACTCTGTACCCCCTCCTCCATGGCTGGCTCCTGATGGCTGACGAACTCTGCGACGGGGTCGGCCTCGACCTCAGGGGGCTGGACGGTCAGGGTGATCTTCGTGGAACTGGGTGAGTAGCAATGGGTCCAGGATGTCATCCCGAGACACCCAGGAGCGTTCTTCTGGACCATATCCCTCCCAGTCGATCAGGTACTCAAGGCGGCTGCCCCTGTAGCCTGTAGGTGACCTCGTTGACCTGCCTCTGCATAGTGTATGACCTGGTCACTGCATAGTGACCTCCCTATGTAGCGGGGACTCAGCTTACGGCAGGGCAGGCAAAGACAGATATCGTGGGTGGAGAGCCAAACCCTTTGTCCCGGCTGGTATTGGGTGGCTTCAGCTCTACGGACATCCACTTGGAGTTGATGTCTTCGCACTGCCCACTGGAGATGCACGTGCACTGAGTCCCATACCCTCTTGCTCTCTTCTAATCAGTGATTGACAGCTGGAACCTCAGAGGGTTCTCCGGACCAGGGGAAGAGAGGAGGTTGTTAGCAGAGGATACATGGGAACGGAGTAAGCCCAGTGGTGGATTGGCACAGGGAATTCTGGGCATACTCCACACAGGGGAGGTAGCGGTTCCAGTTGTCTTGGTGCTGGTGGCAGTATGACCGCAGGTATCTTCCGATCTCCTGGATCTTGCGCTCAGTCTGGTCGTTGGTTTGCGGAGGGTAACCTGATGATAGATTAACTGAGATGCCTAGGAGTTTGTAAATGGCCTTCCACACCTTATGGGAGACCATAATGACGGAATACTTGTTGGAACAGAATGCGGTGGGCAGGCTTGAAAGGGATGAGTTTACAGGGCTTGAAGAAGCGGTCGACGACGACAAATACACAGGTCTGATGCTTGGACAGAGGAATGTCTGTCATGAAGTCAATGCTAAGGTGGTACCAGGGACATCTGGACCAACTTTCCCCTGGGTAGCTTCTTTGGCGTATTGGTGATGGTACAGACTGAGCACCCTCTGACGTATCGGGAGATATCCTGGGCCATGTTGGGCCACCAGTAGTGATCCTTCAGGAGAAAGAGGGTTCACTGGCTCCTTGGGTGTCCAGAGCCCGGTGAGGTGTATGCTGAGTCCATGAGGAACAGACGGCAGGCGGATGGTACATACAAACGTCCCTCAGGACCTCTTGGGTTCGGTGCGGGTGGCTTGGAGGATCTGATCATCGAGGGACCATTGAATTGGGCTGACTACCATGGCTGGAGGGGGAACTAGTTCTGGAGGACAGGTTTCAGGTTCAGGATGATACAGATGGGATAAGGCATCCGCCTTGCAATTCTTGGTACCGGGTGAAGAATAACGCCCAACGGGCTAGTCGTGGGTTGAGCCGCTTGGCCTCTCTGAGATTCTCTAGGTTCCGGTGATCGGTGAGGACCTTGAAGAGGTGATGACCTCGAAGCGGTGATGAGCTCCCTCCAGCCAGTGTCTCCATTCCTCCAAGGCGAACTTGATGGCGAGCAGCTCACGATTTCCGATGTCGTATTTCTGCTCCGCCGGGGACAGCTTCTTGGAATAGAAGACGCATGGCCTGCCGCTGGGATAGTACCGCTCCAACCCTGGTGGTACACGGATCAACTTCGACCATGAATGGGAGTTCCTGATTGGGGTGCACCATAATTGTAGCGGTCATGAAGGCATCCTTCAGGTGTTGGAAGGCTTCGGTGGCTAAAGGGTACCAGGACAGAGACTTGGGCCGGTTCCTGAGGAGTGACGTGAGAGGTGAACAGAGGAGACATTGGAGCATTGGAGTTCCTTGACAGTGACCGGTTGGGGCCAGTTGTGGATGGTGTCCATCTTCCTCTGGTCCATCTGGATACCTTGTTGGTCGATGATGTAACCGAGGAACTGGACAGATGGTGTGTGGAACTCGCACTTCTCCAACTTGAGATTAAGGTGGTGTTCTCTCAGCTTCATGATGGCCTGCGTCATGTGGTGGCAATGTTCGGCCAGGTTCTGGGAGTAGATCAGGATATCGTCAATGTAGGCGATGACGAAGCGCTGGAGGTACTCCCGGAACACCTCATTCATGTAGTCTTGGAATACGGAGGGTGAGTTGGACAGGCCATACGGCATTACCTGGTACTCGTAGTGGCCTGCCGGAGTGATGAACATCGTCTTCCACTCGTCACCCTCGCGTATCCGAATGAAGTTATAGGCGCTCCGCAGGTCCAGCTTAGAGAAGATGCCAGCCCCACGGAGCTGTTCCAATGTGGCAGGGACCAGAGAAAGAGGATAACTGTATTTAACAGTCTGTGCGTTAAGGGCCCGGTAGTCAATCACTGCCGCAAGCTTCCGTCCTTCTTGGCCCCGAAGAAGAAGCTGGATGCGGCAGAGGATGTCAATGGATGGATGAAACGTTGTTTGAGAGCCTCCTAAATGTACTTCTCCATGGCCTTCTGTTCCGGGATGGACAGTGGGTAGATTTTACCCTTAGGTGGCGTCGCCCCAGGCAGTAGGTCGAAGGCGCAGTCCCATGGCTAATGATGTGGAAGACGGGTCACCAAGCATTTGCTGAATACATCCGGGAACGCCCAGTACTCTGGAGGAATTTCAGTTTTACTCTCGGTCTCAGGGATTTCGATGGAGGTGGAGTTCAACTTGAGACTAGATGAAGATTTCGAGGGATGTCGACAGGTTCGACGTGTAGACGGTTTGATCACAGATGACAGACAGTTCTGGAAGCAGGAAACACTCCATTGTAGAATCTCTCCAGAGTTCCAATTTATGGTGGGTTTGTGCTGGGTCATCCAGGGGTGTCCCAGGATGATGTCAGCGGTGGATCCTTCCAGCACCACGAACGAGATCTTCTCCTCATGCAGGCAGCCAACACATGGAGCATGGCCCAGCGGCTTGCCAAGGATGATGTGAATGGCTAATTCTTGTGAACAGCGTTTCATCTGGAGGTTGAGTCATTGGAGAAGTTGATGAGAGATGAAGTTCCCTACAGACCCAGAGTCGATGATTGCTTGCGCTGAAACGAGAAGTTTTGGGGTTAGAATTTGGACAGGCGTGCAAGTGAGAGGTGCAACTTTGGGCAGAAACTATATGGCACTCACCGCTGGGCGTAGTGGTCGTATCGGGCAGTTGGTGATGATATAACCTTCTCCCCCACTATACAGACACAAGTGCTGTGTTAGTCTTCTTTGACGCTCACCGTTGGACAGATGGTAAGTGTCTACCTGCATCGTTTCTGGTGCTGGAAGGGCGACAGATGGAGAGATGGGCGGAGGATGCTAAGCGAGTTGACCCAATGAGTGGGCTGAAAGACGTTGAGAGATACGCACAGCTTTCTGAATAAATCTCTTCAAACCGACGGTGTCGTCATAACTGAGGATCTAGTGGTGCACTTCCGGGTTCAGACCCTGGCTAAAGGCTGTCAACAGAGCCTTCTCATTCCAACTGCTAGATGCCGCCAACGTGTGGAACTGCAGAGCATAAGCATTTATAACATTATTACCTTGGCGGAGGTTGAACAGCCGATCATGGACGGGTAACAGGAGTCACAAAAACAGGAGGAGACAGACAGGTTTAGGTGCACACAGTGTTTATTAAAAGCAGAGTGGTGTTGGAACAACGGGAACCAGATGATGGTGAGAGGATGGTGACTTGTAGAATGATGATGGTGACTTAGCTGGCGATGACTGAATTGGATTTTCTGTGCAGATGACGAGTGAACACGAAGACAGGTGATTTGGATCAGAATCAGGATGACAGACGGAAGACGGATAGGAGACTGGATACAGGACGAGACGATCTCAGGTGAGTAGATTGTAAGGAGTCTGACATAAAGTAGTATATACTGCAACGAGACCAGACAAGGAGTGAAAGGTGAACGGGGCATATAAAGGGTGTGTTGATGAGGGAGTCCAGGTGCATCCAGTCAGTACTCTGGTGATTGTGAACGAGTGGGTGGGTCCTGGTGATTGAGAAATGATTGGGGCTGTGACGGTGTGGCTGACTCTGTGACACTTTACGTTGCAAGACTTACAAATACATTAAGGTTCCCTTTGTAAAGGGTTTATAGAGGTGTTTATTAATAACTAATAAGTCATGTACAAATGCATTATAAATTGTTGATAAGCTGTTATAACTGCTTGAATTAAAAGGGCGACTTTAACGCAGTACCTGCCAAATAGTGAGTCATTTTTAACTGACATGTTAAAAAAATGCTTAAGATACAACTCACACACAGCTGGTTTAACCGGCCCCTAGTGTTTAGGAATAATTAGTATCTATCCTACTTTCTCATTATTACCTCACCAGGACTGGACGGGTTAAATTTCTGACCACTGCATAGGCATCATTGATGTGCAAATGTTTCAGGGTTTTGTCATCAGAAATTCAAGGATTTCAGAAGTCATTTTTGGCATTTAGTTTAATGGTCTTTTTGGACTGTGAAGGAAGTTTTAAGTTCTAAAAAAATGTATTCATAGCACATCAATCTCTTTATTTCAAATGATCAAGATATATGAGATCTCTCACAATATAATACAGGTCCTTCTAAAAAAATTAGCATATTGTGATAAAGTTCAATATTTTCCATAATGTAATGATAAAAATTAAACTTTCGTATATTTTAGATTCATTGCACACCAACTGAAATATTTCAGGTCTTTTATTGTTTTAATACTGATGATTTTGGCATACAGCTCATGAAAACCCAAAATTCCTGTCTCAAAAAATTAGCATATTTCATCCGACCAATTAAAGAAGTGTTTTTAATTTTAAAAAAAGTCAACCTTCAAATAATTCTGTTCAGTTATGCACTCAATACTTGGTCGGGAATCCTTTTGCAGAAATGACTGTTTCAATGTGGCGTGGCATGGAGGCAATCAGCCTGTGGCACTGCTGAGGTGTTATGGAAGCCCAGGATGCTTCGATAGCGGCCTTAAGCTCATCCAGAGTGTTGGGTCTTGAATCTCTCAACTACAATATCCCACAGATGCTCTATGGGGTTTCGTGCACATGCCTGTACATGGTGGCTCTGGATGTTTCTACTCCAGACTCAGTCCACTGCTTCCGCAGGTCCCCCAAGGTCTGGAATCGGTCCTTCTCCACAATCTTCCTCAGGGTCCGGTCACCTCTTCTCATTGTGCAGCGTTTTTTGCCACACTTTTTCCTTCCCACAGACTTCCCACTGAGGTGCCTTGATACAGCACTCTGGGAACAGCAGTCAGGTCGGCAGTCTTACCCATGATTGCGATTTTGAGTAATGAAACAGGCTGGGAGTTTTTAAAAGCCTCAGGAATCTTTTGCAGGTGTTTAGGGTCAATTAGTTGATTCAGATGATTAGGTTAATAGCTCGTTTAGAGAACCTTTTAATGATATGCTATTTTTTTGAGACAGGAATTTGGGGTTTTCATGAGCTGTATGCCAAAATCATCATTATTAAAACAATAAAACACCTGAAATATTTCAGTTGGTGTGCTATGAATCTAAAACATATGAAAGTTTAATTTTTATCATTACATTATGGAAAATAATGAACTTTATCACAATATGCTAATTATTTGAGAAGGACCTGTATATATAATCTACAGACTATAGCCCAGAGTCAAAGATGGAATCTTGTCAGAACACATTGTTTACATGCAAGTTCTTAACCCTATAATGCTTAATAAGCAGACAATGCATGGGGTCAAAACGTGTTAACACGGTTTCCTTTATCTGAGTTAGGTCATAGACAGCTTAGGCATACACAGCTGATCGACACAGCTACAGATGTTTGCTCCTTACCCCGATTTCGGCATTGTAAACACATAAATCTGCTTTCTGTTGGCTTTTTTTTATTGTGCTTGTGTGATGCGTAACAGTAAAGCTGATTTAAGAGCATCTTGTAAAAAAAAAAGTCTTGTAAATTTGCATTGGATTGCCAGGTTATTGGTTTGCATGTAAACCGGGACAGCAGGTTAATTCATCAAACAAATTTTTGGGAGTTATCAGCGTATCAGTGTGTATATAAACATGCTCAATCTCAATTTCTTTCTTCCTCTTTCTCCTAGCCTTTCCTGACAGCAAGCACTACACAAAACCACACTGGATGGGAGACAGAACCATGGTGGCCAGAAATCCAGCCAAACCTCTCTGCCGGAGTTTCCCGGGGTTAGGGAAACTTTTTTTCTTCAGAACTGTTCGTAAGATCTAACCCACATTTGTGAATTCCAAATCTTGAATGTATTCTGTTTTGTCTTAATGATAAGGATTGAGAAATTACACCCAGTTTACTTATGGGCTACACTTCTGATTGTACAAGCTCTCTGTGGCATTGCTTATGCGTCTACGCATGTGGTTGAAGTAAGACTAATCACTAAGTTTCTGTCTACGCGTGTGCATGTGAGTTTGCAAGCGAGCGGTTGGACCCCGCCCTGAGGGACAGACATTGCACTGCACTGCATCCATCATAAAGTTTTTTTCAAGATTTTTAAAGAAGCAATTTTAATATGCATGTGCTGTATGTGAGAGTTTATTGGGAATGCATATGCTTTGTGTTTGTGTGTGTCGGAGTGTGCTGTAGGACCCACCCAGGGGACAACAAAGCAGCACCTCGTTTCACATTAAAAGCTGGAGGCTCACACGAAAGCATGTGTGTGCGTGTACTGTATCCCTCTATCTTTCTCCTCTCTCTTCCCCCTACCCCAACAACCCTTCCAAATAAATAAGAATTTTTGATTACAGTAACAAGCCCATAAATTATGCAGGCCAGCAGCCGATGAAGAGCGTTTGAAAGACGGCCTGTTTTAACCTTTTCCTTGCACACTCGGTCTGTCTCTCTCTCCGGGCCGGGAAAAGATGCAAGTATGAGCCGGGGGGAAGTGTGTGTGAAAACAGAGGAAGCGATGGTGAGAACAAATTAAAGAAGGCCACTAAGGATAGATAAAGAGAGAAGATGGTATATTTCAGGAATGTGTCAAGTAGTAAGTCTTTTAGTAAGGCTGACTATTATATCTGGATTTTTTTATTACATTTTTAGCAAGAAAATTTGTCCAACTGGATGATGTTCTTAAAATCAGCTCTAATTCAAAACCTGAATCAGTACTTACTTGAAGAAACTTCTAATGCTGTTCCAAACCAGTATGTATTTCTTTCTTCTGCAAAGAACAAAAAGAGCTATTTTGAAAAAATGTTGGTAACTGAAAATGTCATTGTAAACTTTAAAAAAAACACTGAGGTATTTCTCAAATTATCTTATTTTATGTTTCACAAAAGAAAGACAGTCAGATAGATTAGGAATGAGCTTGGATAAATGATTGCATCATTTTCATTTAAGGGCGAACTATCCCTTCAAAACTGTCCTTCTGACAAACCCACCCAGTAAAATATAAATGTCTGTAGCATTGCGTATCCCTTGTTCATTCACAACATAGCATTAAACCTTGTGTAAGTGTGCTTGAGGACAGTATGTCCTTTCTGTGACAGTAGCTGTCAAGAATTTCAGCTTTAATCGTAAGATGTTGATATGTTGTTGATATTAAAGCTGTATTCAGTAGATATGGTGCTAATTCAAAATGTTTTACACATAAAGAAATAGCCTATATTGTGTTTTTTGTCAGGGATGTGTTGCAGCCTTCAGTACGTTCCAACTTGAAACTTATGTTCCACGTGGATTGCATAAATCTGAGAAAAAAATGTTTAGGGGTGTTTCTTTATGACGGACACTAGCATGTTAGCAATAGGATTCAAAGCCCCAAATGCGACTTCTGAAGGTATATGCTATTTTTTGTGATAGCTTTCTAAGTAACAGACTGAAATTTAAGTAATTATTCAACTAAAATCCTCCACTTTCCTATCGCTCCCAAATCTCATCCATGCTTATTCGTCCAGTGAAAATGACGAATTCGAAAAAACATCATAAATATTGACCAAATGTTCATATTTTGGGTGAACTATTCATATAACTGTAATCATACTATTTATGTATGTGAGCATAAATGCCTCTCATACAGTATACAAAGAAACTTGTGAAATGTTTAAATCACAGAGACTGTTGGGAAAATCAGACACTAAGCATGGCAGTATCATAACCTCACTTGCTAATTCATGTCTGTGTAACATGATATACATCTTACCACCCCTCCCCCTTTACAGAAACACACAAATGAAGACACCGCACACCCAAGCATTTTCACACACACTAAGACACTAGAGGCAATTTGGCTCCTTCTCGAACCCCATTTGCCGGTACAAAGAGGCATTGTTAGTTAGTAATGTTAATGAGCTCAATATGCCCTCAACTGGAATGTGTGAAAGCAGAGGCCCAGGCTCTCTGTGTGTGTGCCCTCATTCCCACATTTTTAAAGGAGTTGCCACCCCCTCACTCACTCTCTGAACATGACTGGCATACAGACAGTCGGTGGAGGGGGCTCTCAGTGGAGCACATGTATACTATAACATGTGTTTGTGATGGTCATGCACATGGGCATACATTCAACAAGTACACCACCTCCAATCACCGATGTTCCATGGAACTTAAACGCACTTAAGTATATGGTCAGTTCACCAGATACTTTCAGTCTACTTTTTATCTCAGAAATATACCGGACGACCTGTTTTCACTGTTGCGCAGAGGTTTCCTGTCTGCCTGAGAGTTGCATTTGTTGCTCTGTATAGCTTTGTTTTTAAACTCTAGTTTCTATCTTTCCTGCCATTTAAATTGTTTAATCTAATTTAATCATTACTATATATTTGATATTATCTAATATTGACTGTCACGTTAATCTGACATCGCTGACTTTAATTTAAATCGCTAGCATTTCACTAGCATGTTAACCTGCCATCCGTGCTGACGACTTTGGCTTTTGGCTTGCTTAGTTGGGGACACTTAATATTCAACAATATTATTGATCTGCCTGGATTGGCACCATTGTATGAGAACTGAACTGAGCTGGACGATGACATCACTGTTTTCTTCAGAGTGGCTGTATAGATAAATGAGGCATAAAAAAAATAGTTTGGTTCCGGTTTCTGACCGACCCTGTCAATTTATGTGCGACACAAATTTATTTTATGAGCTTGGGGAAGAAATATAACAAATTAAATAAATACACAAATAAAAAACTTTGAGGCGAACTATAATTTACGTTTTTGTACAGCACCGTATTTGTATAGCACTCTTGCGATGCAAGATGCCTGTTGTCCTCCAGCAATGCTAACAAACGAGGGAGCTACACGATCATTCACACATCGTTGTCGTCACTTACAAAGGCACTGGTAACTTTAGGTGTGTTCTGAATAGTTGCCAGTAGGTGGCGAGAACGAATATGCACAGTAAATGATGTATAATGTGTAGGAGAGTAAGAGTTGGAATCACCCGTGTGAATTATACAGTGGCCTAACTTTAGCCCAGTCCTTAACATAACAATATTATTCTTTCTTTTACATTGGACATGTGTAATGTGTAGATTATTTGCCCATGCAACACTAGCATGTCAACCAAAATTGTGAGATTGGGTTAAAAATCATTTGAAAACGTGCTTTAAGAAGTCAAACAGTGCTCTTGTACATTTCGTATCAGCTGCCAGCAAAGTTGACAGAGCTGACAAATGGACAGACATAGCCAGCGATGTGGTGTCGACGTCCACTCACCAGCTTGGTTCGGTTGTCAGTTGTGTCGTGTGTTTTTTTCAGTTCAGGTATTTAGCACTGAAGTGCGCCCTATTGCCTGAATCTCTGCCCTCCACGGCTCAAAGTATCCCGACTCCGTCCGCATTCGAGATGCTGTTTCGTGCACAGCAACTTACTCATTTGCCCCTGCTGAAAGTTTTACTGACCAAAAAAGACGAGCTGAACAATGACATTCTGGGGAGCCTGCGGACCCGGAAGAGTACATGTAGTACAGGTAGGCTATGTTATGAAAAAATAGAGTATTCATCGCTACTGTAAAGAATAAGAATTTCCTACCTATCCCTTGCTGCCACCGGAGGAAAAAAAAAAAGTATCCCTACCGACCCATGACCTCAACTGACAACCAACTTTTTTACAACAGAAATTAACCATCATTTTACTTAAGCTGGACTATGACATTATTTTCTGCTGTACAGCAGAAACAAACGTTGTTGCATTATTTTCCTGTTATCAATTTAAAGCTGCTTTGAAACCATTTGTATTGTAAAAAGTTACAACTTGACTGTACCTCTCAAGTATACTTGACTTATACTGACAGAAAAAGTCTGGCCGATACTTGTATCTTTTGATCAAAATATACTTAAAAGTATAATTACGTATTTTAAGTTTTCTTGGCTTGTAGTTGTGTTTACTCTTTTGATTCAGTACTTTTTCCCATATAGTTTTACATAAACTGTATAAACATTGTTTGAAAATATTGATATATAAAGAAAACAGATGTTGCTGAATTTTTGTGTAAGCCGGTAGTGTACATAATTTACTTCAAATTTCACTCTTTCCCCGCCATTGACTGAATTTTCCGACTATCCATGTTTTCACTGTTAAACAAAGATTAATTTATTTAGATTCAGATTTATTTTTTTTACTAATAATAATAAATCATAAAGGTCCACCCCTAAAAGTCAGTGGAGTGTTAGAAGATCACATGAAAACATACCAACAAATTCATACAAATTATACCAATTAGTCAAATGAACAATAGTTACTAATTGCCAGAGTGTGGTGGTTAGTTGGGGTGTATTTATTCACTGAAAGGAACCAACTCATTTGAGCAATTTATTCAGGAATCCGACTTCACTTGTTGCACTGTACATTTTTGATTCACTAAACCAGCTCATAAGAGTCATTCATTCTATATTCAAGTATGACATGAATGAACTGTCAGAATATTTTAGTATAGTGCGTGTAACAAAGGAATATGAGGGCTATAAATACACATGGGCTGAATCTGAAATCGCCCCTATACCCTCAAATAGGGCATTATTTGAAGGGACAGCCATTTGTAGTGGTGTCCGATACCATAGTTGACGTTATCGAGTGCACTCATTCTATCCCACATTACATTTACACCTGATGTATACTCAACGCCTGTCAGAATTCACTCACTTGTTTTCATTCTTTCCTTCAAGTGAACTGTATTAGTGGACTAATGTAGAGGATAGGGATTGCGGGTTTTGGGAGCGATTTCGGATTCAGCCATGGAGTAGACACGTAACACCTGAGAGGAATCAAACAACAAGCCAATGACGATCAGAATAGAGAAACACATGACTAGAATGAATCTATAGGATTGTTTTACTTGAAGAGGCGCTGCACAGACAGATTGGTTTATGACATCAAAGTAACATGAGAGTGATTAGAGAGGAGAATCTGTATGCTTTTGTATGGCTCGCCTCTAGCGGTACTTTGATTTCATACAGCAATAGGTATGTGCGGATCCGCTTAAAGTCGAACAAGCCTAACAAAACACATTGATGCGCATGACATGATCACATGAGGAACAGGGGAAACACATGAACATAGATATGACAATTACAAAATAAAATTAAACTTAAATGTGATATTTAGGCCACACAGCAAGAATGTAATTTCAAGTCCAGTATTTTTTATAAACACAATCCAAATTTTGCTTCCAAATGTCAAAAAAAAAAAAAAAAACAATGGCAAAAAGCCTAAAATCACAGCGCAATTCATGTACAATCATTTTACAAACTTTTTGAAGCGTTATGTATTTTTTTGGTGTATTCGATTTTCAATGGAGGGAAAGGAATCTCTTAGCTTTCAATAAAAATATCTCCATGTGTTTCAAAGATGAATGAAAGTCTTATGGGTTTGAATCGATGGGTGAGTAAATGGTGACAGCCTTTACATTTTTTGGGGGGTGAACTAACCCTTAAAGCAGTTAATCAGATGAAGGTGTCATCAAAGGCAGCGTTGCTGTTACCAATTTAGTTTGGCTTCATAGTGGCTAAACAAGTGACAAACATGGGCGGCGTCTGAAAACTGATAAATGCTGCCTTTGGAGGACGCTTTCCAAGGTAGGAAGGCATCAAGGCACGTTCGAATGCAATGTTAGTTTCACTTCCTGTCTCCTGAGATAACTTAATCTGATCGATTGTTGAAGTCAGCATTGATGTATCCTTCGCTGTCTTTGATATCCCACAATCCTGTGCTTTCTATTCTGTGACAGTTGGGTTAGAAAAATAAAGATGGCGTCTGAAAGTTGCGGCTGGTTATCAGTTTGTGTGTAAATGTACATTTTTGAGCAATGTTTTCCACTTATGATGTAATTTCTAGCAAGAAATATATACATATTAAATATTCACTTAGTTTTCACCAAAGCTCTCTCTATTTTGCTGTATATCATTAAACCGTTAGGCTGCCTCAGAAGTCTATCCGAAATCAGTTTCTTGAGGTGCCTTCGTGCACAGACGCTGCTGCCTGCAAAGTCATTGCCTTATAGGGCAGCGAGGAAACAAGTCAGGTTAAGTGTAAGATCTGCTGAAAAGAAAAGTACTCTCAGAGAGGAATCAGGTGCAGCATAATGCAGGTGAACTAAATTAAATACTAAACCATCTCCTGCATTCTGAATTACTCAAAAGTAGTCTGAACATCCTAAGACTTTATTTAAACTCTTCTGTCACATGGGGTTGGTGACAATATTCCACAGAATCCAAAATCTTTAATTGCGGCCCGCTCCTCCAACTAACTATTTGCCACAAGTTAAACTCTCTTTTTTTTGTGTGTGTGTTGTCTTTACAATTTCCTTCTATTCTTGTGCGTGCGGCTTTATTTCTTCCCTGCAATGCTCTCAAGCCCCAAAAATAATCCAAAAAAGTCTCTAGTTATGAAAGAATTTCTCTGTTCAAAGGGAATATCTGAAACCCTGAGCACTCAGTTCCATCTGGCTTTGGTTTTAACTTTACGAGCGATATTTCGTTCTGGTTTGGTCTTGTTTTCCTCTCTGAAACTTTCTCTCTAGTCTCTACCCACTCTCTGTTTTCCAGCAGACACCCCTAGCCATTAAACCATTCTTTTTTTTTTTTTTTTGCTCTATTCGGCCAATTTATGTTGGTTAATTTAGCGTAAAACGAGGCAGCGGCCGAGGCAATGGTAGCGGTGGAGGCCTTGTGCTAGATTCCGCGAGATGAGCGTCGTGTGTCTCGCGCTGTGCTGGGCCGCGGGTGGTCCGAGCACGGCAATCATCACACGCTGCATCAGCGGGAGACTGGACATCGGCGCACACAGACACACACTCATGGGAGTTGGAGGTTTGGAGAAAAACAGAGATTTTAGGAAAAGTAATCATTACAGTGTGCAGGATTGAGTCTTAATGTACATGTTTGTAATGTCGCTGTAGATTCATCATGTGATTGTTGAAATGGCTATTGTTTATATATCTCATTTATCCCCCTGTGCTGTGTTGTACCTTAATTTGAATTAATTATTTGCAGGTTTCCAGTCAGGCATTACTGTAAAATAAACACTAACTTGAAGAGCATGGTTTTGTATCACTCTGAAGGAATTAATTTAGCATTATTTTGTATTATTTACTAGCTGACTGTACATTATAGCACATGGCTACTTAATAAATAAGTACACTTAAAACATTATTTTGAGTTTAAATTAGAACATCAATATCTGTATAGTAGGTAAAACGCTTTATTAAAATGTCTTAAGTAATTACCATAACAATAATTGTTACCTGCACTTAGTAAATACCTCACATTGCCAATTCTTACTGTACTGCTGCTACCAATGCAAAAATACCCTGATACTTCTACTGATTCTATCACTTACATTAATATTATTGTATTGTGTTTATATGTTTCCCTGACCCCCAAACCCCACTGACTTTTGGTACTTAATTTTTTTAGGTAGGCTAGGTATATTGTTTAGAGTGTGTTGTTTACAGTGAAGTAATTGTATCCTTTCTGTTGTAATTTTTGTAAACTGCACTGCACACTAAGTGGAACGAAATGTCGAGAGAGTTTTCGAATTCCCAAGAGTCATGCAGTAAGTAACTATATACATAAAATGTAAAATCACACTGGCTGTCAACGAGAATCGTTCCCCCACAAACACACAAGGGTCATTGTGTGTAGCTGGGGGCCACGGCTGGCACACAGCTGGGCACCTCATTTCCATTGGCTCCGCTGCAGCCCTCACAAAGGGCCCGCGGAAACGAAAGTGCACACATATGCGTATGTATGTGTGGTCAAAAATAAACTGTCACATTTACCCAAGAGTGTGTTTGCCGGCATGCACCAGAAGTCTCCTCAGAGGTCAGGACATCATGGTCCACTCTCAAAATATTCAGCATCGAATTGACTATAATTCCTTTGATCAGCATCACCAATCAGAACCACAATTATTAGATCCTCAGAGTCTTCAAAGTGTGCTCTAACACACTTAAACAGATGAAGAGCAAGTCAAGCAAGTGTTCTGCTCTTCCTCGAAGAGACTTCACAAGTTCACAAGTGGTCATATGAATTTCAAGTCGAAATTGAATTCACATTAAGACTTCATAAAGATGAGATTCAATCTTTATCTTGAAATGGTCATTATATTCCATGTTTAATTTATATGATTGTGTTTCTGAACCGTAGAGTCTATCTTATTTGCAAAGTCCATTTGGAAAAATATGGCAAGTGAAGTCCTTATGGTCTCCGGAACCTCTCCTTTTCACAAAGAGCTGTATCAATTAATGCCAGTGGGAAAGGCTCACGCCAAGTGCCAAGAGTCTTAATGGAGACATGTGTAAGTCATTACCACAAACACATTGAGAGGCAAGCAGTGGGAGATGGAGGGTGGGCTATGTGTGGTGAGCTCATGCAATCATTGCTTATTTCAGAACTTACACGCAGAACCTGCAGGAGAAGAAGCAGTAATGTAGAGTGACAGTAGATCTGGGCCTTAGAGTGCAGTGTGACCTTATTAATCTCGAGTCAAGATCAAGCCCACCTTCTGTGCCAGCATGTCCTGCAGTCTGTAAAGAGACCACTGGCCACACTGACACGCTGCAGTAGAGGGTTTGTGTACCATATATTTATATTGGTATGGGAATAAAAAATAAACAAAAAAATTGAGAGAGTAAGAGATCACTTTAGAGATTTTTTTTTTTATTACAAGTGATGTAATAATAACTAGCAAGTTTTTTATATCAACTTAACAGCCAGTGGTTGCTATGCATTTCATTGTATGGATAAGACACACTGTGATATGTTTCACAATATAAAAGTACAACCTTTAAATGATATGTGGATAGGTAGATGATCACTGACTTTTCAGTTTAAAGCAAATGATCTGCAGAAGGTGTGACTCGGTTGGATTGACGAATGTGTGATTACTGTCAAAGCAATTTATACAAACACATTAATACCTTATTAATTACAGCTGAATGCAACTACATTTTTTTTATAGAAACAATCCACTTGCCTAAAAAAAATCTTTAGGCATATCACTTTTCGGTACTTCCTTGATTATTTCGACACTTTATATATATATATATATATATATATATATATATATATATATATATATATATATATATATATATATATATATATATATATATATATGGTTTTTGGTCATCCAGCCCCCCACCTGTGAAATAGATTTGTGTTTAATTGTATTGAATGTGCACTTATATATATATATAAAAAAAAAAAAATCAAATTAAAAGATTTCTACATCATTAGCCATAACTAGCCAGGTAATCCAAACAGAAATCCACAATAAAAATCCAACTAGTTTTTAAAGACTGTCCTTTTTTACTCTGAACATGCCCATAAAATGTCATTCAGTAATTACTGATTACCTAATACGGAACTATCTCAGTCCTAAATTTGCTATTTCTTATTTAAACTTGCTTCCATAGTTAATAGTCAAGTAGCTGAAGTGATAATGTTGAACAAAGCATTACTTCCTGTATAGTTGCCCATTAATGACACACCATTATTCTAAAATGTTACCAGTATGTTAAATCATACTGTTAATACATTTTTTAACATTTTAATTTCAATAAAAATTTAATAATTACTGTTTTTAAAAGTATACTAAAGGTTTTTTTTGGTTAAACGAGGGTCTACCATGTTTCCACCACAGTACTGGAATGACGACCCCTCTGCAAGTTCCAAGCGAGGGAAAAATATCCCGTTCCCATCAGTGTAAGATTCCATGAATACATGCGACTGTGTGTCTGTGAGCTTGTGTGTGTGTGTAAATACACTTGTGTTTGTAGGTCTCAGGACACCCAGGGCCAAAACAATGGGAAGGCGTCGCACGTCACACTGCTCCTATTGTTCCCGGGTCCTCCTTTTCTCTCTAGCTCTCTCCTCCACACTCTCATGTCTAGCCTTGGGAGTCTGTCTGACAACGGCAGCCTGTAATTGGACAGACACTGGATTCCTTAGTTGGGTGTGTATGTGTGAGGGGTAGTGCAGCCCTTGTAGACACTTTGGAGCCGGTCACAGCACCGCGATTATAGTGGCAGGGGAGAGCGCGGCTAGATGTCTCCCAGCAGCCCCGTCTGTAAATCATGTCACATACTAGTGAGTCTCTCCATCTCTGCCTCCAACCTTCCTTTAAGCCAACCCTCTGCTCCTCTCTTTTCACCCTGCACTTCCTGTCCTTCTGTGTCCTCCAACCACAGTCACTTCAGGCCAGTGTCGAAGCAAGAACAATAAGGAATAAAGGAACAGTTCACACTAAAATGAAAATTGCCATCATTTACTCATGTCATTCCAATGCCATGAATGAGTACTATGCATACAAAAGGAAGTTTTGAGGAATGTTCACAGTGTTCCATAGAAGGAAAGCAAAAAATAAATAAAAATGCATTAAAGCACCATAAATGCAGACTCTATGTCTATGATGTCTGTATGATGCATTTAATTCAAAACGTATTTAATTAAGGCTTTTATTCACATAAAAACATCAATCAACGCACAAAACATGAGCAGATCAAATATGATAAACACTTGCTTGAAATGCAAGAACTAGCGAGGTTTGTGCTCGTGTCACACAAGCATGTTTACACTTCTGATTCTGAGAAATCGCCCACTAAAAATATTTAAATATTAAAAATATAGTACTATGTGTTTCAGAACGTCTTGGATTTGGAACAAAATGAAGATAAGTAAATGATGATAGAATTGTCATTTTAGTATAATTACCCTTTACTCCCTTTAATCAGTATTTTTCATCAGTATCCCTCTTCGTCAGAAAAAAAATATCTAACATCCTTAAAACAATCTACATTTTTTATTTGAACAATCAATATAACAAATTATTGAATAAATATTGAAAATATATAGAATAATATTGTGTTCATATTTTACAATATATTGAGTAATACATAAGGAATTGCCACTTTTCATTTATTGAAAAACATGTAAACATTGTAATGTGTGTCATTTTATGTTCAATAATATATATTGGAAACATGTAGTATGTGCAATATATGGAGACAGTTATGAGGAAAAATATAATATTATATATATTTATATTAGATAAATTGTCCAAAAATTCAAAAATCTTAATATTTGTTTTTGTCTTGACTGAAAAATTGTTTCCCATAATGGAAAAGGGTTATGTAATATAGTGTATTTTATTTACCAGTATTCCCATATATATTTTATTTCATAAGGGAAGGGGTAAGAAGATATACATTTAATTCATCAAATTTTAATATCTTACAAAAAAGTAAATCAATCTTGTTTCACAGATGCTTGAATATTTTTCTGGAAAACCAGACTATTTTGATGAATTAATAATGCAGAAAATGATATTTTGCAGTGTAAATTTGATTCACGCTTCAAAACACAGCGTTGGGATTGACATGCAAACAACGCCAACACTGACATCATCAAACCATGAGACTCGGTATCTTCACACTTAATAAAGTCACATGGGTTTGGATTGACATAAGGATGAGTAAATTGTAATGTATTCATTTGAATGCACTATTCATTCAATAAAAGGGATAAACCTGCAGTAGGCCTTTTAGACGGTTATAACCCATTATGTGTTATTTTGAGCAACGTTTATGCTATTGTTTTTTTACAACTGATATGCCATCTGGCTAAATCTCACTATTATGCTTGAGATGTTTAGAATTATTGATTTATTCATACGCTTGTTACATGCACCAAAACTGTGTCAAGTCAGTTGACCTGACAGTCATGCGATGTTATGTAAGCATGTATAAAACAATAGTGCCAGTGTTAGGAAGCCACTGTTAGGAGCGAAGAGTTTACTTCACAGGACCTATTTAGCCTCTGAAACTAGCGTTAGATTGACAACCAGTGCTAATGCAAGAAAACAAGTCCGTTGCGGCCTGTTTCCACATGTTGTTGCGTGCATTTGTTTCCTGGGCACTAGTTCATTCCTGTCTTGTTAGCATGCCCAAAGTTCTTCCCCCCTCGCCAAGCATAAGGTCACCAGAGACCTCGCGCATGGCGCAGCGAGACGGGCGCATAGGACTGCCCGAAATTAGCATTCACCCTTTCCCCATGATCGCTAAATATTTCAACACTTCCAGCTGCTTGAAGTTAGAGCCCATCACTCAGGAGATGGAACTATAGAGAGAGGCAGAGAGAGTGAGACAGCCATCTTCCTGCGTGAGTGCTGCGCCTCATGTGTATCTCTTCACTTATTCATGTGTTTATTTATTATTTCATCGGCGGCGCTGCTCTCCCCCCACCCTCCTCCATCTTTGTCTGAGCGGAGATGTAGAGAGAGAGAGAGAGAGAGAGAGAGAGAGAGAGAGAGAGAGAGAGAGTAAAGAGAGAGCAGTCATTAATTCATTAAAGAAGCCCTTGCCTGCCTGTCTATCTCTTCTTCCCTCCCTTCCTGTCTTTTTTCTCTTCCTCTGTCAGTACCCCTCCTTCTTAACCCATTTCCTCTTCTTTCCCTCTTGCCTCTTTCCTTTACTTATGTGTTCAGTTCTTTCATTGATATGGTTGACACCTTTTTTTGTTCCCTGAGCGTTTCCTGACTGCCTCTTTTTGTTTGTTGTTTTCTTTTTCTCACACCATTTATACATGGTATATTAAGATGCATCTCGGGTGATTCGATCGCAAGAGCTCAGGAGGTGTAAATGTGATCCGAAACAGATCTGATCACTGAATCACATTCAGAGGAAGTCAGAAACGCATGTGGCCACATTGCATTTCTAATGTAAATGCTAATGACGCGACAATGACAGATGCCCTTTCTATTTCTGATGTACTCCATGCGCTTGCGCTACTTCTGACAACAGTGCAAATGGATTCAGAACTTTCGCTTTGACACATTCAGTGTAGCCAGTGCAGACTTGGTTATATCCATCAAATGATAATTAGATTTTAAATTGTGGGAGTGTCACTCCAAAAAGTTTTCAGTCAAGGAGCCGGGATTAAGCAGATAAAATGATGGGGAAAGTACAGCATATGCCAACAGAGAAGCCTGTCGTTTTCACTGGAAGATAGCAGTCAAAATACATACATAAATTACCAATTAAACATATACACAGATTAATCATTCACAATAGGATCTATAACATGCATTTACAAAATAGCTGTGAATCTGAAATAGATAATATGAGTTACAGTAATAAAAATAATATAGAATGAATCTTCATTTCATACCGACTTTCAATGAAAATAACTTTGGAATGGAAAAATAAAAATGTCAGGCAAGACATTTATATGCCAAGGTGGAATTTATTCAGGTCCAACTGTCTTACCGTATCCTCTCTCTCACTCTCTCTCTCTCTCTCAATTCCTACCGTCTATCAAAGCTCCTAGGTCATTCCCGACCCTTTGAACTTACTAACATTTAAAACTTGAACATGATTTTATTCTAATTTAAGTAAAGCAGACTTTATGAAATAGCCTCTGGTCAGGCTATAAAAGAGTATATGTGCACAAAGGGATAGTTCACCCCAAAATGAAAATTCTGTCATACTCACTCTCATGTGGTTTCAAACCGATAAGACTTTTGTTCATCTCCGAAACACAGCTGCCATTTACCATGTGTGTTGATACATTGTTATATGTAAATAATCTAGGGCTGCCTAAAATTTTTTAAGTGCAAATGTTCGCTCTCCTTTCGCACCTTTATAGTAAAAGTAAGCATTTATCTTGTTTAACACATTCATTTAGTCATCATTTCAAGTAAACCAGATTGAAGGGATTCTCACAAAACTGTATTTTCTGCAAGCTTTTTTCAAGGTAAATGTAGGTGTCTTTGCAAAAAAGGGCACTTGGAGATTCCAAAAGGACATCCAAAAAAATATGATCCTGATTGTGGAAACAACGTGAACGTACGAAAGTGTGTCTGTGCATAAATACAATGTGCGATCAGTGCATCAAGGGCACACATTCGCGGTTTGTTTGCGCATCAATATAATGGACTAACGCATGCTTACTGTACAACTCCTGTATGTTACAGCGATTGTCTTTACCTTGATTGCAATCCTCATCCATCAAAACTTTACTAGCGATAAACATAGTTTACGTATATTCATTCCATACAGTTACTTGCCGTTCAGTCTGTATTTTACACACTCTGCAGAAACAATCACAGAATATGACAGAGCTCATGTTTTAAAGCGAAACACACACTGGAATGAAAAATTCATTGAAAATGCAACGTGAGTTTGCCATCTCTCTGTCATCTCTGATGTCATCAGCCTGATTTTCTTTACATTACCATCGTTTTGGACTGATTGTTTGAAAGAATGTGCTTACTAAATCATCGGACTGAACACTTTAGCGGATTTAAATGATCTGATCGCAAACAGATAAGTGAAATCAGGTTAAAGGGTCAAAATAGAAATTTACGCCTACCAGAGTTACAGTTACTATTGTAGATGTGTCATTGTAGAATTGGGATAACCCTCTGACTTGTAAGGGTATGTTTCACACGAAACAATGTACTAAAAACAGAAATATTTTTCCTTTGCATTTTTTGCGTACAGACGACAACTCAGTCAAAATGTTCCCAGTTCACAGTCGCTGTATTATGCTGCCAGGCCAGTAGTTGGAGATGCCTCTTTGTAAAGAATACACATGAGCATGACGTCAACGGTTTCACAAATTCGCATTTTTGTAGTTGGAGTTGTACACGGAGATGATAACAGTATAGTTTTCAAAAACTTGCACTTTGAATCCTGTTTTCAAATATTTGCATTTTCAGGCCCTCAAAACGCTGTTGTTGTGTAAATGAACGGCCAAAACGCATAAAAGGTTTTCAGTTTTTAGTTAAAAACAGTATCATGTAAACGCAACATAAGATCACCTAACTGCATGACGTAAATTACGTAAATGATGCAATTTCTTGTGCTTCAGTAGTTTATTTGCATTGTTTATTTTTTTATGTGTTAAGGATTTGACAGCCCTAGACATATACATATAAACAGATAAACATATAAATATATGTATATATGAATATATGTTCATTATAGAAAGCGATCATCATTCTTCCGATTAAGTAGCTCAATTCATATGAGTTACTGTTAAGATCTATTTGTGAACTTTCTGCATCAAAGCATCAGTTACAGTAAAAGTTACAAGTTAAAGTTACAGTACTTATCTATTTTAACCATCTTTGAAATGTTGATGTTACATCTAAAACGCATGCATGCACTACTATCTATCTTTGAACCCATTCTAAAAACCTAAAAGCAGGTGGGTCTTGCAAACTCCTTCTGGACACACAGACTGAGAGAGAAGTAGAGAGAGAGATGAATATTGAACAATGATGTCACGTGGTGTGTTGGTGGAGTAGGCTCAAGGACGTATTTTGTAAGAATGTGTTATTAACTGTTTGTTCATTCTACATTCACTAATTGCAAGGTGTGATTCACAAGTTCACATTTTATTCAGTCTAAAGTGTGAGGAAGGTAAACTTTTGTTTAAAACTTCATTTAATGTCGTCACGCGTCTCGCGGCCTGTGAGGTCACAGGTCAAGACAGCACAGAGTCCCAAACAGAACAGTGAAATGGGTGTCTGTGTGTCCTTCACCTCTCCCAAAGCATCCCTATCAGAACATCATCATTCCTCTCTCTCTCTTTCTCCCTCTCTCTCTCTCTCTGCTCCCCCTCTCTCCTCCCCCTCTCTCATTAAAACTCTGCGCCTCGGCTTCTAATTAAATCCCACTTGAAAGTCTTAAAAGTCAGACTCAGATTGATTCAATTTGCATTTCTGAACAGGGAACATTGCCTAAAAGGATAAATAAATTGGTTGAGAAAAAAAAATCCTCTTTTCTGCGAGCAGTGTTTTTTCATGTAAGACAACACTCACATACCAACACATGCACAACACACACTCATATATGCCCACATGCACACACATTTCTGTTGTCACCTTTCTGGAACAAAAATCATTAGTTGGATTGAACGACAACGAATTTATCTTCAACCTGAATTGTGTCTTTCGATACTGTGATAACTATGAGTGCATTCACACTCGCACAATGACACACACGCTCACGCTGGGAAAGACAATTACCGTGGGTTATACTTACTCTGACTGGCAGATATCCAACATCACTGTTTGACAGCAAAAGAATGAGAGAAAGAAAAAGACTTTCAATAGTCATATACCTGCACAACAATCAGAAATAAAGTGCTGTAGCCCCTCACTGTGTGCCAGTCCCTCACATTGGCTTACAAAGATCCATTTCTTGATTTATCTCGACCGCACACTTGGTGGTCGAGTGCCTTTTTTCATCTATGAAAAAGTCGTCTGTATTAATTTTTCTCTTCAAGATATTAGTTCATTGAGCCTGTATATGACCACTGGTCATATGAGGTAACACGCCATTGACAAGATCTCAGACAGAAAGAAAGCTCTGCCAGAAGAGCAACAGTCACCCCTGTTGGTGCTATTTGATATTGCACCAAGTCTCTATGTAAAGAAGTTTTATTGTTTGTTGGATTGACACAAACCATTTACATTTACAGTATGTAACTATTATTATAATTATTATTATTTAACTCCCGAATTCCTTAATTTGAATCACATTTTAACCAAGTTATCCATCCATCCATCCATCCATCCATACATACATTCAGTTCTGGTCAGAATTATTGGCACCCCTGGTAAATAATCAAACGCTGTAAAAAAATAAATCTGCATTGTTTATCCTTTTGATCTTTCATTCAAATAATTTGCAAAAATCTAACCTTTCATTGAAGTAAAATAATTGAAAGTGGGAGGGAAATAACATAATGATATAAATACTTTTCTCCAAAACAAGTTGGCCATAATTATTGGCAGCCCTAGAATTTTTTTAGGAGTAAAATATCTCAGAAGTATACTCCCATTGATATTTACATTTTTTTTAGAATGACTATAGGAGCATGAAATTATCTTCTGAAATTGCTAAATTATTATCACTTCTTGTTTCACAGGAGTAAGTGAGGAAACAAAAGGCCCAAATTCCCCTAATCATCCATTGCAGTAAAACCACAGAATACAGTTCTTACAAGTATACACAAGAGGATAGAAAGAACATTTAAATAAGTAAGATTAAGAAAATATAAATATAAAAAATAATAAAGTAATATACATCTACAATACATACAATAATATACAATACATTTATACAAGTAATATACATGTAATGAAATTAAAACAATCTGGTCTTAATTTCACTTTTAATCTCTATTTCACTTTTAACCCTCTACCCTTTTGGACCTCATATCTCCTAATTTTTTAAAAATAATTATCTTAAATATATAATTTCACCTGACATGTCTGTTCAATGAAATGAGGGGCTGAAGCTTGTGTGACGTTTTGTTTGGGGGTGGAGCAATCCTTTAATGAAGCAAAGCCACATGTGATGCAGTGCCAACAATTGGTAAGATAAATATAAAATTTTAACATGTTTAAGTTGAAATAACTTTACATAAAAATATATGTATGTGCATCAGTATGTAAAGAAGTATGTTTTATTGTTTAATTGATAATTAATATTTGTATTGTTGCCAATATATATCTATGTAACATATTTTAGAAGGAAGGGGAGAAGGAGAGTAGGATCATTACCAGCTGTTTTTACTTTATTAAAAAAAAAAAAAAAAAAAGAAGACACTATTACAAATTCAGGAGCAGGTGAGAACGTAGCAGCATCACAAGCGTGTTAAAAAAAAAAACATGCAATTGGACACTAAACTGAATGCAAAACAGGGGAATGTGAACACATAATCAACAATCAAGGGAACAAACTAGACAAGGGGTAAGTAATGCAAAAGTCAAGTAATGCATTTACCTTCAAGATAATAACTTGATGCACTTGCTGACCTGAACTGTTTCTCATTTTTTGTGCAGCAAGCAACAGCCAACTATTCCATTCTGTTATAGATGCTCTCAGTTGTACTTCACCTTCATGCCACCGGGGAGCAACCAAGCTCCATTGTCTATGACTCTTCCTGCATGTCTGTGTCTGTCTGTAGATGGATAGAGGGAGACAGACCACCTTAGTAGGCAGATGAGTCACTAGCATGGAGGAGAGAGACAGAGAGAGTGTGTGTGTGTGTGTGTGTGTGGGGGGGGGGGGGGGGGGGGGGGTCACATCACATCACCACCAGGTGTCTTCACACATTGCCAGGGGCCTGATACTGAGACATTTTTTGTCTGTTCTGCGATCCTGGCCTCTGTATGATACATCTCTATCCAGTCTCCTCTCATTTCCGTCCATTCACTACCAGTTCTTTTTACCCAAACATTCAAACAACTCAAATTATTCTCCTAAATATATTATACATTACATAGATATCTCAGAGTAACTATAATCTACTCTTGTGGTGACGTACTAAATTGCAGCGAGGGTATGATTATGACAATAATAAAAAGCTGAAACTTTCTCATCTGAAAAAAGCTAAGACTTTATGTAACTCACAACTGGTGAGACGGCATTGGGCTGTATTTAGATGTGCCATGAATTTTATCTACTTCCTTTTGTGGTCACTCTTGTCAAACGAGTGACAAGAGTGTTTAGTTACGCCATTTTTCGAACAAAATTTAAAATAACTCTTCTGGTGTCCTTGTCCAACATTTAAAACACACACACACACACACACACACGCGCGCACGCACGCACGCACGCACGCACGCACGCACACACACACACACACACACACACACATAATGTATAATATATTTAGGATAATTATTATTTAGGTTAATAGATAAAAACTAATGTTTCATTGAAAATAACTGGTACTGAATGGACGGAAATTAGAGGGAGACACACACACACACACACACACACACACAATTACCATATATAGTGTTTGAAATCTAGAATTTTCTAAATAATATATTACTAAGTATAGTGTTGTGAACTTCCAAAATATTAGCAATTTATTGTAATTTATTACAATTAATAATTTTTCAATTAAAAATGTACGGTATGTGTTTGCATTATGACTTATATTTTAATGATAAATGTAACCACAAAACACACACACAACATGCACAACATCAGACATATCTTGCAAAAGCAAACACTTCATTCAAAACTATTTTACCTCTTCCAAAAACTGTGTTTTTGCGCAGCACACAGATGTGAAAAATGTAAAACATTTCTGTCTTGTGTCTTTAGCTTGTTAACAAAGAATTCACTGAATTCAGTGTGCAGTGGAGTTACTATATATATATGTAAATAATTATAAATATGTAAATATGTACATAATTATATAATTACACTATAAACCGAAAATCAAGGGGGGTAAAAATAATTACTTTCTCAAAAAGAGTTTTGCTTTCTCTGTGATCAATTTAAGTATAAGTGTTTTCACACATGATTGTTGGGTAGGTCATCAGTAAATAAATGGCAGTGTTTCCAAAATGAAACAAAAGAGCTGTTAGTTTTGAATTATGTGTGTAATGTAGAGAACTGTTTAGAGTTTTGCAAAAAAGTTTGTATTACAATAGCAAACGGAGTGTAAAGCACATAATTTTGCAGACTTGGTACATGAGTGAATGGTTTCACTAAGTGAGCCTCAAGTCCCACTTTTAGTGTCTAAGCTAGCAATTCGAAAAAAACTGTAAAGTTATCTTGTCTTTAATAATGTTCTCAATGTCAGGGAACAGACTCGGAGACAGAGATAAGGTTAACCCAAGCAGGATATTTGTTGACAGTAATTTATTTAACAGCAAGCAGGTGATTAATAGAACAGTAAGAATAATGATGAGCATATGAAAATGAACTAAGTCTCTTTCCTTTACCAGGACGATAGCGGAGCAATGATGACTGGAGCGGGAATATAGAGCGAGCACACACCTCTTCACAGGAGGATAGTGAATAGACAGGCATGAGTATTCAAAAGAGTAGCTCACAGGGAGATTGTTGGAGATTTACAAGGAGATTGCTGGAGAATCACATAGAGATCGCTGGAGTTTTGCAGGGATATCCAAAAGGAAATAGAGCAGGTAAGTAGTCTGTTGTCCGTAGCTGAGACCAGACAAAGAGTAACTGTGAGGTGTGTGCTCGTATCCTGGTGCAGATTGGAGAACTGGTGGGAAACAGGTGTAGGTGATGGCAGAGTGAGTGCAGGTGAGGGACAGGAGGGATGCTGTTTCTGGGAAATTAAGTTTCTGATTAGATGATTGGCCTGTTCAAGATGATCAGATGGAGAGCATACGTGACATTACCCAGCAACACGGCGGCTCCTGACGCCCACAAAAATGTAATGGTCCTTGACAATGTAGTTTAGTGTAGTTCTAGAGGTCCCAGGAGGGAGGGTTTGAGGCATTGATGGAGAACAGTGAGTGAGAGGGCAGTGGAGGAGTTGATGAAGGCAAGCACCACAGAGAGTACCAGACTAGAGCCAAGATGAGGACCCTTGGCAGAACCGATAGAGGGGAGAACCAGAATGGAGCCAGAGTTCTGACTGACTGAGGTGGAGACCCAGGCGAAACTGAGGAGATGAAGAGCTAGGGTGACACCACTGGTCTGGAGGGCCAAGGCAGGGCTGTAGGCTCGTGGGACTGAGGCGAGATCCGGAAGACCACAGTGAACCTGGAGAGACTGAGGACAACTGTGGAGCTGGAGGGAAGGCGAGGCCCGGAGGAATTGAAGGGATGGAGGGTTGAGGCATAGACAGAGGCCTAGAATCCTGTGGCAAAACCAGGGCATTGTCTGAGTCTGACCAAGGTAGAGCCAGAGGGACGAGGTAGCCCGGCGAAGCAAGTGGGATGGCGGTCCACGGTGGAGATGAGAGAGCATGGAGCCATAGTGGAGCAGATGGGTTGGAGGGCGGAGGTGGTGTCCATGGCTCTGAGGCCAGAGTTGGAGCTAGGGTATCATCAGGCGGAGCTGGAGGCTGAAAAGCCAAACCATTATGCAGTGCCACTGAAGGAGGAGTTGGGGGGCTAACAGGAGACTGTCTGGGTTCGGTAAGGGAGGTAGGACAGGGAGGCTGGCTGGGACCATTGGAGATGCAAGACCCTTGGAGTTGAGTGGGACTAGCGGAGACGTAGTAGACGTGGAGCTGGGAAGGACCAGTGGAGACACGTGACGATTTGGGGCTGGGCAGAAACAGGAGTGATGAAGGAAACTTGACTTGGGAATAAGAGGGAACAAGGGTGTTCATTATATTGACCGTGCTTGTAGGCAGCCATCAGGGGAAAGGGGCATGAATGGAATCCAACTCCACACTGTCAAATTCCACTAGAATCCCCACTAAGACAGCTAGGGGTGCCGGGTCTCGCACCTAATCAGACATTACGGCTCAGGCTCTTAGACGAATAGGGCTGCAGGCTTTGGCTCTGGAGTGACCTTCTCAATCCGTGCCAGGCCGTTGTTAGGCGCTGGCTCTGACTTTTTACTTGCAGTGGGCTCTAGCTCAGGTTCTGGTTCTGCGGTGGGCTCTGTGACTGTGGTGGGTGGGGTAAGGTGCCATCTGAGCTGGGGGTCTGTGGCAAATCATTGGCTCTGTCTCGTTGGCGGGTGTACATTTTTTGGTCCCTATCAGGAAAACAGCTGATATATCATACTAAATAATATTTGAAAATTTAAAAATGCTGAAAGTTTTCTGTGATGGGTAGGTTTGGGGATAAAATATCCAGTTTGTACAGAATAAAAATCATTATATCTATGGAAAGTCACCATAAAACATGGAAACCCAACATACCAATATCAAATTGGAATCCCAAAATACAAATTTGTAAAAAAAAAAAAAAAAAATGTGTGTCTGTGTGTGTTTCTGTTTCACATTATAGGGGCAAAAAATCCAGAATCCAGAATCTGATACATTGTGTGAACATACAACTGTTTCTGCAATTCAAACAGCTAAACAAACATACTAAACAATGTCCTAAAATAAATTAAAAAAATATATAAAAATGTTTCAGTGATGGCTAGGTTTAGGAGTGGTGATAGAAAATACCATTTGCTTAGTATAAAAAAATAGAAGTCAAATGGAAAGTCTTTGTAATGACAGAAATACCAACATGTGTTTGTTTGTGAGGGTTGTAATGGGAATGTGTGATTCTCACTGTAGAGGAGTAGTGTTTATGTATGGGCGAGGGCGTATGTGTATATACGTGTCGAGTTCCGCAGCTGTATTTTCTGAGCAGGCACTCATTTGCATGCCTGAATCAGCACGCTTGCTTGCATCATAAATTCCCCGCTCTGTCATTGGCCAGTGTTATGACTCAGAGCTTCACTGCGTGGGTGGTGCACAATACCTGTGGACTTCAACACACTTGAGTGTGTATGTGTGAGTGTGGATTTACCTCTGGGGGTTTGTGTGCTGATACACTCTTCCAGACAGTGAGTGGGTGATGCCTTATGGGGAAGGAGCTGTACCTCCGAAGTGAAAGGGTGCAGTGAATGAGTCACACTAGCACTTCAGGACTCCCCCACAATTCCTCAGTTGTCCATTATGCTCCGCTCAACACTCACATGGATCGGCACTGTTAAAACCCTGGGTCTCTGATAGCCTACTGTGTTACGTAATGTTGTACTAATTGAAATTGTGTGATTCTGGATATTCCCATTTTCTCTGGAATTCTACCACTGAAATACCTGGTATTTATGAACAAATCTAGAAAATCTGATTCACTCATAAATGCGGGACATTACATAGATAAAATGGATTGTGAATTGGTGGTCTTTGTCACCTTTAAATTTAATTATCTTTTGTTATTTTTTAAAACAAATATTTTAATATTTAAATATAAATAAAATACATTATCTAAATAGTAAAAAAACAAAACGTAATAGATTAGTATATATTTACGCTACAATTGAAAAGGGTGTGGTTGGTAAGATTTTTTAAAAATGTTTCCAATTATGTTCGTTTTATGAAGTATACTTATGTAAAGTTCAAGTATATTTTTCGACCTTCATGCATAATTTTTTATGAAAATCGCTTTTTTGTCAAAGACTACTTCCGAATATGATTCAGAACGATGATCAAAACACAGATGGAGTAGATCAAGTCCATCAACACCCGCAAAGCTTCACAGTCGTTTCCTCTTCATGGGTTCATGGATTTATATGCTTAATGTTTGATGATCGCATTGTTTCACATTTGAGTAAGCAATCTTCTATCACTTGTTTCTGCTCCGTCTTCACCTGTGTTTAGAGATTCTGTACTCTTTCAGAAGATGTGTAATATAACGTATAACAGTGAAAACATGGATAGCCGGAAAATTCAGTCAGTGCCGGGGAAAGAGTGAAGTAGGTTTTCTTTATAAATTAATATTTTCAAACAATTTAAGTTTATAAGACTGTATGTATGTAAACAAGTATTTACAGGTAATAGGGTACTCAATCAAAAGAGTAAACACAACTACAAGCCAGGTATGCTTAGAATACTTAATTATACATCTCGATTAAAAGATTCAGTACAAGTATAGTGCAAATATACTTAGACCTCTCTGTCAATATAAGTCAAGTATACTCAAGTTCAATTTTAATTATATGTCAGAGAAGTACATAAAAAATAGACTTATTTTTAGTTTAAGCATACTAATTCACATTTGGCTAAGCCCCGCCCCCCCTTAGTTACTGTGGCTATGTCCGTCAAGCTACGCCGCTCTCACTCCACACCATGTTCTCACGCAGTGAAAAATACATCGCGGAGCAGAGAGGAGACTGACAACACGCTGACAGACCAGGTTACTTTTGATATTAAACATATTAAACAAAGTCTCACCTTTCAAATTCTGTCATTTTTTTTAAAGAAATTTAAACAAATACTGCTTTGTGGCTCTTTAATGTGTCGTGACAGATCGCTATAGAGCATCAGTTAAAGCTGCTCGTGAAGCGATCATCTTTTCCTTCTAGTTAAAATGTATAGCATCAGATAAACATGAATGAACATCAGAAGGAATGTTGTTTTAACCGCTACTAACCTTTAATCTACTAACTCTCCTGACTGCTTTGTCGGACAAAATGGCGGATGGCGAAGTATGATTGGTCAGGTCACCTGTCAATCAAGCTACCTGCCAAAGGTCAATTGCACACTTGAATAAACTTTTTCGTAAGGGTCTCTTATGCTCACCATGTATGCATTCGATCAAAAATACAGTAAAAACAGTAATATTGTGAAACATTATTACAATTTAAAATAACTGGTTTCTCTTTGAATATATATATATTTTAATTATGGTTATTGAATTTTAAGTAGCTATTACTCCAGTTTTTAGTGTCATATGATTCTTCCAAAATCATAATATTCTGATTTGTTGTTCAATTTCTCATTATTATCAATGTAAAAAAAAAAAAAAAAAAACATTGTGCTGCTTAATATTTTTATGGAAACTGTTCAGAACTGTTTTATGAAAAATCCTGTGTTGATTAGAAAGTAAAAGACAGCATTTGTTGAAATCTTTTATAATTTATATGTCCTTGTTGAATACAAGAATTAATTTCTTTTAAAAAATGTCCCACAGATGTTTAAACAATATTATAGATCTAAAAAAAACTGAGAATTAATATAAAAGTTAGGGGAGAAAAAAGGTTTCTCATCAGTGAAAATCTGACACTGGCACCATTGGGTTGCATTGCACCTATTGCATTCAGTCAAAACAAAGTCAAAACAAAACATGGTGGGATTACTTCTATAAACAGTTCACTTGAAGAGGAACAAATTTCAAAATGAGGTCCACTATGAGCAGAGCATTATCTCTCTGTTCACAGATTGAAGGAACACTGAAAGTATCATGACTTTATCTGTAGAGTCACTGTGACAGTACAACACCTCTTCTGTTTTGCCTGATTTCTGTTTGACGCAATGAGAGAGCCAGCAGTAACTTCAATGCTCCAATCACATCATCACACTGACCTTGCAGAAGAAAGTATTTTTAGTCAGAAATTTGTTCTTTCTCTCCCTGAATTCTTCTTTTATTATATTCCACACATTTTCCTCTCATCCAAGACAGACAGTAGAGCAGCTTTAAAATTTGGATAATTCACCTATTTTTTTTTTAACTTTGTCATAATTTACTCTACCCTCATTTTTAAAACCCATATGATTTGTTCATTAAAATAAGGGGTTCTAAGCTCTGGCCTTCAAGAGCCACTTTCCTGTACAGTTTAGCTCCAACCCTAATCAAACTCACCTGCCTGTATCTTTTTAAAGCCGGGTGCACACTGTGCGATTTATTAACCCTCTGGGGACTAAGCTCTTTTTGGTCCGTTTTCTCTATTTTTACATTTGGGCTTATAAACTATATGTAATGGAGATGGAACACTATGTGTTTGCAGTGGCGGCTGGTGAAAAATATCTTAGGTGGGGCTGTGTCATATTCGGTCATTTTCAAAAGTCTGGTAACCATGGGACCCAGGTCTTTTGGCGTTGTGGAATGCTCTTCGTTAAGACATCCGTCAAGCATCCACCCCTTTTTCCTTCAAAAACCTCTTAAAAACACATTTTTTATCTGAATATTCTTTAGCTCCCCATCTTTAAACTCTACCTTGTCTTGGATATGTTATTTGCTTGAATCTTTAACCTAACTTTGTAAGTGACCTCTGTATATTACTTTCTGCCCTTGGTATGTCGATCTTTGATGAGGTTTATTTTGTTCAATTCCTTAACCTATCTTTGTAAAGCGACCTTGGGTGTTGGAAATGTTGAACAAAATTTAACAAACACAATTTAAAACAAACTGCAGGATACCAGTGCTCAGTGAAAAGTAATTATTTAATGCCAATATTAAAAGGTTGAGGCATTCTTGCACAAAAACAAACATATTGCACAAACTTTTCATTTGCATTTGAAATTGAACTCAAACACTTAGTTAATTAGCTGATTAAATAAAAAAGTATTACCTGCAACAATTTTGAGTGTTTTTCAAGAAAATATTCCACAACATTTACAGTAAATATCAAACGTAGTATTAAAGGGATAATTCACCCAAAAATGAAAATTAGCCCATGATTTACTCACCCTCAACTCTAGGTGTGACATTCTTTTTTCAGACGAATACAATCGGAGTTACAGGTGAAACTTGAAAAATTAGAATATCGTGCAAAATAAGCAAAATAAGGCATTAGCATGGCCGCAGCTAGCCAGCCAGGCCTTTCTAGTATACCAGCTACAACGTTACTGCTTCCCTTTAACGCTAGCCTGCTGTCTGATAGAGATATCAGGTTGATCTGGGCCCAGCTCTTTCACAAGTAGTTTATTTGCCAAAATTCTCCTCTCAAACGGATCTTGAAGGAGAGATTGTACCGAGTTAGAGTTGGGAGTCATTTTGTTCGCAATTGTCATACAGTAAGAATGGTGCCCTATGACTCGTCCTGACTTTAGAAGTGGCGTGCATGAGCGCGTGCATGAGCGCGCAGTTTGGGGCACTAAAAGAATCGCCCGTAGCTGACCTGATTGGAGCTCGCTGATTGGCTACAGATTATGTCAAACATTATCTTAAATCAGCAATTGGCTAAGCTGCTCCAGAGACCCGCCTTCCTGGGGCGATTTCTCCAGCGCCCCAGAGCTGATCACGTGCACAGAGCTAGAGGGGACGTGTAGAAAAATCGAATAGAGCGCCCTCTATTGGCCAGCCGCCCTTGTGTGTTTGGTATCTCTGGATTCAGAAGACCCTAAGCTAACATAAGCACACATGTAATATGTTTATAAGTATGAGTGAAAATGTACAATAAACTAGAGAATTTCAAAAACGGAAATTCGATTTTTGGCATTTATTTCTGAAAATCACACATCACTCAACAATAGTGAACAGTTTTTGAACAAAAAATATATTGTCAAAGCCTTTGCTTGACACACATGTGTAATTTTTAAATAAAATGTGTAAAGAACAATGAAAATTTGAACTTTATTTACAAATAGTCCCAGGCGTTTTTCATAGGAATGCTTAGAATTTTCTAAGCAATGTTTTCTCCTCGTCACTCTCTAGTAATTGTTCCAGAGCTTGTTCCACCGTATATCATTTACTGCTTGCCATCATGCTATAATTATATGTGTGTGTGTGTGTATATATATATATATATATATATATATATATATATATATATATATTATAATTCTGTCTCTCTCTCACATCTCTGTGCACTCTCGCTCATTAAAGCCTTGTTTATACTCAACGCGTCCGTTCGCTTTCTGTCGTCTCTGCCACTCAACGCTGTTTGCGTAATAGTATATAGTACCACCCTTGCAAGGCTACAGAGTCCTCCGATTTGCTAGAATACGTCATGGTAACCTTCCTCTGATTGGGTAAGAAAAATATTCCTCCATCGGCAATTTTTCCATTGGTTGTTGCTCGTGAATCTGCCAAACAACATCGATTTCATTGGCCTCTGATGTAGTGGTATTGCGCAACAAGGAAGTGTGTATAGGCTACAAGCCGGGTAAGTTTGTTATCACTGTTTTCAAAGGAATCTGAGGAAGACGGCAAAAAAGACCGCACCTCTCTATCATTAATAGTTTTTAAGATAATTACACATTTGTAAAAGTATGCCATTTTGGGTGGTACCGCCCAATCCATCCCCAGAGGGTTAAAGTCCTTTAGGATTGTCCCCTGTACGAACATGATCCTCGCTGTAAGTCATATCATACTGTAAAATCTCAGTTGTCATTAATGTCAGACTGAACGACAGTCAAGAAGCGTTAAAAACGGAAGCACGCTAGATAACTGTCCGAAGTTTTACATCATCAAAGACAATCAATGACACGTACGTTCACAGTGAGCTGCATTACACGTTGGATTGAAATGGTGGCTACAAAGAAATCTCTAACGTTAATTACGATATTGGTATTTAAATAATGGTCATGGATTTTCTTGACAATTTGACGGCCGTCGTGGGAGAAGTCACACTGCTGGACTGAGTCACATCTTCTGACACTGCCAGAATTTTGTCTGAGGTCAAATTTGATCGCAACAGTCATTAATCAGCTGTCGGTGAACATGTCAAACGAGCGATCAAAGACTATATGATCAGAGGAATCTTTCAGGATTTGCAAAATGTGTTTCAGAATCATGGCTAAAATAGCACAGTGTGCTCCCGGCTTAAGGCTGCATCCGAAATCTTAGGCAGCTGATTTGCCATACTGCCCTATCTGGCAATGACTTTGCAGGCAGTGTTCGCGCACCTAATAAAGTACCTCATGAAACTGATTTAGGACAGACTTTTGAGGCAGCCTAACCGTTTAATGAAATTCAGCAAAATAGTTAGAGCTTTGGTGATAACTAAGCAAATATTAAATTTTCTCTATTTAAATCAATTTATAGTAAAACATCTAACATTATTTCGATCTCAAACAGATTCATTAAAATAAGATACTGCTCCACCACGTGTGTGATATCATTAACCAATGTGGTTAAATGACCAATGCATCATACTATGGTTGTTAAGCAGCGAGTTACGTTGTTGTACGGGAAACACATCCCAGATGAAGGTATCTCAGGAGACAGGAAGTGAAGCTTACATTGGATTCCTACCTCATAATGCATACCACGAAGGCAGCATTTTTCAGCTTTTGGACGAAGCCCAATAATTCTGAAGACCTTGATTAACTTGTCCAGGTGTGTTTGATCAGGGTTGGAGCTTAACTTGGCAGGAAAGTGATCTTGAGGGCTAGATTTGAGAACCCCTGATTTAAATGAACAGTAAAGGGCTTAACTCGGAGCTCAAGCTGAGCCTCGGGTTCGAGCCTCCTCCAAGGACAGCTAGCCAAGTTAGTTTACTATTAACCTTTAAGGCTGAATGGGCAGGCGAACTAGTGAAATATATATATATATATATTTAAATATTGTCCCCATACACAGCTTCAGTGTAGCTACTTTTTGTTATCTTGTAACTACTTTTTCAGAGGAACGGTTTGTCTGTGGTTTAATGTTCATTAAATTAAAGTAGCTTGTAGCATTTTAACGTAGCATCCACAACACTACAACACTTCAGAGCCCATGTACTGTATACTAGAGTTGTGGGGGTAAATTATGCTCGATCTGCTGTGACATCACAAACATGGTGCATTGTGGTCTATTGATCTGCCTAAAGTGTACATGTTGAGTTGACTTGCTCCTTCTGTCAATGGGTCAAGGGTCTGTCCAAATAAACTTCACTCGTCCACTTGATAAAGTTGAACCCACTTCAAAAGTGCTTTGGGAGGTTTGTGAGTGTATGGCTGCATTTGAAATTGCATACTTCCCTACTAGGCCTATAAAGAAGGCAAAAAACAGCATGTGACAAAAGAAGTATGTCCGAATTCACAGTGCTTATAAAAGAGTTTGCAAAAAGTACCCAGATGACCTACTTGTGCATACTACGGACACTAACCATGAGGCCACAGGAGAGGATTTGTGAATGGCAGTGAAGCAACCTAATTGACGCTGGTAGGTCACATGATAATGACAACATACCGAATGTGGTACGTCCAGATTACATCCATACATACATTCATACTATATAGAACCTACTTTTTTTAAGCAGCTGTGGAGTAATTCATTCATCAAAATAAGTACCTACTCAGGAGAGTATGCAATTTCGGATGCAGACATTGTCTAAGAGTTGAGTTAAACATAGCATTTTTTTATTTGTGTGTAAAATAAACATGTAAAACTTGTAAACATAACTTGACTATACTTTGATGTTTTGTTCTACGTTAATTACACACACCCATAGCGAAAATTCTAATTTCGCTGTCCGCAGTGGAGGGGCTCGAGGAAGCAGCTTCAACTCAAGCTTTGATAAACCCCCCCAGTGGGACTACTAATACTTGGATGATGAGTATGGTAGCAAGATGCCGAAATTATGTTGGTGGAGTTGGGGAGGTGGATGCCAAAACAGCTGATTCCGGAGAAAGGTGAGCGGCTGCTTATATGTTTGGATGGGTTCACTCCTCCCGAAATTACGTTGTGAACTTCACTAAGTTTTTTTCTTTTTTAAACGTACATTTTAAATACCTAATGAGATAAGACCGCTTGGGGTGTGAGTGTGTGCAGGTTATGTTGTAGGTGTTTTTATTAAACACATTCTTTAATACATTCTGTTGGCTATAAGTAACATTGCACCTACATGTCTACTAACCCTCATTAGAGTGTTAGTAGATTATTAGTAGACTATAGGGTTAGAATAAGTTGACATGTAGTTGCAAAGTTACTTATAGTCAACATAATGTTCAAAAGGGACCATCAAAATAAATGTTACCGGCTTTATTTTAAATTGTCATAAATCAAAAACCCCATTATAAAGCCGAATAGGAAAATCACAAAGGAATCAGCGTCAAATTCCGGTTCTGACGCCATACCTGAACCGCTCTATAGAGCCCAGACTTTATGTCGTCAGGTCTGGCTACGTGAGACTAGTACATCATTGGTAGTTTATTAGTACTAGTAATTATTTTAATGACCAATCCCTTTAATTGTACATTATTTGCACAAAGGAACAGCCTAGGACAGTACATTGCAGTATTCTAATATTAAATGCATTCATTGTGGAATATTATGCCCCTGAGATGATCTCATCCATCAATGACTTTTGTCTCCTACACAAGGCTATAAAGGTGTGAATAATGACTCAGCCAGTGACACACGCCTCAACTCTCCAAAACATCAGCCACTGTCTGACTAACAAATAATTTTAGTTTAAGGGAAGTGATTGAATAATACTTACTGTGCAAAAACAAAATTTATAACTCAAATGATGTAATGGTTTGGTTTAATTCTTAAGTTTTGATGTATTAATCAAAAATATTTATTTTCCCAAAGACAAAAACACTCACTCAACTCAATACAAAATAAAAAGATTATTTATTATAAAAACAAAGCTAAATTAGCTATAAAACCAAAGTAGTATTTACACTTAAGGTAATATTAAACAAAATTGAATATAGTTTACTTACTACAAGTACGGATAAATTCGAAAGACCTCACTGTTTATTGTGATGTCTTTTTAAAACATTATATTTTCTGTTACATGCTTAAAAATATTTAATAAAACCCACTATAATTTCCACAGTCAAAAATGCACTATAAATAAATGACACTGTCATTTCACTTGTATTTTATTATTTGTGCTCTGCAATTACTTTCATTATATCCCTTTTGATTCTCATCATTAATGTATGTATACCTTGCAGGTAGAGCTGCTTCAAACCTCAAGTTTCCACCCAGACCCTGAGCATGAGTCAAGTGTTGTGTTTAGTAGTGAACGCTTTAACCTTGTTCACAAGGATTCAGCAGTCTTATGGGAATCAGAGAGGCCTAAACAGATGGGGGAGGGCTGCCTTCGTCAGAGAGAGTCCTCTGGGAGGCAGATTGCTGAAGCCTGAAGATGGTGGGGGAGGGATGTTGTTTATATGTGTGTGTGTGTTTGTAAGGAGACCAAGAGAAAGAGTGGAAGGCTGCTGACGCAATGAGACTCATTGTGGGGTGTGTGTGACGTCCAGACAGCCATGTAAATCATGAGCGCAGTGAAGAGGCTGGCTCCAGCCTAACTGCCCAGTCAAGCGTGGCCTTTCACAGGCAGAACTCTGGAGCACAGTAATACCTTCTTCACTACGGTTAAACAGATGATAGATTGAATTCAGAAGTATAATCAGTACACCGTTCTACAACACCGAAAGCTGTTACATTTTCATCGTCATTCGCACTAGAATGTATATGCATCTATGTACATTTATCAGTACTGCAAACCAACATTTGATTCTAAACTAACCAGTGACGGCTAAATCTGCAACAATTTTTTGCGCACATTTGATTGTTTTTTAAACTGCTAAACTATGAAAATCCAAACAAATCTGTGTTTAAAGCTACAGTCTGGCATTCCCAATGTTTTGTTAACAGGGTTGCAAAAATCGCAATCCTCATAAGAAAATAAAACAATTTGTATGTAATAGTTTGACCTGAGGTGGATGGACAGGACATTCTGTGACTTATCATTTGTTGAAATTTGTAAAGATAGTACTGTATTCCTGAAGAGCATGGCAGTAGCAATGCCAAGGTCATGGGTTTGATTCCTGGGGGAAGTAAAAATATAAAATGAATAGCTTGAATGCAATGTAAGTTGCTTTGGATAAAATTGTCTGTGGTGTGCCAACTTTCTCTTCCTTTTTGATTTTTTTTTTTGTGGTTGAGCACCCTCATAGAGCTTTTTGCCTATTGGATGTGTGCACTTTTGAATCTTTGATAAAAGGGTCTCCCAAATGTATTTATACAAAATAAGAGGCATTTACTGCTCGAAAATTAAAATAAATGTACCTTTAGGTGTGTTCGACTTGAACCAGCGCTACACAGACCAATTGGTGTAACATACCCAGACAGCAACATAGTGTCGGCCTAGTTCCGGCCCACATCTGGGCCATGTGGAATCCACGTGTGTGAGATGTGGGCTTCGTGTGCTTTTGAATCACGCTCGCGGTACTTTAAAGTCATACACAGATCCAGCACCGATTCAAGTCGAACAGACCTTTTAGTGCCTTTAAACATAAATTTGTTATTTCTCTAAAAACAAAAGTTGGTAAAACTTTATTTTGATGGTTACTTTTTATTTAAGTAACGTTACCAGTCTACTAATACTAGACTAACACTCTAACACTCTAGTTAGTAAACATGTAAGTGCAACATTACGTATAGTTAACAGAATTTGTTAAAGGGACCAAAATAAAGTGAAACCAAAAAAAAAAACTATGTGGTTTTCAGTCTTTTAATTTATTTTCTTAGATAAGCGTTTAAGAAAAAATATTTTTGTAGTGTGACAGCAGAAAAGACACTGCTACAGTTCCGTCACCCCAACAGCTGCTCAACTGCTGCCTGTTTCTCAGTTGGGTGGAATAATGTTGCCTTGGAAACAGTTAACATGGCAATTAATATTTTGTCAAGCTGCCACTGTGCTGATTCTTCCAAGACAGTTTAGGTAACTGACTAAGGAATGTTTCACATTGTATTTATTTTAGTGTTCATATTAACATGTTACTGTATTCACAGAACCCACTTAAGCAGTGTGGTGCTGTGTAGCAGGAGTGTAGCTGAAAGTAAAGTTTCAACTGTTTTTGCTAAACTCAACAGAAAATGTGAATATATAAATGTAACACAGTTCAGATTTTATGGGAAGAAGGAGGCAGGAACCGGCGAACATTTAACAAACTTGAATAAATAAATAAACACATACAAAACAAAAGTAAAAAAAAGCTGCCACTCATGGACGACTGCTGTCACATATAATAAAACAAAACACGACATAAGACCATGCCTGTTCCTCTCTCGATCTTCACGATCGTCGCTCCTCCTTTTATGCTTCCGCTCCTCTGTGAGAGATACAAGAGCGGTGCGTCGCGCAGGTGTCACTCATCAACAATCACACCACCGGCCTCGCCATTCTCTCAAGGCCCTCAGCCTCGTCCTGCTCGCCACATACCCCCATCGCTCCTTGCAGGCCGGGGGTACACACGACACGGCCCTCGGCCTCGTCCTGCTCGCCACAGTAAATCTTTTGCAATATAAGATTTTATGAAGACACATAGTCAAGTCACATATATGTATGTAGAGATTTATATAATACATATAGTTTCAAACAGCTTTACAGTGATAAACAGGAAAACAGAGATCAATGATGAAAACATCAGGATTCAGGATCAAACAATTAATTCATTGAAAAAGTCATTTGAACTTGATGGGTAATAATAATGACAGACATTCAAACCCTTTTTATTGACCCATTTTCTTCATTATTTAATGTTTGTTTGAATAAATAGATCATGAAAACTATATGGTATTTGTTATATTTGTGATATGTAAAATACTATATTATTATTTTTATGGTGAACATGCAGTTTCGATTGTGTCTCCTTGCCCACACTACATCACGGGCAGGGGACACTTGCAATCTTTGTGTAGTCTGCTTGGGAGCGGATTATGCACAGTATCTCGAGGGGGCTGACTGTTTTCATTGTGAATGTCTTCCGCTGATGATGCTCTAATCCTGCCTGTCCCTCTTCAAGGAGGGTGGCCAGGCTCGGACCCTTCAAGCATGGGACACACCAAGCCGAATATTTGCATTTTGTAATGCTCGACTAGGATAACATAACAACTGCAGCCGAAGTTTTATTATTTGTTGTTGTGTTTTCTAATAGCAATTCCAATTATAAGTTTTATATTGTTTCTATGATGTGAACATAAAGGTCAAAGCTGTTTGGCTCTGCTAACCTGCTAGCTAACATTATAGTGTTGATGAGTATTTAGCTATATGGGGCTCTCGCTTTTGTTAGATTGTTCACTGATCCTTAGAAACTTACCACATGAAACATCCTGTAAAATCCCTGCTTGCAAAGGTTCTGCACAATCCTCTAGTTTGTATACATTCACAGGTTCTGAATCAGGCTCAAACTGTCATGGCAAAAAAAAAAAAAAAAATGCCATTGTTGATAATTTACTCCTGAGCAGATGAAACTCGCTGTTATGGTTAGGGGCGTGGCATTTCTGGCACACGCCTTGAGCGGTTCGCTCACAATCACATTACACTGGGCCAGCTAACCAATCACAGAACATTTTGTATTTCGAAAGGAGGGGCTTCATCGAAACAGGAACTAACTAGAACGGTTGAGAAAGACTGAGAGGTGCCAAAATAATGTAAAATATGTGAAAAATAATTTGTTTTTTCAACAATCAAGCATGATAACCTAGTCTGGCTATCACCAGACCAAGCTCAGTCTTTTAAGATTGAACATTAGTCTGGGGAGTCTGCTCTGTATTTTCTACTGCACAAGAGGCATGATCAACGGGCATAGTTCAAATGACTGTACGCAATTGGATAGTCCTTCAACCAATCAGACCAACGATCCGGGTGATGTACTTTGTAGAGCGATGCGACAACTCCAGGCAGGAAACGTGTCAACAAACATGTTTGTTTGTAGCATTGATCAGCGGTTTGCAGAAGCAGCAATGGCATCGAGCGATTTTTGCAGGTTGTGCAAAAAAAAAACATGAAATTGAGTGGTATTAACACCCACTCGAGCAATTTGTTTGCTAAACTAAAGAAGCCATTGAGCATCGGCGAGAGGTTAAAATGAATTGGATTGACAGTCGCTTCTCTATCGTCATCGTGTTAAATCCGCCAATAGCGCGCCAGTTTGTGATTGGTCCCCGCAGATTTGTAACAGAAAATGTACAGGTTTCCAGCCTGAGCTGCAGGGCGAAATAAAAGAGCCGGCAGATCGGGCTGGGTTTACCCAGTCTAATGATAACCTATAGTACACCCCAAAAACAAAAACAAGACTTTGCAAAAGTGCATAATAGGACCCCTTTAAACATTGACCCATTTCGGTCAATGATTTCGAACCTCCAAATCTGTTCCAGACAAAAACGAAAATTCAAGGCAAACTCCTGATAGCCATTTTATAATTATGGCTGTTAATAATATAAATACTTTTTACACATCAGGAATGCTGTCATTGTGAAAGCACAACGTGAGCCTGCTTTTGCAGCCATGCTGTGGAGCCACTAACACTCTGTTTTGTGTGTGGCATAAAAAAAGCCCAAATACAGAGTCATACTGTTTTTTTAAATTATTTACATAAACTTAGTGATGACTAAATAAATGCTTGAGGTGTTGTTGGTGCTTTTTTTTTTCTTCTTCTTCTTCTTGTTCTTATTCCTTATTTTTATGCCCTTAAAGTGTATGGCCATCAGAGACCATACATCGTGGAGACCCCAAAATTGGCAGGATGGTCCCAATTGTGCACCGCTACTCTGACACATAAACACATATCCGTTCGACACTGGGTGGCGTCAAAGCATTGAAAAGTTATAAGTTAAATCATTGATATGGCAACAATAATTTTTACGAGTTGACCTATATCTGCTGAACGCAATGCCCAAGCTTAAACGAAACTTGACAAAAGGGCATTTTGAGGAAGCACGCCAACTTTCATAAAACTCTGCCAATAGGGGGCCCAACAACAACAACAAAAAAAAACAATTATAAAAATGCAACCATATGATCCATTAACTTGAAAATTGGTATGCATCTTCTTTGGTGGTTGTCCTAACATATCCTGTAATATGACTTGGATACTTATATGTATCCAAATATGGCAGCCAGCAGCCAATCAAATTTCAGTGACTATTAACATCAAATCTGCATGGCCTTCCATTCCAAAAATGTATATATTTGTACATCTTGTCTAAATTAATATGTGTCCCGTGTTTGGTATGACCCATTATGACTATTATGTCTATATCTTGTTTGCACACTGTCCAAACTTCTAAAAACGTTGTACATATTGAGCAAACATGCTTAGTTTCACGAATTTACAATGCTCGGGAAAATAACAGAAAAAAACTATCAGCCATTTCAACTGATAGATGACAGCTTTGATATTAATGTGGCCATATAGTGAGCCACTAGATAAGGAATCATTTTCTTTTGGGTTAAAGATGGACTTTGCTATAAAAACCACATCACAACATACATTTAAATTTGAACGCTAATCATCCACATGGACCTTTAGTGCTTAGGCCCCAATTATTTGCCTTATGCTATATCTTTAATCATATTCTGTTTATAAGGGGGGGGGGGGGGGGGGGGGGGCCTCCCGCTGCATCGATACTCAACGCTTTGGGTAATTTCTTCGGCATGTAGCATCTGAAGTCAACTATGGAATTATTCATATTATTAATTGGTGTAGCGTCATTACGTCACTCGTGACGTTGCATGTGACGGTGATCCGGAAGCTATAAAAGGTCACAGGAAACAGTGAATGTCAGCTACTAGTCTTCAGCAAGCATTTTGTGTTTTGTTGTCTGCCTCAGTCGGAAGAACTGCCGATTCAACATCGAGATGTTGTTTTGTGTCATCTGAGGTGCTTGGGGTTGAGAATCAATGTGAAGAAAAGTTCCTTAACTCCTCTTTAGAGGACTACGTTCCTGGGAGTAGAGTCGGACTCAGGCACAATGAGTAGGACAGACAATATGTCGGTGGTCTCTTATATCAACTGCCAGGGAGGTCTGAAATCTTGCCCTCTTTCTAGACTGGCACATCAGATCCTTCTGCGGTCCAAGGATACATTTCTCTCTGTTAGATCTATTTATATTCCTGAGGTTGATAATGTGGGAGCAGGCATCCTGTCGAGGCAGGGGCTGAGGCCCGGAGAATGGAGGCTCCACCCTGAAGTAGTTGAGCTCATATGGAGAGAGTTTGGCCAGGCGGAGGTGGACCTGTTCGCCTCTCATGAGAACATTCACTGCCCGCTCTGGTACTCTCTCTCACATCCAGCTCCTTTGGGCCTGAATGACATGGTACAGATGTGGCCGAGGTCACATTTGTAAGCCTTTCCCCCGATCGCTCGGCTTCCTGGGGTTCTGGAAAGGGTCAGGAGGTACGGTGTGAGCTTACTCCTGGTAGCCCAGTACTGGCCGGCCCATATTTGGTTCTTGGACCTTATTAGTCTAAATAGGTGCCCTTTCCACCGAGGTGGTTAGGTCATCCATTACAGAACCCCACTCTACTAGGAACTAAACATTTTGTTAGGGATGGCACTGAACCCAGTTAATTACTGCCCACTGGCTTCAGTACTGGCGTTCCATCCTGTTCTCTAACGGGATCGCCCGTTCACGTTTAGGGCCTCTGTGGCGGCCCCAGTGGCCTCCGCAAGCCTCTAAGGGTGAGCATGTATGGACATTCCCACTAAAACTCCATGTTCCTGTAGATTGGAGGATGAAGCCTGTCATCCAGCCTATTTGCATCAGGCTGACGGATTATCCCTGGCACCCATCATGTCCTGTGGATGAGTTATATGAGAATATATAAGAATCTATTGAGTCTGCTTCCTGCTCGTCCTGCTCCTTGGAAGGGCGGTGAAGATGCCCCTGCATCTCTCGGCCACACTTTTCGTGCTCCTGAGAACGACTTGCTTTGACCTATCAGAAGCTGACATTCACTGTTTCCTGTGATCTTTAATAGCTTCCAGATCACCGTCACATGCGACGTCACGAGTGACATAATGACACTACACCAATCGAGATTGGAATAATTCCATAGTTGACTTCAGACGCTACATGCCAAAGGCATTCCCCAAAGCGTAGAGTATCGATGCAGCAACTCGTTCCCTACTCAGGGAACCAGGGTTACAATAGTAACCCGAAGCCGCTTTTTTTGTTGTTGTTGTGCCATTTAGGGTTGGGTTTATCTCAAATACAAATTCAGTCAGAATTAAGTACCGTCCAAAAGTAATAAATACCACTTATTTTGCAGATATATCTAAAACAAACAAACAAACAAAACAAGCACAACTTAGAAATCTAGTTCTCTTGATACTAAATACCATGAACACCACTCTGTCCTTGTGGAAAGGAAGTGAACTTAACTGTATTGAACTTGCACTTGCAGTGTACTTGAAATCTTAAAAGCAAAAAAAAAAAAAAAAAAAAAAAACTGTTCTATTTAGTGGGTCAAATAAAACACTAATGTTTAGCTAACAGTAAAGGTCCTGAGTCCAACATTTTTGTATTCGTCATTTGGTGGCTCTGATTTGTCAAAACACCTCTTAAAATGCTTTCTACAGATGCAAAAAATGCAGAAAATCTAACTTGATGAGGCGCTATATAAAATAAACAATAATATAAAATGTAAAAATATAAATAAATAATAATAAAAAATACGAGTCAAGTCAAGTCACATTTATTTATATAGCGCTTTTTACAATACAGATTGTTTCAAAGCAGCTTAACAGAGATAACAGGAAAATAATGCAAAAAAGTTTGTTTCCAGAAGAAAATAGCACCACAGTCCAACTTAAATAAGTTCAGTGATGTTTTATTTTTGTTTAAAAAAAGTTATTAATTTAGTTCATTTATATATATATATATACTATATAGCCACTCTGGAATTAACCGTGATGTCATCATCCAGCTCAGTTCAGTGTAGGCAGATCAATATTATTGTTGAAAATTATATTAAATGTTAAATTTAATGTTCCCAACTAAACAAGTCAAGCCAATGGGAACAAAGGTGGAAAAAGGCGACAGTGGCAAGGAACCAAAACTCCATCAGGTGGCAGAATGGAGAAAAAAACCTTGGGAGAACCCAGACTCAGTTGGAGGGCCAGTTCTCCTCTGGCCAATGAACGAAGAGTGTACGATTATGATTCAGTCAGCATTATAGGTCAGAAGTCAGATTGGTTTGGAACAATCAGAATAATATCCAGTTGAAGTTGAAGATCGGGTTGAAGATCGGTTGAAGATCGGAGTCACGCCGGTATGGAGATGGGTTTGTTGAGGATCAGTGCTGTCGTGTCGATGAGGCCTTCACAGGGGAGAGTCTAATTGACACAGTCTCTACTGACACTTCAGGGATGCATTGTGGTCGGGTCTAGGTGCAGGTCCTCCATCTGGTCTGGATACGGACTGGATCTGGCTGACTACCTCATGCGTTGTGGTCGTGTTTAGGTGCAGAGGTCCACCCTCTGATCTGGATATGGATCTGCACACCGGATGAGAAGCGCCGCATCTAGGACAACTCGAGATATCGCACACCAGACGCTCACGTTCTCAGTTTATGGTCAGCAATATTGTAATGTTTAAGGACATTATGGAATTAAGATAATGTCTGTATGTTACTATGTTATGATTGTACTGTATTAAATACCGATTAAATACAATCGGTGCTAAGTTTGCAGTCTGAACACTTTAACTCAGAGCATCCGTTAACTGAATGAATTGAGAATATCACCTGAAAATCGATAACATCAGCAATTTTCATTGAAGCAGCTGATTTCTGTAAATTAATGTAAAACTAAATGTTTATTGCATTACAGGGTGAAGTCAGTGTGTACATTAACGACGATTTGAGACAAATAAATGAAAATTTAACATAAAACTATGTAAATGGCGCTCTGTGGTGCGGCAGGATTTTGAAAAAGGTCCTGAGCCATTGCTGGTTACTGCAGACAGACGCCGAACGGCACCGCCGGTGTGTGTACACTCATAGAGAATAATGTGTTAGAATTTTAGAGACGTGGCGCTGCGCGTTGTGGCTTTGCACTTCTCGTGCGGTGTGCGACCCTCTTAACATTAGCATAGATGCCATTCTTCTTATGATGTAACGGGTACATCGGGTGTTATAAGTATCCCCGGTTCCGACTGAGCTACATTATGTAACCTAATAATAATTTAACTGATTTTAATAATAGGAATGTATAATTTTTTATGTGTATGCCAGGATAAAGAGATGTGTTTTTAGACTAGACTGAAACTGACGGAGTGTGTCTGCTTCCAATGGACAATGTTAGGAAGACTGTTCCAGAGTTTAGGTGCTAGAGAGGAAAAGGATCTACTGCCAGCAGTCGATTTTGATATTCTAGGTATTATGAACTGACCAGAGTTTTGAGATCGCAATAGACATGAAGGACTATAATGCGTTAAGAGCTCACTCAAGTACTGGGGAGCTAAACCATTTAGTACTTTGTAAGTAATCAGCAATATTTTACAATTTATAGAACGTTTAATACGGAGCCAATGCATTGTTGACAGAACCAGGCTAATATGGTCATACTTCCTGGTACTAGTAAGAACTCTAGCTGCTGCGTTTTGGACCAGCTGTAGTTTGTTTATTATGCGTGCAGGGCAACCACCCATAAGAGCATTACAATAATCTAGCCTTGAGGTCATGAACCCATGAACTAACTCTTTCACATTTTTCATTGAAAGCATATGCCGTTGTTTAGATTATTTTTAAGATGGAAGAATGTGGTTTTACAGATGCTAGAAACGTGGCTTTCAAATGAAAGATTGGTATCAAAGAGCACACCCAGGTTCCTAACCGACGACGAAGAATTAACAGAGCAGCCATCAATTGTTAGACAGTGTTCTAGGTTAGTACGTGCAGAGGTTTTTGGTACAATCATTAGAAACTCTGGTTTTTTTTTTTTAATTAAGTAATATGAAATTACTGCTCATCCTAATTTTTATATAAGCTATGCATTCTGTTAATTTCTTGAATTGGCAAGTTTCGTCAGGGCGCGAAGAGATATAGACCTATCAGATATAGAGTATTATTGGCATAACAGTGAAAACGAATCCCATGCTTCCCAATGATATCTCCCAAGGGTAGTGTGTACATAACCTGACTCCGCCAGATGGATTTGCTCCGCATATCCATCTGGAAACCTTCCGTTGAAGTAGTTTTGGTAAGGGGCGAAAATACTGGTTAGCTGATTGGCCTATGTTGGTGATAGACGGGCCAAATCAACCAATCAGATCAACAAAGCAAACTCTTGCCGAAACCAGTCGGGAGAAGAGCAAAAACATCTTTTCCTCTGAGAAAAGCCTCCAGAGCAGTGTTTTGCTCTTCTTTCAGTGAAGAAATACTCTGTAATTCCGATAAAACTTGCTCGATAGCCACGCTGATTCTAGTTTCATCCGCTGAAGCCGCAATGTTCTTTAGACTGAACTGTCGCTCTTCTCGTTGCGTCACACCTCAACCCGCCTCAAAGCCAACGCTGATTGGACGTTCGTTTGGTGAACCGCTCCCAAATTTTCTTTAACGGAAAGTATCCAGACTGATCTGCGAGTGAAACCTTGACAGCTCGCGAGATCAGGATGGTCTCACGAGGCTAGTGTGTACAGAGTGAACAGCAACGGTCCTAGTACTGAGCCTTGGTACTCCATACTGAACTTGTGATCGATAAGATATTTCTTCATTTACTGCTACAAACTGTTAACAACCACGATCGGATGATAAGAGCAAATCATTTGTAACTCTAATGCGAGCAGTCTCAGTACTATGGTACACAAGACTAAATAATGTTCTGAGATGTCATCACTCTGCTGCAGAATTTCAGTGGCATTAACAATGATTCCATGTGACAATATTAGATCTAAAGTATGATTATGACAATGAGTGGGTCCTTACACATGTTGTTTAACTCCAATAGAGTTCAGGATGCGTCTATTTCATAATCAACATGTATATTAAAATCATCAACAATTAGGACTTTATCTGCAGCGAGTACTAACTTTGATAAAAAAATCAGCAAATTATTTGATAAAGTCTGTATGGTGCCCTGGTGGCCTGTATACAGTAGCCAGCACAAATGTCAAGCACGATTTATCATTTACACTGGATAGTGTTACATTAAGCACCAACATTTCAAAAGAATTGTATTTTAAACTAGACTTCTCAGTAATTCTGAAGATATTACTATAGATTACAGCAACACCACCCCCTTTTCCTTTCAGACGTGGCTTGTTTTTGAAACAGTAATCTTGTGGGGTGGACTCATTTAAAGTAATGTAATTGTCTGGTTTTAGCCAGGTTTCTGTCAGACACAACATGTCTAGGTTATAATCTGTAATTATATCATTAACAATAAGTGCATTTGAAGTAAGGGATCGAATAATCAGCAACCCGAGCTTTATCATTTGTTCATCTGTATTATATAATTTTTTTATTTGTTGAACATCGATTAAATTTTTACTCTTAAATTGGTTTGGGAGTTTTTTGTATTTCCTAATTCGGGGAACAGACACAGTCTCTATATGATGATATCTAGGTGAAAGAGTCTCTATGTGATAGGATTTATCTGACCTCAGTGACGTGAGACAGCTAGCTGATGGTCGGTTTAGCCAGTCTGTCTGCTTCCTGACCTGAGCCCCAATTCATGTTTGAGCTCTAAGACTATGTGCCATATTACTTGAGAGAAGAGCGGCACCATCCCAGGAGGGATGAATACCATCTCTTTTCAACAGGTCAAGCCTTCCCCAAAAACGTTTCCAATTGTCTATGAACCCTATTTTATTTGGCGGTCACCACTTAGACAGCCAGCCATTAAATGAGGACAGTCTACTAAGTATCACATCACTCCGGCGAACAGGAAGAGGGCCAGAGCAAATTACAGTGCCTGATATCGGACTTGCGAGTTCACACATCTCTTTAACGGTAAGTGTTAAGTGATCTCCGACTGGCGAAGTCGAACATCATTAGTGCCGACATGAATAATGATCTTAGAGAATTTACGATTAGCATTAGCCAGCACTTTTAAAAGTTCCTTTGATGTCAGGCGATTTGGCTCCCAGCAACCATGTGACTATGGTGGCTGGTGTCTCTATTTTCACGTTCCGTGTAACAGAATCACCAATAAACTAGCGCACATTCAGCAGGATTCTCCGTGGTGTTTCACTGAGTGGGGAGAACCTGTTTAATGTTGTAATCGTGTTCACGGGCAGTGTTCACGGTCACCCAGTTGCCCTGCTGCACGGGCTCTACAGAGCCGGAATAGATGAGTGGTTTGAGGAAGGTGCCAGACAGTGACATTTCATGGCTGTGACTGGAGACTGCGACTTGATTAACATGCAGTGTGGATATGCAATCATTTAGTGATACATAGCACTGATAAATATCCATTTATACATATGGATTTTGGTGTTTATAGTTACAAGTTTTAACATGAATGCAGGGTAATGTAGAAACGCACTGGTTAAAATTGGTTAGGTGAATATTATAGTACATTATGTACTGTCCATATCCACTGTCTGGTAACAGGTTTAAGCCGATCCCTGTTTTATGGATTTTATCTAAGTCTAGTGTGTTTGAGACAGAACAAAGCAACAGGCTGTGAGCAATTGTCCATCAGATGAGACGCTCAAACCTGATCCCACTGAGTAAGAGATTAGATCATCAGCTATGGGAACATCCACTCTCGGATAATATAAATGCACTAAAATCTAAAGAGGACCTGTAAATAAGACACATGGAAAGATGGAAATAAAGCAAAACACTTGAACATACCAATATAATTTTCATTTTCTTGATGTCTTAAATAAAACAGATGGTGCCTGCCTTAAAATGTCAATGTTGTCTATTGATTTATGTACTGAGAATGTTAAGGATTATTTTAACATGGAAATTGTGCAATAATTTGACTGGAAACATTTTCACAGTCATATTGTTTGGTATTGACAATTACATTTACTAACAGGTTTGATTGTTGTCTTCCAAGATTGTTGTCTTGTTTGTAAACAGTTGAAGTTCGCTTTTCACATTGAACGATGGCACTTTCTACCTGTCGCCATCCTTGCTGAAGAATCCAGCATAAATCAGCATGAATTAAATGTTGGTCCAGCTTGTTTATTCTGTTTAGATGCGGTATATTGCTGGTCATACATAGTCCTGCTGTTCTTAAACAAAAATGAGCTGATGGAGCTGGTCCAGCAAACCAGAAACCAGCTAATGCTGAATTTTTTAGCAGGGATGTTGTTTGCTTAAATATCTAAAGGTGGCCTATCTCATATACTGTCTCTGCTTTTGATCTGTGCCCGTTCCATTCAGAATCTAATATCTTGAGAGTTCTTCCATTTTATGTTTTAACCATCACCTTTTTCCAGTAATTGTGTAAAATTCTGTACTGATATGAACATTCATTGAGAGAGAGAGAAAAAACGGTCTGCTCAGAAACTGTGAATTTGTACCATCAAATTAAATTACACATACAATGGCACTCAATGAAACCACTTCTTTAAATAAATATTTTATTTTCAATGAAAATAAATACATTTTCTTAAGATAGAATCAACAACATTTAAAAAAAAAGCATTTGTGGGGGCATGGCGACAGTTCATGACAGCACACAGTTTGGAAGAGAACATACAATCTCACCTGCAGGGAACATTCTGCGGGGGTGGTTTGTGATTTAGGACATACAAACTGACAGGCTCAAGTAGTTTTAGGTTGAAACTGACATATTCCCTCCCTGTAAAAAAAATTATAAAATAAAAGACTGAATGTGAAAAACCATTAAATCATCAAATAATAATCTACAAATCATTAGATGTGGTTTGTCTATAATTATCCAAGACTCAAATTACAGAATAAGCATACTAGGGAAGACATTCCAGTCTCTACAGATACAAGAAATACAGCTGACAAAATCGAAGTCTGAAACTGAATTTCCCATTTTGTGTGCATCAAAGACATAAACAATCAGCCAAGTTGGAGTTGTAAAACACAGAATATGACCCATTAGGTTCTGCCTTTTCTTGCTTTTTTTTTGGGTGGCAACTGTTCACAATCCCAAACTGTACGTACAGCAATTACCCAAGACAGGGCGGGTAAAGCCGAGGGAGTTGAGCCCAGCTCTGGTGGAACAGATTAACCTACTACTACTGTATGCTGTGCTATTTCTATACCAACCCAACCCCCACAGTATTTAACACAAGAACTACCAACATAACGACACAAGAAGTTTTTAAACCCAGCAGGGGAGCCATTCCCAACTCTTCATTACACCCTGAGCGATAGCAAGCAAATTAACATGTCCACTTTGTAATTATCAGGCCATCTGAAATGACTGACCATTCTGACCTCAATTAAGAAGAAGGTTGTAAGCGTAATTTAAATGTAATCAAGTTTAAACCTGCAGTGTTCAGGCAGCGAAAAGGGGAAACAACATTTTGTGCTGGTTTGTAAGGTTGGCTTAAACGCACATCAGGAAACCAGTGCTGTGGTTAGTGGTTGTTTCGAACAATAGTTGAACAACTGACATTCAGGTTAATTTAGAAACAAGTGGAAGGTTTAATTCTTTATGCAGCATGTGGCTTAATGAATAGCGTGGTCCATGTTCCATTTTAACTGCAGTAAGGAGCATATGAGCAAACAGGAAGCCACCTTTTGAGTCATATAGCGACAGCAGTTTCTTCCTCATTCCATGGAACAAGGTAGGAATGTCTACAGTGAATATTCATCAGTATCTGTGTAAAAAACTATAAGGCAGTTTTACAGTTCAGACTCATCAGCAGGGAGCACAGGCTCAGCATTTAGCAAGGGAGGCTACAAAACATTCCACCATTTTCTAGGCAAGTTAATCTAACACAGAAATATTCCTGAAAGCATCAAGACATATCCTTTACGCAAGACACTCATTTTGGGTCTAATTCAGTCAGATATAGCAACAACAACAAAAAAAGTGTTAAATGTGACAAATGTTTACCGTAGGCAATCATCTTTAAAATTGTGAATAGCTGTAGAAAGAAAATGACCAAAGGGATAGTGTAACACTCCGCACAAAGAATGTTTCATAGAATGTCGCTACCACCTTACACCCCCTTACCATTTCAAATATCATTAAGAGCTACTGGGAAAAAAAATCAACCCATTTTGAAGTACCAGCCTTCAATTCCCACTCATTCAAACATATATTATCACAAGTCTTGGGGTTAGTTTGAGAAAAGGCAAGTCTATATCACCACAGATCATGTTTGCTTTTTGGTAGGTGTCATACATAAATACATTTCTAAATGTTATTGATTCTAGTTGCCCCTGAGGAGGCAAAGCAGTTTCTGCAAAGTTCCAAGCAGACTTCATTTTCGACCATGTGAAGTTACATTCAACCCTGGGACACTGAGTCACCATTAATCCAGGATGACCAATGGGGCAAGAAAAGGCCTGATCACCAAAGCCACACTTGTGCCCAGTTCTTCAAAGACTGAAGACCATCCAGAAGTCTTTTCCCTCATTGAAAGCAAAAAGTGTGCACTACAACATGCATAGCACAGCTTCACAGATACAGAGAACCTGGTTGTTTTAGCCTTTCTCATCTTGCCCCAGCTTTTTCTTGACTACCAAGTCTTTCTTTGATTTAAGGACCAGAAGCAGAATTTTAGCAGCTGACAGTGCTTGGTTGCTGCTTGCACACAAAGTCTGAGATGAAATCAAACTCGTTTTGTCCGAGGTAAAGCTCAGGAAGCTCTTGAACCCGATCCAGCCCAAGTTCCAACACCAAGGATGTCAGAACCTCCTCATCAATCAAGTCTATATCCATGACATTGAGACCCAATGTTGGCCCGCCCATCCCCATCTGCATGCTTGCTAACTGAGCAGGACCCATTCTGTGCTGGACATTTCCCATGTGATGCCCATTCATAGGACCGTACGGGTGCCCGTGGTACTGGGTATTGAGTTTCTGAAGATGCATGCTCGCCATAAGCTGCTGAGATGCTGTAAGGCCTCCTCCACCCATATACTGCTGTGGGTGTTGGTTCTGCGGGTGCATATGATGGTGCTGGGTTTGAGGGTGAACTTGCGGTTGCTGATTCGGACCTCCATACATCATATTGGCTGGCTGCATTTGGTGGGGGTGTCCACCACTTATCTGGCCGTTAACCTGACCGTTCATGACGCCATTCATCACATTCCTCTGCCTCATGGCCGCCTCCATGGAGCTCTGGGGCCCCCTGCTGTAGTGCATGAGCTGCCCATTGGGAAGGGTCCGCAGACTGGGCTGGTGTCCGTGCACAGAAGGGCCGTTCATTCCCATGCGATACCCATGCAGGCCTCCGCCAGCAGAGCCGTGGGTCATTGGCATCATCATGTGTTCAGCCATTCCTTTTCAACTGAAGAGATATGAGAAGAATAGAACATATTCAAGCAACCTTTCAGTATCAGCTGATAAACACTCTCAGTTTCTAGAAAACTATCAGCATAACAGTCAAGTCAAGTCAAGTCAAGTCAAGTATATTTACACTACCGTTCAAAAGTTTGGGGTCGGTAAGATTTTTTATGTTTTTAAAAGAAGTCTTTTCTGCTCACCAAGGCTGCATTTATTTGATTAAAAATACAAAACAAACCCAGTAATATTGTTAAATATGATTTAAATGTAAAACAGATGTTTTCTATGTGAATATATTTTAAAATGTAATTTATTCCTGTGATCAAAGCTGAATTTTCAGCATCATTACTCCAGTCTTCAGTGTCACATGATCCTTCAGAAATCACTCTAATATGATTATTTGATGCTCAAGAAACATTTATGATTATTAGCAGTTGACAACAGTTGTGCTGCTTAATATTTTTGTGCAAACAGTGATTCATTTTTTTCAGGATTCTTTGAAAGTTCAAGAGAAAAGCATTTCATTAAAAATAAATATTTTGCATTATTATAAATGTCTTTACTGTCAGTTTATATCAATTTCATGCGTCCTTTCTGAAGGAAAGTATTAATTTCTTAAAAAAAAAAAATTGACCCCAAACTTTTGAACGGTAGTGTATATAGCGCTTTTCACAATATAGATTGTAACAAAGCAGCTCCACAGTATCAATCAAAATAACATAACAGTGTTTGTTTCTTAGTGGAAAAACATCCAGGTTTGGTAGGGCTGATCAATGGTAACACATCCGTGGCGCAAACCAATATTATTTGGCTAAACAATTGTTACTTCGATGACCAGTCTCACATGCTTCTTAATCAATTACAATCAACTTTCACTGATTGCAGTCAGTCCACTGTAAAAATAATAATAAATAATTGTCCTAATCAGTATTCATGATTTCAGAAAATGAATCTTTAACAAAGTTAATTTTTCTTACCCTGTTGACAATTTTTAAAAAAAATATTTTATGCTTAATTCAACACAATTTAGTGAGGGTTATAGTTACACGTAAGCAAATGTATCTAACTGGTTTTTTTTGTTGTTGTTGTTGTTGTTTTTACATTTTGACAGCATCCTAAAACCCATTGTGGTTGCAAGCTTAAACAATGCAGATATATTATGACTTGAGCCATTAGCAGAAGAAATATGGCAGTAAGGAGCACCAAGGAGCCACCAGGAGAATCATAACAATAACAGGCAGGAAGGTGGACAAAGTGTTCAGCAAACAAAGCCAACCTACTGTGAGCACGAGATAATGACAAAATGTATGATTGATTGTATCTACTCAAATGACAGGGTTGAGTTTAGAGTTTTGAACGTGTATTCTATTAAACAACATTTGAAGTGCAATGCAATTATAATAAGTATTAATCTGTAGGCATGTACCAGTTGGTTATAATCTCTAGACAAAGCAAATATATAACCATGACATTTTGAGATAAAATGTATAATTAATTAATCTTTCCAATTCATACAATTGACAGCATACAGATGATGTATTATTTTTTTGTTGGCAAACCCTCAGTCCTATTCACTGTCAAGAAAATGTCCTGTCTAGTGTTGTTGTCTCTCATCTCTTAATTCAATAGCTTCAGGAGTGGATCAGAACATGTTTAACAGTTACTAATTTGTAGAAGTGCACAGTTATATCTATGTCATAATTTGGGATATAAATAAGAGATAAAGAACAATGTGATATGGGGTCTATAGGGAACCTCATTATTTCTCTCTCTCTCTCTCTCTCTCGCTCTCTGTCTAAAACAAAGACTTTCTCCTCTTCTTTCAGCTAAGATTAAATATTAATTTTATAAAATATAGGCTACTGACTTTCACAATCCCAGTCAGACCACAGTGAAACTTTCATTAAACATCAGTAGACTACTGAATTTACTGCATTTAGAGAAAAGTTAAAACGTCTCCTACACTCATGAGATTTAATGTTCAGTTAAATCTCTGCATAGCGATATTGCACTTTTTTTTAAAGAACATTTAAACACTGACACTAAAGTATTATTAGTATAATATCTAATGAAATATTGCCATACATACTGCGCATTATTTTCTGAGAACAAAAGTCATTCTAGAGTAACATGTTTTGAGATCTAAGAACACTTAAAAACCAGAGCAGAAATAAAAGCACACTTAACCTATCCAACCATATGTTCAACCATACAACTATTTAAATAGCCTATCGCTAATACTAATAGGTACATGCTGATTTCATAGATTTAATTTACAAAAAGAACAAAAGGTCCAGCCTACTCGTTATCACAGTGATCTCTATATAAAAAGCACATACCGTCAAATAAATCCTGTTCTTGTAAAGATGCTCTTTCGTGTTATCAGTCTCTGTAAAGCAGCGCAGGTATCTCCAGAGGCTGTACTCAGATCTGAACAAGCTGCTGCTGCTGAGCGCTTTCTGGGTCAACACAAGGATTACACACACATACATAAAGAAGACCAGTGAGAGGGGCGGAGCAACATGAACCCCGCCTCTCCTCTGCTGTGATTGGCTCTTCTTCTAATCACAGACGTCACTGGCCAAATACTCACATGGGCTTCAGTTTTATGTGCACTGACAAAACCCTTCAGCAATTACTCATAAACTAAAACACAACTCCTAAGTGCTACTTGTTGTTTAAACATGTTCATTTCTTAAAGGAAACTTGACATTGGTAGTCTCAAAAGGAAACCTGTTTAATTTTTTTTAAACCATAGGCCATCTCTCGCTTTTTCACCTGTGGCATTTTATAATTTTAAGATACTAACAATACTGTGCAGTAAAAATATTTATTTTATTTCTGTCTATGTCATATAGAAATCTGTATTGAATTATAGATTTTTAAATGATACTACATTTTACTCAAGAGGAAGTGCTCATTGATCAATTTACCCGCAACTTTTGGTTCAACCTTTTTTATTTTTCATCTGTATAGTAGGCCTATTATTATCCAATGTATCTCAACAGAAATGGACATAAGGTTGCAGCTTTTCACTCTTATGTAAATGGAATATTTACCATTTTAAAGAGAGAGACAGACTGCGAGAAGAAAGAAAACCTCCTGCTGGCGTGAAGCATGTGCAATTGGATTGACACTAGCAGTGCTGTACTGCCTAAACATACAGTACTACATATCCTCACGTTCATTTATACTATGCATGTTGAACTTATGTTTCTCGTGATCTTCAAAACCTTTTGATCTAAAGAGATTGTGTGTAAATGTTTGACAAAAACAAATTGTCTATATGAATTAATATATATATATATATATATATATTATTTATTTATTTATTTTCATAAAAGAAAATGTTTAAATTACATGTTTGGATGAGTTGGTAGAGTTGGTAGTGCAGCCTGTATGCATGTGAACTCATTCAGGACAGCTCAAAAAGCATACTATCAGAACAATGGTGGCCTCTTTAAAGAACCTCAAATAAAAGATTCATATAAGTGTGTTGAATACTCACTCACTACAAATACATATCACATAAATGGATTCAAAACAGTTAAGAGTCATGCAAAAAACTCCTGACAAATTGAAATACCTCTATTTACTCACTCCTCCATCTCTAGAAAGGAATGTGGTGACCAGAAGTGTATAATCCCCCCTCTCTCTCTCACTCTACATTCTCCTGTTCTTGTATTGTTTCTTTTGTCAGTGTGTAAATTAAGCCTGAATCAGCCTTTAAACAGATTAAACAGTTCAAATGACTTTAACTTTGCACAGAAACCTTTCATCATAGCCTAAACTGTTAAATAACAGAACTGTTAAATGACAGAATTTGTGATTAATTGTGTGCAATAAGACAGCATCTCTATACTATTATACTTGGGCCTTTGAATGATTTGAATGATGTGAATGATTACATTTTCTCTGTTTAATTCATCATATGCTGTTTGTGCTACATACATGATTACCTCAAATTGTGAAGCTTGTTGAAGAGAGGTCTTCTTTTACTTTTCTAAAAAGAATATTTATGATTTTCAGTTTACCAAATAAGCCTATAAACTTACATTGAATGAGCCACATCTAGAGACCAGAATATCATAGCTGGGTTCCTTTGACTTGGGTCAGTAACTAATCACATAGTCAACATTCTATCAACTGGGTAGCAATGTCTTGGCTACTCCATACTACTACACCCAGGGTAAGTGAAATTTGCATGGGCCACCAAGTTTCTTCGTCATAAAATCTCTCTATGATAAACTGATTCAATTTTGTCCTAACATTGTTCCCTGTATGTAGGTGTTCAGTGCTAGACCCAATTTCTTTAGAAATTCCTGGTGGGGTGTCAAAATGTGTCAAGAGTGAATGACCTAAATAATGCAATAACAAGATAAAATTAGTCTGTCTTCTATATCTGGATAGATTTTACATCAGAGTATTGCAGAGGACCATAATGGCCCATGGAGTGCACCATTTTATTCACATGAAATTATTCTTAGAAATAGCCCATTCAAAATAAATAAATAAAAATGGCATAATATTTAAAAATGAAGTGCACATTTTTTTCTGCAGCTACTGACACCAAATGGAATTGTAAAAATAATTATTTTCAAACAGGTTTCCCAAACATCTTACCCTTCGTCTCTTGCATGGTTGGATAAGTAGTCATACCACATACTCATGGCATTGCTTACATATATTATTGTAGCAAAAGTATACTTTTAAAAGTTTGGCAACGCTGACAATAGATATATCTTGATGGAAGTATGCAGTTTCCTGAGAAATCCATTCCGAACAGCTCTATAATATAAACATTTTTTATAGGCTCTCCGTAGTGATTTAGGGTAAGCCAGAAGTTTGGAAGATATATTAATGACATTTATTTGTACAGGTCACATCTACCTACATGTATTGTATATCACTCTTTCTTACTCTCACACTCATGCCATTTCATTCTGTTCAATCACGAGTCATTGCGTTTCAACATGATTAATAAAGTTATTTCTAAACAATTTACAGGCTTAGATTAACAAAATGTCATTGGGAAGGTAATTATAACCAACAGGTTCAATTTGTGACTAGTCATCCATTTGACCTTCAGAGGGAGAATGAAAGCATTGGTAAAAAGGTCACAGCGATGGACAGTCTCTTCTGACGCGTGTGGGAACACTGCAAATTATCCGTATAGCAATTTGCAGGTGGTGTGTGTAGAGCATTTCCATAACAGCGCCTATATTTTCCCTCGCTCAGTCTCTCCCTCTGACATTTCATAAAAAAAGTATCATGAATATTTTCACAGCTGTTTAGTTGTGTTTATATTGGTGTTTAGCATGCACACTCACAGGTCAGTAATGGAACCCACTGAGATGGATGTGGAGAGCAGAGTGCTATGGAAACAAAGATGAATCAGTTTTTTTTTTTTTTTTGCATGGAATGTGGTGATCTGAGGTTGGCTATTGCGGGTTTTTAAAAAGTGGGGTTGCAAAAAAGTGAAAGCTTTTCAGTAACATTTCAAAGGAAGAAACATTCCTTTTTAGGAGTATTTACACCCTATAGCTCTTATGGAGCATTAGATAGATATAAATTCGTAATATACATGTCTGAAATGGTCATTGGTCAACGTCAGACTGTGTTGCAGCAAAAGTTAGAGTCTGATAGAAAGGTATGTGTAGGATCCGCTTTGACACTGGTTCGGATTGAAATCAAGTGTGAAAAAAGCAAACTGGTTTTCCAAAAGTTCAACCATACTCACCTATCTGAAATTCTCATTGATGCGTACGTCAGGATGCGTGAAAGCCGCGGAAAAACACGTATAAAGGGGAAAGAGCTTTGCGATTGACTGTACAACTAGATTTGACAAGAAATCTGAGGTGTATTTTTATAGAATGACGTAAGCTACAGACCAGAGGAGCAAACATCGCTGCAATTCACAGAAACAACTGGACTGGACAGGTGGATTTGCAGTTATCATTTTGTGTCATTATGCTGACTTTAGATGTAAAATCATACCCTATATATTGTATTGTTATATATTGTATTAACAACTCATCAATTAAATATTTATCATTGTATATTCTGCATTAGGCTATTGGATGTTTTTAAATAAACGATATCAAAAAACGAAGTTCTAGGGCTAGGACAAGTATATAACACTTATACAAGTGATCACCCAGATTTAGACCTACCTATTTTGTATTTATATAAAGCGTTCACAGGCAAATTTGCTTTAGGCTTATGTATTTCCCCGGCATCGAAATCAGGCACACATAAATGTCAGGTAACCCGATTCCTGGCTGCATGTCAATATCCATGGATCGCTGGATCTTTAGAAAGTTGTTTACAAAACAAACAAAACAAACTTTAGTTTAAATTGATAATCGTCCATTTTACTTGCATTTTCACAGTTTCCCCTATTAAATCCAGTCACACAGCAGCTCTTTTGCCACTCAGTCCGCCTGAGGGGGCGTGTTCCCGCGGGAAAGTGACGTCAATGTATTCCCTCTATATAAGATAGGTACTGACACATGTCTGAGTTGGCAGATGCTGACGCTTCCATTTACCTCCAACCTCCCCACCACCACAGAGATAGTCCTTCCCCTCCATCCCCCCCACCACCACCAGGATGGGCCCTTCCCGTACCTCACAGGGGGTCGGCTGCGCCCCTGCCTTCGTCTTCAGGCAGGAAATGCAGAGTCCGTACTCTCAGATTGCGAGCTACGGACGGGGTCTATGCCAAAGAACTTTATATATTGCTTGCTGGGCTGTTAATAAATGGTCAATTGTTACAGTATTATTCTCCCGAGTCTTTCTGGTAGAACTGTTTTGACACAGGTTTAGTTTGTAATCAAGAGTAAAAGCAAACTAAATTTCTGAAAGTATTACGGTAGGCTACTTATGTAATTACATTTGGGCCAATAATAATGAACTTAACTTTTCAAGAAACTAATGAAAATAGAAATTGAAACTGAATAAAATATCTTTGAAACTGAAAAAGAATAAATCACAGGTACATTTTTTTACTTTGTTTTTTATACACTTCATGTTTTGAGTGTATTTCTTTCTCTGATCTGAATTTACAAATTCGCTTCCAGAGTTTTCATTTACGCTTCTGAAGTTTTTGTTTACGCTCCCTGAGTTTTCGTTCGCCGTTTTAACATATTTCTCTCGTGGGGGCGGAGCTAGTAGCAGTGTGTTCTCATTGGCTACTGAGTCTTTGATTGACAGCTTCTTGACCTGGGAGTGAAGACATCAAAGTTGTTTACATGTGTGAAAGTGAGCTTCTGTAAGCGCAGCTTTCTATTTCATTTTAGTGATATTAAGGTTATATCTTTATTTTTTTGCTGCTACACTACATTTTTTAGATGATTTCGTTTAGAAGGAATAGTAGGCTACAGATGAATGATATCATGATATCATTAGGATACTGGATACTCATGGTAAGTGTTTAAAAAAATTATACAATACTAATACTATTTATAATACAGTACTTGCTTTTTCAGGTGGTGAGGCATTTTAGAGCTCAGTGAGCCCATAACATTATACAGTGTTGTCTTTATTTAATTGTTGGCCCAATCATTACATGACTTTATCCATACGATTACAGTTACACACAACAGTATTACAGATGATAAATGGTGCATGACTCAGAGGTAAATATTTAGTCCTGTAAAATACCTTAAAACATTTATATAATTTGTTTGAAATAAATATTTTAAGTCTGAAACTTTGCTACTGTATGTGGGAGTTCAAAGCAGTTTGTATTGTTAGATTATAATATGTTTCCTTTCTCATTTTCCAGGGAGTTGAACAACTTTTCCATAAACAAAATTCTGATGCTGACACAGAGGATGGAGTGATAGTACCAGAGATCCACTGTCTACATCAGACAAGAATCTTACTTCAGACACATTACATTTTTAATGACTGGTATCTTGATCTTCAGACACCTGATTTATTTTATTTTAATATTATAAAATAGCAAATATTTTAATTTCCTCTAGATTAAAACAAACACAGTTCAAAAGTACACAAGAGGTTGCACTTTATTCATATAGTCTAGCACACCAACAGCATATGAATGTTAAGGGGGTAGTTCACCCAAAAATAAAATTCTCACTTATTTTACTCACCCTCTGCTGTCCCAGATGCATTTTACTTTCTTTCTACATATAAACACGAATTAAGATTTTAAGGAAAGGAATCCATATTTGCGAGTCCTAAAGACACTTTAAAAACCATACACAGTGACCGTGATGTCCATGCAACCTCAGTGGATGAATCAATGCCTTCTGGAGTGAAACAATAGGCTAGATAAGGAAATACTATACAATATTTTCAGTATTATATACAGTACTTTAATGTACAATTACACCTGAATAGACTGAATAGATCTCTTGCACTCCTAAAAAGCTTCTGTCAACAAAGTAGTAGCAGCAGGTAAATACAGATAAAATTCAAAAACAAAAATAACTTAATATAAAATTAACTAAAATGAAATAGAAAGTTGCGCTTACAGACGCTCACATCCACACATGTAAACACAACATCAGAGCCCGTCTACAGAGAGCCTAGCCACTCCCTATTAAGTCCAATTGTACCGAATTTTGTTTGTAGTTCCACCAGAGTTCCACTGGGGGAGTCTATGAATGGGAGTCTATGGAGCTAGACGGTTAAATTTGTCTCTTTCACCCGATTGCCATTGAGAAATCTCAGATTTGTTTGTAGGTTTTGCAAGTTCAACATGGGTTATAGGTCGAAAGTTGAAAGAAACAAGTACTTATGTCCTTTCGATTTCTTACAGGTTGAGTTGTTGTTGCCCATAACACACTAGCATTCTACTAATTAACACTGATTGGTCAGTGAAGGACTGATTTGCGACCAGGCATAACGCTTGATGGCATCGGGGAATCCGAAGCGGGACCAGAATGTTAAGGCGGACTTAACTCTTAGCACGTGTATTTACCTGTGTCAGCTGGGTTGTCATTGCCTCGAGAGAAAAGAAAGTGCAGAGCGCAAAAGCACCAAAGTGACTGAAGGATTGCCGTAAAGCAGAATCTCTGGTCGTACGATGTGTATGACGTCATTGACATTTTAAAATACTTTTTAAAGCAAATAAGTGACTCTAAAAAATCTAACACCCAGCAATGTGTAATTTCTTTGCATCTCCTTTCGAAAACAACATTCAAATTACTAGACAAACAATTATATCCTGAGAAAAGTTGATTTTGAGGGGTATAGCTCCATAGACCTCCATTCATTCTGAACCAGAGTGGAACTGCAACCAGTTCAGAACCCGGAAGTTTACTGAGAGTTTAATTTCTCCCCAATATTAGACATTCTCTGACAACACTGATGTCTTCACATCCAGGTCAAGAAGCTGTCAATCAAAAACTCAGTAGCCAATGAGAACACACTCCTACTAGCCCCGCCGCCATGAGAGATATGTGTCAGAACACCGAACGAAAACTCAGGGAGCGTAAACGAAACCTTCAGAAGCATAAATGAAAACTCTGGAATCACATTTGTAAGTTCAGATCAGCGAAACAAATATGAGAAATAGTTAGCAAAACATGCAGTGTATTAAAAACGAAGTCAAAAAATGTGCATGCGATTTATTCTTTTTCGGTTTCAAAGATATTTTATTCAGTTTCAATTTCTATTTTCATTAGTTACTTGAAAAATTACGTTCATTATTATTGGCCAAAAATAATTCCAAGTACTCACCTGTCTGAAATTCTTATTTATCAAATGATGGTTAATGGTGCACCTCTTTTGCAATCCCTTGTTTCTTTACTCTTCATCTTTGTTACACAAAAGTATTTACAAAACTGAATACATCAATAGCTGTGTTTCCACTGTTTTTGGCCCGCAGAATACCTTGTTACAAAGCAAGCGAACTGGGGCTTGAGGAGTGGTCATGAACAAGGGTGTTTACCTGAGTTTACCTGAGTCCGGAGTCGGCTAACACCGCTGCTCATTTCCCATGCTTTCACATCAGGCAACCAGCTAACCTTAACATTTAAGACATTTACAACCATTTTTAGCTAAAAACTCACTTGAAGGTCAAAATGTCAGTCTTGAAGGTCCAAATGTCAGTCTTAATGCAGCTTCAAAGTCTCGACACGATCCCAGTCGAAAAACAAGGGTCTTATCCAGCAAAACGATCGGTCATTTAAAAAATAAAAAAAATAATTATGTAGCCTACTTTTTAACAAATGCCTGTCTTGTAGGCCTACCATCTCAGAGATGCGTGACCTTTCCAACTGGACCTTTCCTTCCAGAGAAAATGGCCGATCATTTCGCTAGATGAGACCCTTATTTCTCGACTGGGATCGTGTCGAGACTTTGAATCTGCATTGAGACTGACATTTGAACCTTCAAACTGTTGGTTGCCATTGAAGTCCATTATATGGAGAAAAATCCTGGAATGTTTTCCCCAAAAACCTTAATTTATTTTCGACTGAAGAAAGAAAGACATGGACATCTTGGATGAGATGGGGGTGAGTAAATTATTAGGAAATTTTTATTTGAAAGTGAACTAATCCTTTAATAATAACTCCTGTTTTCTGTCTTTGGGCATCCTCTGTTGTTCTGGCTGAATATATATATATATATATATATATATATGATTTAGATGTCCTTCAAGGTGGCTGAGTACGATTGGTTTCAGGGTCATGGGCTGGAGGACGTAGGAGCGATGAAACGAGAAGCATCAATTTGAGTATTGAGAAGCACCCCAAGTAGGGCTCACTGCATCCTGCGCTGGACATCCAACCCCGCCCAAATCCAAGTGTGATGTCAGAAGCCACGCCCCTGGTGTGTTGTATGTAGGTTTCTAATTGAAAGGGTGTTTAGGCGTAAGGGTAGGTTTTGAGTGGGTTTCAGGCATAAGGGTAGGTTTCAGGTGGGTTTTAATATATATAAAGGTTCCAGATTAAAAGGGTTTTTTAGGCATAAGTGTAGGTTTTGAGTGGGTTTCAGTGTGGGCTGATATAAGAAGTAAATGAAAAATAATTAGGTGTGAGGATTAAGTCTTCTGGATGCTTATTTCTGTTTCAAAGTTAACGAGGAAGCGCAATTTTTTCCCTCAAACTACTTCACCAAAAAGGGACGGGTATATTTAGGGATCTCTGTTTGGTGCAGGCACTACTGTGATTGACATGACCAATAAAAAGATTCGTAAGATTCGGCTGCAAGGCGGAGTTTCCGCTGAACTGGTGTAGGGGGAAAAAATTTGGCTAATGAGAATAGGTGTGTTCAACACCGAATGTTGCATCGAGAGTTGCCGCCTGCATCGGGAGGAGCTGAAAACGGAGATGTGAAGTCGGACACTTTTCTGCTTCCTGTAGGGATGCTCGAGCTGTGTTTTCTTACTTTACCACAGCTGAAGTGAAATAAATGCAATATTTGTCAAATACACAGATGTTTCAGAGACATTTTTCATTCAATACTTTATGTACTGCTTCATACAGCGTCTGTTTGTACAAGAATACAATTCAACATAAGCCAATACAATTTAAATACCAATGAAGTGGGGCTACGTTTTTTATCAGTTTTATTTTGACTAACATAACACAATATAACATCGCAACTGCATGAAAAGAGGTTTTGCTGAGTCCTCCGGCTGCTCTCGAATCGCTCTAACGGTACTTTGATGGCATACGGCACAGTCATAACTGCTTTTAAATCGGAAAAAAAATCTAACCGCCAACCACTGCTTCAAGTCAGCCGCCGATCGGTCTGCGCAGAGCTGCATGATGTCGTGCAAGCCTAATGTGGCTTATTTGGACATGGGCGTGGCTTCTGATGTCACACTTGGATATGGGCCAGGTTGGATGTCCACGACAGGCTGCAGCGAGACAATTCTCGGAGAGATCGCTGAAACCTCCTCAGATCGCATCATTTTATGGAAATAAATAGAAATTATCATCCTTTCAAAAGAAATGTGATATAAACATGATATTTTATCAATAGTTTTTTAAATGTATAAAATAAATTAATAACTTAAAATTAATAAATAACACATTTATAAATAACTACAGGGTAGCCTGCAAGGCCAATGGCACAACTTGATTTCGGCCTTGATGCTCGAGGTCCAAAGCTATTGGCCCGGCCAGCATGTTGTTATTCCTAACTTGCACTGGCCCGACAGTGGAAAAATGGACACTATCGTAAATACACTAGTGTATTATGAAATGTGTCAGAGGTAGGGGTGATCTAGCTGATAATAGCATAAACTGTCTTTTGGTCAGTTTTCTTTTTCAAAACGACTAATGTCAGGTTAACTTTAATATGTTAACAGTTTGAAGAGGATCTTGCTGAGCAAGATATATTGTATACACGTTTATAGCTATTGTAGTTACTGGAACAACAACAACAATGTAAAGTATGTTTCTTATCTTAGGCACCCTGCTATACTAGTATTTTGTGGTAACGTGGGTAATTGATGATTTTCATATTCAGCACAGTTTTGGCCAAAGTATGGGATAACATTGAGCTAGCCAATCTGTACATACTCCTTTTTAGCTAGTTAACACATGTACACACACCAGCCTACATTATCTCCAGTGCATGATGTGTTGTGTACAAATATCTCTCCACACCCCATGTGTTTATCAGTTCAGGGGGTGGAGCCTCTCACCTATGGCTTCAGGTAATCAGGATCAGGTCATGTTTGCGCTCTCTGCTTGCTTGATCGTGTGTGTCCATATGTTTGTAGTTTTATGAATGTTTATGCCTGTTGTGTGAATGACTCATATGCATTTGATTTACAAGCCACTGTAAGTGTGTGTGTGAACATTTGGATCATTTGTGATTAGGAGAAAGGACGAAAAGGAAAAAGACACATAACAAGGGAATGAAAAGCAAGGGGGAGGGGTGATGCTCTGCATGCCTGTGTCTCGTGGTGTTAAAGTCATGTTTTGCTTCACTTGTTCCATTTGGCGGTCATTGACACCTCCCCCCACGAGTATACCTTCCCAAGACCGGCCTCTAAACTCCTGACTATCCAGTGCTTGATGAAGCTTATACAGTGACAGTTCAACCAAAAATTACAATGGATACAAAAGGAAACATAGGCGCAATGTTGACATTGATCTTTTCTAAGCATAATCAATCTTATTTAAAACACAAAAGTAGTCCATAAGTATTGAAGACTGTATTACACTAGCCTTTTGAAGCCATACAATAACATTGTATGTGGAACAGACCAGAACAGAAATTTAAGTTGTTATCTGCTAAAAATGTTTACCTCCCCTGCTGAAAAATGCAGCATTGCTGGTCACCAGCATAAGGTGTGTTTTGCATGCTGGGACCAGCATGGGATGCTGGTTTGGTGCAGCTACTCCAGCACTATACCAGCTCTAACCAGCATAAACCTGCCTGGACCAACATGGAATTCATGTTGGTTTATTTTTGGATATTTCAACAAGCTATTAAAATTTGCCACTAAAAACCTGGAAGGTATGGTTTGACATCAGTGAAATCAAAAAACATTGTTTTTTGTAACCAATCATGATGTGGCAAGTTCAATACATAGTGCAAATTGAATTCGAGAGCTACAGTAAATTAACATTTTCAGTGAATAAAGGTTTAAAGGGATAGTTTACCCAAAAATGAAAAGACATCCTAGGTGTAAATGACATTCTTCATTCATCAGACGAATACAATCGGAGTTATATTACAAAAATGTCCTTGCTCTTCCGAGCTTTATGTTGACAGTGAATGGCCGTTTCTGTTTTGAAGTCCATAAAAGTGCATCTATCATAAAAGTGCTCCACACAGCTCGGGGGGTTAATAAAGGCCATCTGAAGAGAAGAGATGCGTTTGTGTAAGAAAAAGATCCATATTTAAAACTTTCTAAAGTAAAATAAGTAGATTCCGGCCAAACAAACATATGGATTTGATGTAAGTCTAAAGCTCAACTTATGCAAATAATGTGACATAATGCTGATATTTAAGCTACGCCATGACGCACCACGCTACTTCCAACGTCACAAGTTGCTTGAGTTGCGCTATAGGCGTTAGTAGACTGCATTTGGCCGGAAGCTAGAATTTTTATTTGTAACTTACACAAACTCATCGCTTCACTTCAGAAAGCCATTATTAACCCCTCGGAGCTGTGTGGAGCACTTTTATGATGGATAGATGCACTTTTATGGACTTCAAAACAGAAACGGTTATTCACTGCCATTATAAAGCTTGGAAGAGCAAGGACATTTTTAATATTACTCTGATTGTATTCGTCTGAAAGAAGAATGTCACACCTAGGATAACTTGAGGGTGAGGAAATCATGGGTTAATTTTAATTTTTAGGTGAACTATCCTTTTAAGGCCCCAATGTACTTAAAGCCAAATTAAAGAACAAACTGTTATAATGTCATTTTATATAAAATCAGGCCAAAACAAAGCTAGCTTGAAGTTCTTCTCTGGATTTCGAAACAGTTCTTCAAAGAAAACATTCAGGAAAAAAAATATTTTATGTTCCAGAGAACAAGAAAAATGTTGTGACATGATGATGAGTAAATGATGACAGATTTTTTTTTTTTTTTGGTGAACTAACACCTTAAGACTTAACACAGCCATGTGAGCTTACTGAGCTCATGGACATACCCATTTTAAAGCAATTCCAACCAAAACAACAAAATAACACACCACACCACTTCAATATCACATTACCACCCATTCTGCAGGGTGATTTGTATGACAACAACTGCTCATTTACAATGTCAACCCATGCAATCTAAGTTTGGTTGGCTTTGGTTAAGTTTGGTTGGGTTTTAAAACGCTCACAGATGTTGTGGTTGTCCGTGCGTAGGGAGATGCACATACATTCAGCATTTAAAGCATGCAGCCTTAAAGTTAACATAAAACTGACCCATACTTGCTCTCAAAATTCACTCTGATATTTTGTATTATTATTACTATGAATGATTACTCATTGCACTTTATTCAGAAGAAAAAAGTTAATGTTTTCATAATCTTCCACCAAAATAAATAACTTGTATCGAATCTTTTGTTTTTGGCTGAGATTAAAAATGGCTTGAACTTACTTTTTTTATTTCATTTTTGTTGTTGTTGTAGGTTCATTGCTGTTTATCATTATAAGTTCTTCATATGTGTTTTGGTGTCTGGGTTCTCACAAGCAGGCTAATTGTGAAATATGGGTGAAAGGAGGCAATGACTCTACATCTCAATGACGATCTGATTGCACTGTCAATGCGATAATGTCCGCCTATGCTGTCTTTAATTTGACTTAAATGGGCCAAACTAGTGGAAATGGATGTACTAACACACAATAAACAACTCACCCACTTATACATCATTTTTGTTCAGAATCTAAATTAATTTGAAATGACTTGAAACAAGATATAATCTGTGAGTGAGGCAGTTTTTAGTTCAGTTCAGATCAGTTAAATTAAACCAACACCTCCATGTTGACACCTGCTGCAGTCTTTGCACAAACTTGATTGAAAAATGGTCCAAAAGTTTTTGGTTGTTTGTTGAAACCAAGATTAAACTTGAATTAACTTAAAAAGGTTCAAGGCCCAGACAAGGCTTCAAAATATTATCTTTAAAGCTGCATTTCTGGGTTATGCCAGTGTGGTCTCCTCTATGCAAGGTCTCCTCAATGCAAGAACACTAGACGTTTCTCTCCTTGCCTCAAAGCAGGTTCTCGTTTCTCCCCCCAGGATCCCATTAGCTATTCATAGCACTCAAGGAATGTGGTTTCCCCACCCCATGATTTGTTTGCTCTTTCTTTTTTCCTCCTTTCTCTCCACCCTGGCTCACGCTGTGTTTGTGCGTGCGTGCGTGTGTTTGTGTGAGTGTGTGTGTGTGCACAGCGCTGGGCAAGACCGGCTCTTGTCCTGGATCTACATCTGGCATTCAGTGTTCATGTAGGTCAGAGGCTGGTTATGACACAGCGCTCAGTGAAGGGAACGCTGGACTCTGATCAGAGAGAGTTCAGTTGCAAAACTCTTTCAAGAAACATTACTCAACACAGTTTCATAAAAAGTAATCTGCTGTAGAGTGCTACATTAATTTCATTTAGAGGTTTTAGTAGTAAACATTAAATTAATGAATGTGGCATAATGTTTATTGCCACAAAAATAATTGCAACTTGTCCTTTGTATTCATTTATTATAAAAGCAAATATTATTATGAAACATTTTAAATGGTTGTAAATGGGGATTTAAAAGCAGAAATGTTTTTAAATCTAGCCTGCTTATAATTTTATAAAATTGTTTTACATTCATTCTGATAAAAGGTCATGGTTGTCCTAGGATTTAGGCATTATGTTGTCATGGCAGTACATGTTGTAAAAGTACATATATAACTTTACAGAGAAAAGGTTAGTAAGCTTTTTCTCACTAAATCATGTAAACATGTTAACTTTGTCTACTCAATTAAAACATTTTAACATTTACCATTGTGAGTGCTAACTTGCATAAGACTCTCTTCAAACTGTTGCCATGACAGTAGATGTACTAAAATTGAAAAATGGCCATATAAGAAGACTAATGCCTAGACATTTAAATTAATGCCTACTATAGTACCCATTTACAATGCAGAGAATGCAGTGGATTCTTACGTTGTCCTAAACAGACAGTATAACATGTCATAACCAATAACGAGTCCAATAACGTTTATGTCTGAATGAGAAGCAGCTGCACAAAGTGACACAATTACAACTAATCAGAAGATACTTGATGTTTCATGTACAGTTATGAGGAGCTGGATTTTGGACCAATCAGATTTAATTGTGGGTGTAGATATAGCATGTGCATGATGGTGCAGAAATAGAAACCGAGCGATCGACAAACTGTCCTATTTGCTCGATGAGGTAGTGACTAGTTTCGGCAAAAATGCAGGTTATCATGCAAAGATACACTGTAAAAACGTGTAACCTCTGATTGTTAACTTAAAGGCCAAAGTACACTTCACTGTGGAGGGCATTTGAGTATAGTGAAATTCTTGTCATGATGGCATTTAAACTATGCTCAATTGCTTCTAAGGGACCCAAAGTGTGCCAAGAAAATATCCCCAACACTATTACAACACCTCCACCAACCTGAACTGTTGATACAAGGCAGAATGGATCCATGTTTTTATGTTGTTTACGCCAAATTCTGACTCTTCAGACCAGGCAACGTTTTGCCAATCTTATTGCCCAATTTTGCTGAGCCCATGCTAAATGTTGCCACAGTTTCCTGTTCGTAGATGACATGAGTGACACCCGGATGTGGTCTTCTGTTGCTGTAGCCCATCTGCTTCAGGGTTCAACATGTTGTTGAATCTTCTGCATACCTCGGTTGTAAGAGAGGTGATTTGAGTTACTGTTGCCTTTCTATCAGCTCGAAACTAGTCTGTGCTGTGTTTCCCAAAAGCATTGTAAGCCTAGGTTGATGGTAGAGACCATTGGTGGCAATTATTCTACGATCCACTTAGTCTTACGATGTTTGTGGGATAAGCAACCCTCGAAATTCTCCTCTGACCTCTAGCATCAACAAGGCACAGAACTGGCACACACTGGATATTGTTTTGGACCATTCTATGTAAACCCTAGAGATCGTTGTGCGTGAAAATTTCAGTAGTTCAGTAGTTTCTGAAATACTCAGACCAGCCCGTCTGGCATCAACCCCGACTGCCCGACTGCCATGTTCAAAGTAACTTAAATCACCTATCTTCCCAATTCAGATGCTCAGTTTGAACTTCAGCAGATCATCTTGACCAAGGGTACGCCTCAATCAGGTCTTTAGTTCAGTAGTCAGGGCACTGATTAGGAAGTTGGCCAATTTTGGGGCTTTCTAAGTTGAAAACTTTGATGAGTTAAAGCAATGTAAAAACATATGTTGTCATAACTTATCGACAGTCCCACACTGTGCCTTGTAAACATATGTTCCTTTAAAGCAACACTATGGAACATTTATTACCTTAAAATAATGTTTCCAAAATCTTATCAGTGGTTCATCAAGTCCTAACAGGGTGAAAGGCACTTCTGGATTCGCTTTGCGGTCCTATATCTGCTATAACCACACTTTGCAAGTTTGCCAGATCGGGTCGCGTTCCTGTAGTCTGAAGGAGATATAAGAAAACTACAAATTTGACTAGCTTTAAGTCAAGCGTTACAATAGTCATTATTTAGTTTTTCTTCGTTTCTGATGTCGCAATACATGATACTTTCATGAAATCATGTAACATACTCTACCTTGACTGTGGACATCGTTCATTCTAAAGCCGATGCTGGATAAACAGCGAGCGTGCGTGCGACTTGTAAATTATTTACGACAGCGGTAATGGACAATTTCGTTTCCAACCAGTGGGGTGACCGAAGAGGAAAAGTTCCATGGTGTTGCTTTAAAGGAAGTTCTGAAGTAGGAAACATAGATCACGTGAGCCAACTCACTACACAAAGACACACGATATGTATTTTACCATAATTTAATATTTTAATTTTATGTAATTTAATTTTATGTAATTTAATACATAATTTATATTTAAGCATAAACATGCACTGCTAGACAGGTAATGAACATAATCTAGTTAACATTAATAATTTATTTACGGCTGAAATGTTGCACTAACAAGAAAAGTATTTATCATAATGTACATTAAATAACATGTAAAATTGTCAGAAAAATATAAATTCTGCTGTTGTAAATTAATACCATTAGTGTTGTTGTACAATGAGGAAGTTGTCATGTTGCCGAAAATAGAGTCATCAGTGTCTCAGTGTGCCAGGGTGTGCCATACTGTCTTTACCAGTGCCCAAATCTCTGTAAAAAATATACTGATTCATTACCTAAGCTAGAGAGCTGATTGAGATGCACCCCATGTCTACATGCATAGAGTTGCTGCTATGTGATTGGCTGATTAGATATGTGTGCTAACGAACAGCTATATGTGTAAACTGAGTGTGCAAATAATGTGCGGTTAAAAAAAAACAGTCTGCACACATACTGTATTCACATGCTATGATGATGTCGAAATGTACATCACACGCACTGTACGGATACCCTAGCGTATATGTAAATACCTAAGTTGGCTTAAGGAGCTATTTTTATGTGTGTGTATATATATGTATATACAGTGAGGAAAATAAGTATTTGAACACCCTGCTATTTTGCAAGTTCTCCCACTTAGAAATCATGGAGGGGTCTGAAATGTTCATCGTAGGTGCATGTCCACTGTGAGAGACATAATCTAACAAAAACAAAAAAAAATCCAGAAATCACCATGTATGATTTGTAACTATTTATTTGTATGATACAGCTGCAAATAAGTATTTGAACACCTGAGAAAATCAATGTTAATATTTGATATAGTAGCCTTTGTTTGCAATTACAGAGGTCAAACGTTTCCTGTAGTTTTTCACCAGGTTTGCACACACTGCAGGAGGGATTTTGGCGCACTCCTCCACACAGATCTTCTCTAGATCAGTCAGGTTTGTGGGCTGTCGCTGAGAAACGGAGTTTGAGCTCCCTCCAAAGATTCTCTATTGGGTTTAGGTCTAGGCCACGCCAGAAGCTTGATATGCTTCTTACAGAGCCACTCCTTGGTTATCCTGGCTGTGTGCTTCGGGTCATTGTCATGTTGGAAGACCCAGCCTCGACCCATCTTCAATGCTCTAACTGAGGGAAGAAGGTTGTTCCCCAAAATCTCGCAATATATGGCCCCGGTCATCCTCTCCTTAATACAGTGCGGTCATCCTCTCCTTAATACAGTGCAGTCACCCTGTCCCATGTGCAGAAAAACACCCCCAAAGCATGATGCTACCACCACCATGCTTCACAGTAGGGATGGTGTTCTTGAGATTGGACTCATCATTCTTCTTCCTCCAAACACGGTGAGTGGAATTATGACCAAAAAGTTCTATTTTGGTCTCATCTGACCACATGACTTTCTCCCATGACTCCTCAGGATCATCCAAATGGTCATTGGCAAACTTAAGACGGGACTTGACATGTGCTGGTTTAAGCAGGGGAACCTTCCATGCCATGCATGATTTCAAACCATGACGTCTTAGTGTATTACCAACAGTAACCTTGGAAACGGTGGTCCCAGCTCTTTTCAGGTCATTGACCAGCTCCTCCCGTGTAGTTCTGGGCTGATTTTTCACCTTTATTAGGATCATTGAGACCACACGAGGTGAGATCTTGCATGGAGCCCCAGTCTGAGGGAGATTGACAGTCATGTTTAGCTTCTTCCATTTTCTAATGATTGCTCCAACAGTGGACCTTTTTTCACCAAGCTGCTTGGCAATTTCCCCGTAGCCCTTTCCAGCCTTGTGGAGGTGTCCAATTTTGTCTCTAGTGTCTTGGGGCAGCTCTTTGGTCTTGGCCATGATAGTAGTTGGATTCTTACTGATTGAATGGGTTGGACAGGTGTCTTTATGCAGCTAACGACCTCAAACAGGTGCATCTAATTTAGGATAATAAATGGAGTGGAGGTGGACATTTTAAAGGCAGACTAACAGGTCTTTGAGGGTCAGAAATCTAGCTGATAGACAGGTGTTCAAATACTTATTTGCAGCTGTATCATACAAATAAATATATTTTATATATAATTTCTGGATATTTTTTTTAGATTATGTCTCTCACAGTGGACATGCACCTACGATGACAATTTCAGACCTCTCCATGATTTCTAAATGGGAGAACTTGCAAATTAGCAGGGTGTTGAAATACTTATTTTCCTCACTGTATATATATATATATATATATATATATATATATATATATATATTGCTTTTGACTCAGTTCATTCGAACAAGTATTTTAGCTTTTCAGTGTATAGCATCATTTATCACTTATCACCATGCATTGCTATGCTTTTCTGTCTTGTTTCATTGTGATTTAACATAAAAATGGTTTTCTTGAGAAATTGATTTAAAAGTTGTGTAAGGTAATAAAATCCAGATAATATAAGATAATATCCAATAAAAGCCATGGATATATATATATTTTTTGTTTTGTTTCTTCTTTGATCTGGGCTCACTCACACTGGAATATCTCAACATCTGTTAGTATAAATGAGCACTCCATAATCATTATCTGACTCTCAAATTGGAATGCGCAACTTTATTGTTGTAGACTGTAGCCTAGTGACTTTGAAGATGTGACAAATTTTAAAGCCAGGCAACTTGTAGGTTAAGACGTCTGCACTGTGACAGAATGATATTTGACAGATGTTGATTAGATGGTTTGCACCTGACCAGAGAGATGGTGGGAATAGTACTTTTTCTCGTGAGAAAGTTGAGATCAGCACATGTGTTTTGCTGAGATCACAAGAAAATTAAGTTGTGATCATGAGAAAACATGACAAAAATAGTCATCAGGGAAAGCACTATGTCCCGGGTATTTTTTTATTTTTATAACAGCTTCCCCTTTTGTATTGCTTGACTAAAGTTACACAACATGCTACACGTCTTTATGTTCGAGCCCTTGAACACAGATATATGTTTGTGTAAAAGTGAAACTAGCTCTCAGAAAACATTTGCACAGATAAGAAGACTTTAAGTTCTTATCTAAGCTGCACATGGCAATTGCTGTGGTGCTGTGTTTGTTTGGGTGTTTGCAATAATTTCACTTTATTTCTACATCCGTCCTGGGAAACTGAATTTATCCCCCCTAATAAAGTAAATGAATGACTTTGCTGTCGGTCACATGCATATTTAGAGAGCTCAGTGTTGAAGTGCACTGGGTGCAGACTGCAACCGAGCACGTGCAACGAGCGTCCATGTTCCCGCTGGGTGAGATAGACAGATAAAGACAGCAACACGTGAGGAGGTGTGGGGGATGTGGAGGTGAACAGCGAGTGACAGTGAGTGTGAAAGCAGCTAAAGAGGCATGGTTAACCAGCCAAGGACACACAAGACAGCCAAGAAACAAGTTGTGGCTTGGGACTTTATATCCTGTTGTACCACAAACAAACAGCACACATGTATTTTTCTACACACCTGCTGTGTTTTGCTTTTGCTCCGCCCCATCAGCTCGGTTTTACCCAGCTTTCTTCAGCCGTACTGAGAGAAAGCCGTTAGGCCACTGTTTTTCTTCTTTTCTTTTCCTTCAGCCTCCCCCTCTCCAAATCATAGCATCAGGTCCTTATATCCAGCCAACACACACACACACACACACACACACCGTATGCTGCTACATGCCAGGCAACCTGATATGTCCTTTTTCAGAAGAGCCCTCAATGACTCCCAGCACTGCTGCGGTCTCACATTCAACACAAACTCATCCGTAAAGCACCACAGCTTGGACTAATACTTAGGCCTGACCATAGCAAATAAGCCTTCTGTGATTCATTCTATGTCTTTTTGCATCTGCTTGTGTAACCGGTCCTACTCGACCCGCTCCAAGCGGAATTTGAACCAGGGTCTCTGGTGTGGGAGGCTGGTGCGCTAACAAGTAGGCTAAAGACTGCCGCTGCTAACGTGCCTCTTTGAAGCCAGGGGAGTGAGGTTTACACACACAGCTCTTCCTGGCCTACGTCCGTTACACTCGCCTCCTAAACCTCACTCCCATCCGGGTCACGGCACCAAATGTATGGTCCTACTTGACCCGCTCAAAGTGGGATTCAAACTGGGGTCTCTGGCGTGGGAGACAGGTGGGCTAACAAGGATGTTAAAAGCCGCAGCTGCTAACGTCAGTCGCTAGAGCGCCTCTTGAGGCAAGGGGAGTGAGGTTTACACGTACACCTCTTACTGGGATATGTACTCTCTTTTCAGTCTTTGCCAGCACTTACAAAAAAAGTTTTTGGACATGTCATTGCAATCATTGCAATCTTAATTCGACTTAACCAAACGTGACAAGACATATCTTTTCCATGTTTTTGTCCTAACCAGCTGTGATGAGTGGTTTCTATTTCTGTGACATTGCAGCTAAATGAATATACAAACTATGACAATGATCATTTCAGGTATTGATAATATGTTTTGTTTAATGTTAAAAGTGTTTAATGTAAGTTAGAATATAATTTTGTGTGACCTTTATAGTCATACTGAAAGCGACAATGCTTATTTTACCTTAGATCTTGTAAATGAATAAAATAAAAGGAAAAAAAGAACACTATGTGAACAAACAAGTGTATTCTATGACAAAAAAATGATCAAAAATTGTATCAGTCACTCAGTATGTATTCTTAATAATGTTAACATGATGCAATATGTATTAATAAGATTATGTACTTCTCAATTTTGTTGTGAGTGCAAAAACAGTTACGTCCAGGTGTAAACAGGTACTATGGTATACATTGAAGTACCTGTTGAAAAGATGGGATACTGGTGTCCCATCAGACTTCTTACCACTTCCATTATCATTGGAATCTTGTGAATAAAATAACACTTTTCCCTGAGACCTCTCAAGTCCATAAAATGTGACTGTGTGGTGCATTTGTGTCATTAGTGTAATTTTGATTATCCGACTTCTAAAAACTTTTCACGTCCTTTTGTAACTCAAGATGAATTTTATGAAAGCTATTCTTTCTCCCACATGACCAATTGATTTCACTTTATTTTGATGGTCCCTTTAACACGTTCTGTTGACTTTAAGTCACATTGCACCTACATGTCAACTAACTCTCATTAGAGTGTTAGTAGATTATTAGTAGACTGGTAGGGTTAGGGTTAGAATAAGTTAACATGTAGTTGCACAGTTACTTTAGTCAACAAAATGTTCAAAAGGGGCCATCAAAATAAAGTGCTACCGACCATTTAAACAATTTAATGACATAAAACAAATACAAAACGACAGTAAAAGACAGCAGACCCTCACGGACGACTGCTGTAACATATAATACAAAAATAAATAAAATAGTCCAGGCCTGGCCTCTCTCGAGCTCCACTGTAGTCGCTCCTCCTTTTATGCTTCCGCTCCTTCGTGAGAGATACGAGACCATTGCGTCTGTCAGGTGTCGCTCATTAGTAATCACGCCACCGGAACTTTCCAGAAATATTTACTGTCTGGTAAAAAACCTTCAAACTACCATTCATCCTGGTCACCACGCCAAGTAAGACATGTTCCTGGATCAACATATTTTCCCTGGAACACTATTTTTGTGTGAAAATGTTGGCCTAACCCTATCCCTAACCCTATCCCTAATATTAGAGGGAAATGGTAGGTGAAGAACACTGATGTAGAAGCACCTAACCCTGATTATAAACCTAAACCTGACATAAACTCTAAACTTGTCCTTCAAATCTGATTGATTTATTGGAATATTGTTCCAGGACCAAAAAAAGATGTCGATCCAGGTGTTAGCAATCATGACACGTGTACTTGATTAAATCATGTTCACCCATTGCACTTGTTTTCTCACCGCTATCATTTTTGTTGTTGTGTTTATTGTGTTCTTAAGAGGATAGCGCACACCACATATATACATATTTATCTATTTATGGGTCTGGGTCTTGATGCGTAAAGTCTTGGTCTGGAACTTGGCCATTGTCGTCTCATACATCTCTGATTTCCTATATGCTAAAGGTGAAATTTACCTCGACCAGAGTTTGGGACAGTCTATATTCACCATAAAAGAGAATTTGCAAGACTTGTAAGAATGGATCTGAATGGATTTTTAGCCACTTTATAAAACATGGACAGGCTCTTGGACTGAAAGCACTTAGTCCAGGTTTTGGGGTTTTATGATGGTCTGGTTCTGCATCTGGTCTTTTATTAAATCTGGTATCGACTACAAGTTAGTATCATGGCAGATGTCAAGCACTGGGATATTGACATCTGATACAATCACGGTACCATGCATTGACTGAGAATCATGGGAAACATTAAATAATCACAGTTTTAGTTCTACAGCAAATTTATTTTGTTTTAAGGAAATTTAGATATTTTAAAAACAAGATAATGAGAATGAAAATTATTTTTGCAGTGTTAAAAAGGTTAAGATAAAATGTCTTAGATGGGTGAAGACTGAAGATGAGACCTCAGTTTTCCATTAAATTATGAAACGAGTGACGCAACATGTACCATGTCACGATGAGGTCCAATGTTCAACTGCTGGAGCAAGCTACATTTTCCCTGTCTTCCCACACACCTCTCCCTCCCTCTCTCTCTCCCTCTCCCTCTCTCTCTCTCTCTCTCTCTCTCTCTCTCTCTCTCTCTCTCTCTCTCTCTCTCTCTCTCTCTCTCTCTCTCTCTCTCTCTCTCTCTCTCTCTCTCTCTCTCTCTCGCTCTGGCTGAGTCACTCTGACCACTGCTGCTTAGGAACGAGTGGATTCTTAACGGTGTCTCCATGGCGACCCTGTGGGGAAGGTCACAGTCTGCGGGTTGGGAATGTTTGAAGGTCTGTTGGAAACACACGCCAGCAGAGAGTGGCTGATCTTTGCCCTGTCTGCTTGTTTTTAGGACACTCCATGTTTTTATCGGCTCTTTAACTCATTGGCAGTTTGTTCAAACAAATATTCCTTTCAGTCACTGTTTCCTACAATTATTCTGAATTTTGAAGCAGGTTACTCAATCCTACTTGTGAAATGACGGATTTGGTGACCAAGTCAAAGTAAAAAAAAATAAAAAAAAATAAAAAAAAACTCATCTCATGAAATTGCAAAAACCATGTGAACTCACTGGCAAAAGTAGGTTACAGTATGAGAAAAGAAACACTGTAAACAAAAGTTGAATTTACTCCAAACAAATTACACTACTGTGACTAAACCTATTGTGTCCAATTAAGTACATTTGAGTATTCCATAAATCAAGTTCAAAAAACGGGATCTTAACCATTTAGGTTAGTCCAAGAAGACTCAATATTGTTTCAACTTAATCATTTCAATTAAATTGGCTAAAATATAGAACATATAATCATACAAGGAAATGATGTCTTTAATCAACCATGAAATAACTGTATTCTCCCCATGAATGCACATAAAACTGCATTTCTGCAATATAATATACCTTAATTTGAATGGATGTAAATGGAATGCTTAGAACAAAGTTTTCAGAAGGAAACAGTATAATACTAATGGGACTACACACATAACAACTATAAATAAAATTGAAAAGAGCTAAAGCCTTTATGAATTCTTAATAACTACTAAAGGGCCCCATAAGTTCTCATCTTTTGACCGAGCATGCATAATTAAATTATTCAAGTGCAGGGGCTTATGGGTATTGTCCACAGCCTCAGTTTTGCACTTAGTGATTTTGAGTTGTAACACTTTAAATGATTTTTGAAATTCAAAATACTGTTTAATTGACAGATTTTGGTGAAAAATCAAGCGTAGCGTTAGTTCTGGCAGGTCACATTAGTCAAGCTCGCATCAGCTGACTCTCAGCTGATCCACGTCTATCTATAGGAATACGATGCCTATCACTGTATACATATATAAGCTCCTTCAGTATTATCAGCAGCTATCGCGTTTCTCAGGAGCTAATTACCCTCCTCCATCCCCAGCTCCTCCTCTCGCCCAGTCAGGATTTTGCATTCTGATTTGCCTTGAATCAGAATAAATTCTCGAATTATGTTGTACTTTAAAATCTTGAATTAATGATATCTGCATACATTAATGTTGGTTCTGTTCTGTTTACCCTAAGGGGTTATTGCTGCTCTCCCTGCTCTTATTCATGCTATGAAACATGGATGCGCAGGGAGTTCTCGCCTAGAACGGAACCATACCGCCAATCCAAACTGTATGCTAATTGTCAATTGTATTTGACGATAGTGGTACTGACAGTTGTTTTTAGTAATGTCAGGGTGCAGAAGGGAGTAAAAGTGTTATTGCTCTTTGCTTGCTTTTATTAATGTTTCCTTCAAATGTTCCCTCTAAACTTGTTTAGGAGAGATAAAAAATAGACTCCAACAATAACTGACAGATGGAACACTGCTCAAAATATTTAATCTTCACTACACAAATGTCACTTTTCAAAAACAATATCAATTTTATTTGGGATAATCAAAACAAATAGACTATATACAGTAGCTTGAATTATGTTTGTTTTTCTTACCCCATTTTATTTAATTTTTTTTTAAATGAGGTTAGCAAAAAAAAGGGGGTAAGCAAAAAAAAGATATTCATGCCTTGCCCCTCTCACCCCTCTCTTCTTCTTTCGCCAAAATGTAGGAAGATGCGGTTCGAGGACGCAATGCCTTCTCACGTGTCTCTGGCCACCCTGTGGAGACAGGTAATGGTGCAAATACACTCATGACCCCCACATCGGGATGCTGTGACGATTGCTGGATCTTTTCTTATGGGGGTCCCAGCATCTCATTCGGAGCTTCAATCGAGGACAGGATGTTGTTTGCCGCTTCGGGGGGTGGGCTTGAGTCATCTGGAGATGAGCATTTGGCTGTTCTGCCCCCTTTAGGGAGAGTAGCGTTGTTGGACTCAGAACCAGAACTGACAGCAATGCTTTCCCGGACAGCCGCGAGTTTGGGGCTCGAGTGGAACACTCCACCGTGTCCTGAACCTTCGCGGCTGGATGATTGGTATATCGGTATATCATTGTGGAAGGTTTTTTGCCAGAAGCTGCTCCGCAAACCCGCCCATCTAAGCTTCCAATAAACACTCCAAGCGGCAGGCGAAGTGTCCACGAGACAGAGGGAGATCCTCTTCGGGAGATGGTGAACACACCGCTATTTCCCCCAGTGGACGGCCTACAAGCAGAGGTACCCAAAACCTCAGCAAAAGAGTAATTTCCTCAATATCTGGGTTAGAAGAAGTATGGGTTGACAGTGACTGATGCAATGCCTTGCCCCTCTCAACCCTCTCTTCTTCTTTCGCCAAAATGTAGGACGATGTGGTTCGAGGACCCAATACCTTCTCATGTGTCTCTGGCCACCTTGTGGAACCAGGTAAGGGTGCAAATACACTCATGGCCCACACATCGGGACGCTGTGGCTTCCGAGGTGGGCCCCTGTGCCCCTATGCTGCTCCAACATGGGCACATTTGTTATCACTGGTCCCCCTTGCACGGTGTCTGGAAGCCTGGCTAGAGATTACCAACCCGTTTTGTTGGGTCATTTGGATGATCAGACTCAGCTATGTGAATGCAGTTCGCCCTAGCATCCACCCAGGTTCCCACCTCATGCTCAGGATGCTCCTATCAGGACAGGATGCTCCTATCCTGCATGCAGAGATCGCAGTCGTATTGGCGAGGAACGTGATAGAGCCGGTTCCACCAGCCGACATGAAGTCAGGGTTTTACAGCCCATACTTCATAGTGCCCAATAATGGCGGTTGGTTACGGCCAATCTTAGATCTGCGCGTCTTGAACCAGGCCCTTCACAAGCTCCCATTCAAGATGCTGATGCAAAAGCTCATTTTTCACATGCTTTCGCATTCTAGATTGGTTCGCAGCGATCAACCTGAAGGATGCGAACTTCCATGTCTTGATTCTACCTCGACACAGACCGTTCCTTCCCCTGCATCTTTACAAAGACAGCAGAGGCTGCCCTTACCCCGCTGAAGGAGGTGGACATTTGCATCTTCAACTATGTCGACGATTGGCATACTGGCCCAGTCGCAAGATCAGTTATGTGAACACAGGGACATGGTTCTCTCCCACCTCAACCGCTTGGGGCTTCAGGTCAACTGGGAAAAGGGCAAACTCTCCTCCGTGCAGAGAATCTCTTTCTCTCAGTCTCAGGCAAGATCTCAATTTGTCAGTCACTGACGATTAATGTCTCTGTTCCCTCCCTCGGGGAACGGGGGTTACATTAGTAACCTAGACACTCTGTTTTATCCCTCATTTGGATTTACTCTGGTTTTTGCCTATGTCTCCTGGATGTTTTTGCGTTATTGTGTTAATAAACTGCTATATTGCTGTTATATTATCCTTATATGGAACCTAAATAACCTTATATGGATCCAGCAGTGAGACTTATGCGTCTTCTACAAGGAGTATATCTGAGTCGCTCAGTTCAGTCATGCCATTGCACGACCCTAATTGGACCCTGGGTTTTTACATCGATCTTGCTTTGCAACTTAGTGGCTCTGCTTTTACTGTGAGTGTCGTGGAGGAGGAACGTGACATTCACGCTGTATCCATCATGAGTATCCAGCCATCATGGCCGCCACACCAGAATCTCCAGCCATCAAGACCGCCACGCCAGAGGTTGCACTTGCACTCTCAGATGTCCCGGCTATGGCCATGGAGGCAATTACAGAACTGTTTGCCTGTCTTGACACTACCCCAAAACCAACCCTGACCTTTCTTTACCCTTTGCTACAGTTCCACCTGCTTCAACCATGGTGGTCACCAGCTCTGCCTTTTTCACAACCCTTCTATGTCTGCTCAGCCTGCTCCATCCTGGCCACCTGCTACGTCTGCTCCACCCTGGTCACATGATATGCCTGCTCCACCTTGGTTACCTACTCTGCTGGCTTCGCCCTGGCTCCCTGATCCTCCTCAGTCTCCAGTTCCACCACACTGGCCTGGCCCTCCATCCCTCCCTTCCCATGTTCCACCTCCGATCCACCTTTCTCCTGGTCGTATGTGTCTGTTTGTGGAGGAACGTCTGGAAACCGCTCCTTAAATTTATGATTCCTGTCTTGTGTTCTCCTAGTCTTATGTTGACTTTTATGTTATTTCCTGTTTTGCGACATGTTTTCTTAGTCTGTTGTAGTTTTTCTTTTAATTAGTTCCTGATTGTTCCCAGGTGTGTCTTGTTTGCCAATCTTCCCTTGTGTATAAATATCCCAGGGTTTCTCATGTTCTTTGTCTGGTGTTGTCCTTAGTGGATGTATCATTAGAGTTGTTTTCAGTTCTGTTTTCCCCTTCATTTGGATTTACTCTGTTTTGAATTTACTCTGTTTTTTGCCTGTGTCTCCTGTTGCTTGGATTTTTTCGTGTTTGTTTATAAACTGCTATACTTCATTTGGATCCTCCTCTTCCTTGTTTCTGAAACAATAAAATGCGTTACACATATATTCTATAGAGATATATTCTCTGCAAATAAATCCAATAATCTTTGGTATTGTTGCTTCTCAAGTAAATGTATCTTATTTCAGGTATGTTCAGAGTTGAGCTCTCTTTTGAGGGTCTATTTCTCAAAACTTTAGCCTTCAGCTACAGTTCCCATTTGCTCCCCACTTAATACATATTTAAGATATCTCATTTGTGACTTTACTTTTAAAGGGAGTATATGCATGAGATGATAATATCATAAAAAAAATGTAGATAGACTTTCTGTATTAACACACTAATATGATGAGATGAAAATATTAATATCAGATACATATCTGCTTAATCACTAAATAAAAAACTCAAACATGTGGCCACATTCCTGGAGGATAAAATATCTTCTGTTTTCTTTTTTCTGTCCACTGCTAATTTTATAATGGCAATGAGTAATAGAGTTGATGTGTGTATATATATATATATATATATATATATATATATATATATATATATTTTTTTTTTTTTTTTTTTTTTTTTAGCAAATACCAATAATGATTCTGCACATCATCTGTGCTTATTGTTGAATCCAATCAAATATGGCTATATTTCTTATATTTCTGTTTTCAGGACAAATTCACAAACATTTGACATTTTCTCTGAATGGCTCTCACGTTTCTCACGTACTCTCTCTCTCTCGCTCTCTCTTTCTGTTCTCCTTTGTATCTCTCTGTGGACACTCGTGGTGGGGGAGGGGTGTTTGACGCCCAAAGGTAGTTTGAGAACAACACTGACTGCTGACCTTTACACAAACACTCATCCCTATGCATTTCCATTCTTTCACAAATCAATGAACCATCTTTTAGATGTCACACTTACACCATAAACATAATTCGAATGAAATAAACCAATAGTTTCCCTGCACTTATGAATATTTTAGAATATGTTTCAGTGTTTGTGTGGCAGCACTGTATTGATATTCCTCAAAAAATGCTTGTTTCAGTTTGTTCTAAACTCCCAAAATGAAGTACCAAACTGCAATTAATGAACTGTTGTGGGGAAAGCCTTTATATGGACATGGTTTGGGCATGTTTTATGCAAATTAGTAACCTTGGACACGTGGTCACTCATTTAGAATACTAAAATTAATTTGGTAGTAGCGCCAAGACTTTGGAATTGCTTACCCTTACATGTTAGGGACACTGACTCTGTACATGTTTTTAAAGTACAACTTAAGACACATTTGTTTGCCATGGCCTATTTATTTGAATTTGTATTATTGTTTATTATTGTTTTTATTCTATTACGATTTTATTATTTTGTCTATTTCTCTGAGATGATGTAAAGCACATTGGTCAACATGTGTTGTTTAAATAGTGCTATAAAAAAGTGATATTGACATTTACACTAGAATTTAAGAACAAATTCATGTGCATATGCTAGTGTTTTGAATTAAGCAGACATTGTTTGTGATAAGTTTTCCAATGAATAACAAATAACAAATACAAAAATTCAACAGAATTATTGGTAGTGAATGAGACCTTTAACAATTAAGGGTTAATCTGTTCTAAAAGGAAAATGGCAAGTTAAATACAATTTAAGCTCAATTGAAAACATCTGTGACATGCTTTGCCATAAATTAAACACACACACACACACACACACACACACACACACACACACACACACACACACACACTGAAACAAATATGCACACTATTGACATCTAAGGAACTTTATTATACAGTCGCCCCATACGCTTCCACTTCAAGCGCATAAAACATGGAACTCTATGCAAGTAATGCTTATAGTTACAGAAGCTTGCAATGTGTCAGGCTTCAATTCACATTCTATGCATTGGAATTCTATGCACAGCATGTATTAGTTTAATGTCTTATTCTATGGTCAGTTTATTCTTTCAGTTCCACAACTGTCAGAATCTTGGTGAGCTAGTTATTTTGTCAACATGTGTATAATTAGCTGCCGAAATAATGACTCTATTTCTGAACCAGAGCAGGCCTACAAGTTAAATATGTGAAATAGGACTGCATGTTTACAATGCTTTTGGCAACGTACCATTCAAGTTTGTGTACTTGTCTAGAGTATGTTTCTGGTCTGAGAGTAAATTTTTTTCTTCTTCCTTTTTTTTTTTTGCCCATAGAACTCAATTTGTATTTATGTTCCTTTAAGAAAAAAATCACTTATAGGAAAGTCACTGTCCAGTCTTAACTTGAATAGACTTAACTAGAAATATCATGTCTAACTAGCAGCCTTCACAGCTTTAATCATACATGACAAAAGCTTCACCTCAAATTGGATCCACCCAGTGACATATGCCACGCTGACCTCCCCAAGCCACGCTGCTTGGCTGGGCTTCGCTATTCTCAGCCTCAGTCAGCGAGAAGCAAAGAATAATTACTGCTAATGAAGGGATGGTGTTTTTCACTGTTCACCCTTTGTGAATCATTACTATTGTAAATAACAAGTAGAATTGCATTGTACATGAAGCCACAGGGAAGGGCCTTTCATTTTTGGTTATTACTATTATTTATTTTCTGATGTAGGCTATAATTGCTTTGTTGACATAATAATATATTTGGAACTAAGAATATTGAAGTAAATTAGAATAACAAAAACATTAATGAGGTGAAGATAAGACATATGATGATCTCACTGGAATGAAAGCACACTTTGTCTTTTAAAAGTAATAGTCCATCCTAAAATAAAATCAAAATCTGTCATTGTTTATTCGCCCTCTTTTCTTTTCAAAACTCTATGACTTCCATGGACCACAAAATATGTTTATCAGATTGTCTTAGTTTTTGCATAGCATGGCTGTTAAAACACATTTGAGGAAGAAGGTCTTACAGCATGGGAACAACATGAGGATGAGTATGATGACCAAATGCACTATATAAATGACTTGGGTAGGTGGCCGACAACTGGCTTTCCCATGAATATCAACCCAGCATGTCTAAAGTATAATAACAACAAGTCACAGTTATGTGCTGCTTAAATCACAAGAGTGGTGTGAGAGTGATAGATTTCAAAATAGCATAGTGAATAACATGGGGTAGGTTAAAATGCTTGAGAGACTAGATGAGAGGACACTAAAGTTCTATTCCAAAATCTAGTGTGCTGTCTTGCTGTCTCCTCTTTACATAAGCAGCTGCTTTTAAAAGAGTCTGATGTAGATAATGACTTGACAGAAATAGCACTCCTCAAGTAACAGCTACAGGAGACATAACTAACAATTGAATCCAGTAGAGTCTATGCTAGCATGTTAGGCTAATGCTTAAGAATATGGACATGCACACATCAAATATTATGGCAAAAATATTAATTAGTATTGTGTATTATATTGATTTATTGAAATATTAGATGGATATGTTTAAGGGACACATAATCATGTGTAACAATTTGTAACTTTGGTAGCCAATTCATATGAATTTGTATGTGTTTGTGATCTCATGCCAATTAAGGGTTAGGGGGTGGAGCTTCATGCTTATTTTTTTATGAATTGTATGCTTTGTACCAATTAATTATACAAATTCATAAAAAATTGCCGATTCGTAAAATACTTACATTTTCTCATAAGATTGTATTGAAGTGGCTGTGTTTGCACAGACAAGAATATAAATATTTAAGTAATTTAAATCCCCATACTGAAGCGTTATTTCAGTGTATTTTCAGTGCCTATTCACCTTGGCATATATAGGCTGTTGCCTACATTTCCAACCCAGGGTCATTGCAAAAACATGCCAGTGGCAACATTTTAGCAAAATGATGATTGCACTTTATTTTATAGTCCTAATATAAGTCCTATACGTTTTAACTATGGACTAACCCTGGATCTATTAAACCTAACCTTAACCCATGTAGTTACTTTATTTGAACCATTACTTTCTTAGGTACGTACACTGTAAGTACATGCAAGTGCACGTCCTGTAAAATAAAGTGCCACCAAAATGATATTATGTTGCTTCTTGTACATTTTGGGGCATTTTCAAAACGTCCAGTGAGTGACGTTAAAAGTATGTTAAGTTTTATCCAAAACAGATGAACTTAAATATGGCAAAGATCTATAACATTGGTTATATCACTGCAGTTCATTTCAGCTTGCTTCTATACGTCCTTGAGATATTTTATTGAATGTCTGAACTGTCACGGAATTCAATAACACTTTATTTCGATAGTCCACTTTAGACATTCTACTAACTATAAGTAACTTTGCAACTACATGTCAACTACCAGGCACTAGTGTATTAGTAGACTGTCTGCTTAATATCTGCCAACACTTCATTTTGATGGTCCCCCAACAGACATGCTACTGATTCCAAAGTAACTTTGCAACTACACTTCAAATTATTATACTAACACTAACAGTAACCTAACAGTCTACTTATGCTCTAATAAGAGTTAGTTGACATGTAGTTGCAAAGCAACTTATTGTCAGTAGAATGTCTAAAGTGGACTATCGAAATAAAGTGTAATCAGAAATTCATGCTACGCATTGCAAGTGCAAGGCTGTACAAAGAGCTACTGAGAAAGTTTACAATGTCAAAAAAAAAAACACACACACACACAAACACATTGAGCTGGTTATGTGATGCAAACATCAAAATGCGTTTACAAATAATGCACTATGATTAAAGTGTTATGAGGTCAATAGCATACAAAATAGTATTTTTATTGATTAGCTGCCCCGTAATCATAAAGAATAGAAGTTGTTGACGTTTTACTGCCATTAGTGTTAATTTAAGCTGGAAACTACAGTGAATTGTAAATGTAATTATGTTTTTGGAGTAACATAAAAACATATAATGTTGTACATTTCGAATAATATTCTAATAATAAGAGAAGCTGGATATTTCATAAGTAGATCTAGCCTACGGCTATAAAACATATGCAACTTATAACTTAGATACCATCAATACAACTTCTGACTTAACTGTTCTGAGATCAGAGGTTGAGAGAGGATAAGTATTAGTTTATATTATTTTACTTTAGAGTGTAGGAAGAAATGTGAGAAAAGGTACATTGCTCATGCTGGTAAAACTTTATTTTTGTCTCTAGCCTCTTGAGGTTCTGTTTCTGTATGAACTGATAGACTTCTGTGAAAAGAACTCAACACACAACACAAAAGCAGCATGAAGCCACCTGCCACTACTGTTGGAGTTCAACTCCTCCCTCCTCAAACAGGAAACACGACTCATCCACAGACTGCTTCAAGAAACAATGAACAAGGAATGGAGAAGAGTGGGGTGGGGGTGAAGAGGGACATAGGCCTTGGATTAAATGAAGGACAAAGACAAGCTTGAGTTACATCAGTACTTTCACCCTTTACAGTGCTCTCGAGTCACAGCCAGTAGAAAGTTGTATTGCTCTTTTTAATCTCAAAAGACATAATGGACAAATGATCTGATTGTCTCGTTGTTAATTTACAGCAGGAATAGAGCTATAGCTCAGATGATTTGGTCTTATTAGAATTTTATGAAAATTTGTTCATTTTGAGATATTACTTTTGTGTTTTTGCAAATTTGAGGAAAGTTTGAGACATTGTTGAGATCTGAAACTCCAGAGGAGCCACATATGATATTGTTGGTGTCTTTATTTCTCAGGTGAAACATATACTGTAAGAAGCATGAGTCATTGGCTCTTAAATGCATTGCTTTCCAGGAGATAGAAGCAAGATATAATTGAGATCATTTCACTTTTGATTTGTCTCACTTACCATGTGACAGTCTGAGAGTGTGTTGTTTTAGTTCATAATAAGCAAGCAATTAGTGTGAGATGTGTCATGATGTGCCACTATGATGATGCATTCTCTGTACAACACATCGTTTCACTGCATGACATGCAGAGGGCCCTTGCTGTTTTGAAACCTTATATTTTCCCTTCTAAGTGTTTGCTGAGAGATTGAGCATAATTACAAACATGAAGAATGCATTTAACAGCATTATTAGTGTCACATATAAATGAAAATCACTGGACACAACAGAAAATGTAATATGTTCAACAATTACATGCCGCGCATGATTGTAACATCCCTGAGAGCAGTTTAACCAGTCTTCAAATATTCTTGACTTACCGGAGAGCAAACATGCATACGTGAGTGCGTATGGGTTCGTGTGAGTGTATGCGCATGTGCTGCCGGACCCTCCCCCTCCCTCCTTAAGGCCGTCGCCGTGGCAGCCTGATTATGTAAGTTGTTATCCAATCAGAGTGCGCCTGCATCGCTGTGTCCCGTGCAACTGCTGTTTGTTTGCATAGCAGATAGTCCTGCAGTTCAGGACAAAAGCAGACACACACACACATACCTACAAAAGATTTATGTAACACTTCACACGACAAGCCTTTGTGGGGCACTGTTACGTACAGAAAATATGTTCATTGTCAACAGAGTATTCATAACAATAAGCCTGGATAATATTGGGTTTTGTTATGCTTTGAATACTGTCATATTTAAGATATTGTTGCCATTCTATGTACAGAGTATGTATACAGTTACATACATTTACATCATAGGCCTATAAAGCTTGAATATATAGTCACTGGTATACTGATCTATGAGAGTCTGTACTGTAATAACATGTTTAATAAAGTTAGATGTTGATAGTAATAATATCAAGTGTGATGTGTTGCGAAGTCAAGCATCACTATTTGAACAATCTCCTAACCTGAAAAATCAAACTCAAACTACACCGTTTGAGCTACTGACATGAATGATGCCACAGATTGTGTGCTTTGAACACCTTAGCAACCTCTAGCAATGCCTTGGCAACCACCCAAAACTATCTAGCAACCACTCATGTCACCATACCAACCACTTTCACAATAAATTGCAACCACCCAGAGCATCACAACAAATGCATTATAGTGTGCTAAAATCATCTAGCAATACCTAGCATCCACACGAAACACTAGCAACCTCCCAGAATAACCAAAAAACACCACAGCATATGCATTGTAATGCAATAATTAGATAATGTAAGCAACTACCTAGCAATGCCAATCATTCAGTCAGTAGGCAAAGAGTTAGCGCTTTTTTGAGGATGTTCAAAAGCATTCGACCACATGAGCCTTTATACCACGAGAGAAATCCGGTCAGATACGTTGTCGCCTACCTCTGGAAGTGGTCGAAATTAGACAAGCTTAAAATGTTTTAGACCCTGTTTACACCTGTATTTAGCATTGTGCACTTGTGATCCGATCGACCAAAACACATCTTAACTCTTTCCCCGCTATTGATGTAATTTTCTGTCATTTCTGAGGCAACACTTTACTGCCATTGATGGATTTCCATCTTTCTGTGTTTTTACTGTTACACAGTATAAGGGACAATATTACACATCTTTTGAAAGAGTGCTGAATTTCCTGATCAAAACACAAAGAAGAAGCAGAAACAAGCAGTAGCAAGTAAGCAGATGCATATGTAAAATAGCGCGATCATCAATATTAAACAGCATATAAATCAAAACTGCCTAATATTACCAAATGAAATGTCGGACTGTGCTTTAGGGGTGTTGATGGACTCGATCTAATCCATCTTTATTTTGAGACTCAATCTAATCCATCTTTATTTTGATCATCATTATGAATCCAATCCAGACATGGTCTTTGACAAAAACACGATTTTCTTAGCTTTTTGCTCAAAATGTTGCTTTTTTTTAAATGAAATTTACCCACATTCAAAAGAATGCATGAAGCTGGAATAAAACTTTTTCTCTTTCTTTCTGTCTTTCTTTCTTTCTTTCTTTCTTTAAAATCAAAGTTCTTTCTTTTGATATATTGCATGTTCAGATTTTTTTATATATATTGCTGCCACTGGTTGGCAACTGTTTTTAAAAATGTTGGCGGGGAAAGAGTTAATACCAGGTGTAAACAGAGAGAGAGAGAGAGAGAGAGAGAGAGAGAGAGAGAGAGAGAGAGAGAGAGAGAGAGAGAGAGAGAGAGAGAGAGAGAGAGAGAGAGAGAGAGAGAGAGAGAGAGAGAGAGAGAGAGAGAGAGAGAGAGCTGTGTGGTCAGAATGAGGAAGGAAGGTGCTGTTGGTAAGAGGTAAGAGTGAATGCACTGTGCTGTTTACTCAAGCGCTGATAGCCAGGGCCGTGCACAGACCTTTTGAGGGGCATGTGTTGAAACTGAAAAAAGGCACCCCCTCACTTTTCTTTTATATTAAGATTATAGTAAAACTAGCCAACCTAAAAGAAATAAATGGTCACATCTCCATGACAAATTCAATAACACAGAGTAATAGTCTCAAAAGCTTTAGATTTATTTACTATTAATAACAACCATAATAATTATATAGATAATATAAAGGGCTAAAGCCCTAAGAAAACATGTTTTACTACATTTATACATGTGAAGACGAGCAGAGAGTATAGAATACTAAAATTAGTAGAGCTAGATAGCAGATACGTGCATATTATAACCTTGAATTAGCCATAATTTAATATTATTGCCATAACGTGATTAAATGATTAAATGCAGCAATCATAAATCAAAGAAAAAAATTCTTAGAAATATGTTACCTAGGTGACGAGGATCACTGAGTCAGTCGCTTTGAGTAAGTTCCAGTACGAAACAGCGCGGGGGCGCACCTGTGCTTATGATTATGATTTTCCGAGGGTAAAAAACAAATTATATGTTGATGTATTACTTATCAATATATTGTTAACATTTTACAAAAGTCAAACTTTTTGACCAGCGAATGTGTGCAAATGTGCACACATATCCGTCATTAAAACGGAGCGATGGCGCCACATTACATATATAAAATATGAGCCTTTATAGACATAGGGACGGTTTCCCGTTAAGGGCTTAAAATAAAACAGGACTAGGCTAATTCTGCTTAAATTAATCCACACTAAACAACTGACTTTCTGAGATGTTGCTTAAGTTTGGATTAACTAGTTCTAGACTACAGAGTCTCAGATTAAGGTAATCAAGGACAAGTGAGATCATCTTTTGGAAAACCGATTAGATTAATGGCATGCACATGTGGCTAAGGAGAGGTTGCTATAAAAACCTGGTTTGGAATACTTGTAATTCATTAGTCTTAAGGAGTGCGTGGAACAGGTGTCACTAAACTTAACCAAAAAATGGATAAAGGCAGAAGAAACGCTCAAAAAACGCTCAAAAAACTTCAGTGAATTTAAGAAGACCCTTTTTAAACAAATTGTATCAAACTATCCTGCAATTTAAAACAAACAGCATGATTCAGGTACAGAAAACAAGAAGGCATGGATTTCCATATTGAATGAATTCAACTGAAATGAAAAAGTAACCAAACGGACACTCCAACAAGTTCAGGTAAGATTTATTGTTGCCCCATTCTTACAAATCAGTCAATTCTAAATGTATTCATTAATGAAATTTAAAAAGAAAACAATATTATATAGAATTCCTACTTCAGAGTATATATTATCTTGTAAAGGTCCTGTGGAAAAACATAAAAATAAACCTGAAAAAAACAACTGCTGCTATGCGTGAAGAGCGTTTCAAGACAGGTGGGGGACTCCCAGTTCCGCCAGACACAGAGGAGTTGGGAGACTTGTTGGCTGGGATTATTGAAAGTCAGCAACAACCTGGAAGGTATTCCAGATAAAGACCATTTGGACAGTTCAGGTGAGGAATCTTTCAAAGACTCATTTTATAGGACACGTCTCATTTACAGTAACATGTGGTATCCCATCCAACATAATTAAATGCAAGTCATGTCTTGTAACAAAAATTAGGTAATTACCTTTATTGTTGAAGTCAAATGTAATAGTCACAAGTGACAAAAGAAGCGGAACAAATGTCTGCTGGAAGTGTGTTCCCCGAGGAACAATATCAGTGAAACACCGAGCCGGTTCCGCTTGTTGTTGGTTTCCATGAAAGCAGCAGCTGATGAGGCAAACGGTATCAGGTGCGGGCGATAGGGCCCCGGGGCTAGATGAAACAGTTAAAAGGAAAAGGAAGAGGGAATTGATTTTGGTACTTCCCCGGGAGAAATCGGTTCTTTGGCAGTGGCTTGAATTCGCTGGGATCTTTGGAGAGGGCTGTGAGGATTCGGCTGGCTCAAGGGTGCAATGGTGATTTGTGTAAATACATGCTGGGAACGTGAACTGGATGGGAAGTGGGAGAATTGTGGAGATACAGTCAAGACTGGAGAACGCCATCATTTCTGAGAGGAAGTTGAGTAATAAAGCATCGGATCTTTGCGAATGCATACCTTGCACTGAGTTGAATAAGGAATTGTGAAGTGTATTGATCACGAGTGTAACTGTCACTTAAGAGTGTGAACTGAGTCATTGAAATCCGATATCTTCGTCTGAGTGTGAGTATTGAAGATGCTGTTTTCCATGCCGTGAGAAGTCATCTGCATCTCTTCATCTCCTGAATGCTGATTCAACATAACAGTGGAAGGATTGGCCATTGGGTGAGTGCTGGCCTTATTGCACTGAGAGTGGGAGTGGATATGCAGTGGCTGAATTGAAGTGTCACACAGTATTGGACTTGACGTGGAGTTGCGGTGTGTGGGTGTATATGTATACTTGACTACCAGTATTCCCCAGTTCATATTTTTGCCCAGTGTTTGCTGAACCAACCCTCAGTGTTGAATGTACATGTCCCGCTCGGGCTATAAGCCCTCGTTTCGATACTGAAAAGTGTGTCTGCCCTGTATAACTTGTCCTGTCTATTTAAATAGAAGATTCTTCTGCCACTGCCTGCTTGTGTGATGTCTGTTTAAAGGAGGGGCACACCTTATCCCCAGTGTGTCTGCTTAGAGCCACCAGTCTAGCCGTAAGCCGGATTCTCCATCCAACAGAGGAGTTTGCCTGCACCTGTATAAATTGCTCTGTCTGTTCAAATAGATTCTTCTGCTGCTGTCTTGTGTGCTGCCTGTCTGAAGGAAGGACCCACCCAAGCCTCAGTACTGTCCGCTTAGAGCCACACAACCCAGCCGTAAGCCCGATTCTCCATCCTACAGAGTGTGCCTGTATAAATTGCTCTGTCTGATCAAATAGACGATTCTTCTGCCGCTGACTTCTCGTGTGATGCCGGCCTGAAGCAGAGGTTCGCCTTGGCCACATCGTGTCAGCACAGCCATCCGCTCCAGCCGTAAGTCCTTGCCCCATTGAAAATGGAAGTGAGCTTATAAGAATTGTCTCTGTCTTTGGAATAGAGGATACCTCGGCTAACGACTGAACCCCCGCCGAAAGAGACACGAGGGACCCCGCACCCACGGTCCAGCGACGGCACGGGAGTGCGCCCTGCCCTGAGGAGAATTACATACCCGGCTGTCCACCTGCCTGGCGGGGAAGTCTCTCCTAGCCCACAGCCCCCGTGTTGACCACATCCGGAACCACTAACGGCCCAGGAACATACTGACCTATCTACTCACCTGTCCTCCAGTGAGGCTCCTCCGCCCTGCTTGCCTTTCGGAGAGGTATACATATCTGCCACTCACCTGTCCAGTTGAAGAGTCCTCTTTTAGTCCTCAGTCCTGGTCAAGGCCCGTCCGGACATCTGACCAACTGCATCACGCCCAAGAAGTTTTACTTACCCACATACTTACCTGCTGGCGGGAACGGCGGTCGAACACCTCTTCAGTGGTTGCCGGTGGCCCGGACCAGTGGGGTGAACCCCTCGCTGCCCAGGGTCCAGACGTGGGTTCCCCTTCCTGGGAAGAAGCACAAATTCCCTGTTAAGACTTGTTTAATTCCCCTTTTTTTTATTCAATAAAGATCGTTCATTTTAATTTCACTTGTCTGTCTGGTCTCTGGTACGCTCAAGGTGGTCCTGGGTTCGAGGGGTGGGTGCAGTCTGGCTTGGCCCCCCCGACCTGTGACAGATTGCTATATATATATATATTTATTTTTTTTCCCATACAAAGATGACCTGATCTTGACACAGGACTTGAGGGGGCGCAGGGAACAATCCAGCAGCCAGCACCAACATGCAGCATCCAGTCTCCTGCAGTAGCATTAGTCAGCATCCAGCAGTCTCTAATCCAGGCAGCAGGTCAAGAGGGAAAAGGATGACCATTCATGAGAAACTTGCTATAGAGTTCCATGAATGTAAATTACAGTATTTAAAAGAACATGAAGTCAAAATGAAAATTCTTCATCTTGAGTTCTCTATGAAAGAGACATGATGCAGCAGCAGTGTCAATTGTCTTTGGAACACAATCTCAGTTAAATTTCCTGTTTTTTTTTTTTTTCCCGTCTATGCCAATCATTTATGTATCACTCAAGGCTCATTTATGAGAAGTGCTGCAAACTAAATGCATCACTGTAAGCAAGTCCATTTCTGTCATTGGCTAGCTCAGTGATAGGGACATGTTGGTCATCTTCAATATCAGGGTCTGAGCAGCCACACGGTTTAAGAAAATTATGAAGCTCTGCTGTTGCAATAATGCAGCACCTATGTTCAAACTGCAGTGTATTTTGGAGACCCTGGAAACGATTCTTCCATACACCAAACATGCGCTCTATTAGCCCTCTGGTGAGCATGTGAGCTTGGTTATAGCGCTGTTGCTCTGGTCTGACTGGATGGAGATAAGGGGTGAACAAGAAGTTTGTCTGTGCATACCCACTGTCACCAAGTACAATTCCAGAGTGTTGTCTTGTTTCAAACTTACTGTACAAGAGTTGTGGAAAATCCTTGAGTCATGAGTTGAACCTTTCCAACGTGCAACAATATTGGAGAACTGCAAAGTGGGAGTGCACGCTCCTTGCACATTTATTGAAAACCAGTTTTTTACGATTTCTGAATTCCTCAGCATCTGCTGTAGAGTGACACTTGATGGGAATGTGGCAGCCATCGATACAACCAATGACTCCAGGGAAGTTCCCATATTCATAGAAATCTACCTTGTAGGTGGCCTGTTCAACAGCATTTGGGAATTTGATAATCCTTTTTCAGTTCACATATAGCACTGCAGACTTTGTGTACTATTTTACACACTGTTGATTCACCTACACCACACAGATCCCCAGTTTCACGATGGAAGGTTCCACATGCCAAAAACCTTAAGGTAATTAATATTTGTAAGGAAGGAGAAATAGGGGTGCCCCTGACTAAGTCACCTGAAAGCTTGGGCTGCAGCATTCTGTTGCATTCTCCTTTGACATACGGAAACGGTCAAGAAAAAGTAAATAATCAAAATCATTTAGTGGGTTGCTCCTGTCTTTCAGCAACCTTCTTTCTGGTCTTGGTGGTGGTCTCTGATTGTCGTTGAAATCGAGGTAATCCATTTTCTGCTACTGTGAACGTGAGCCTTGAGGCAAGAAGTTTTTAATCTGAGGTTAAACCTGCTTCTGACCAGGTTTAATTTAAGATTTCTTTTAGATCTGAATTAGGTCTAATCCTACTTCTAGAAATCCGATTGTTAAAGTCTAGAATAGTGCAAGTCTGAGACTATTGTAATCCATGTGTGAGAAAGCTACTTCAATAAATCCAGGTTTAAAATGACATTAGGTCTACAACTAGGCTTAATCCCCGTACTGTCACATGTCTGTCCTGTCTTGTGATGCACATGGGTGGTTTGTTATGTTGAGCCATGTGCTCTTGTTATTGTTTGATCCCTCCCCCTTTTTATCTGATTATTGGTTTATTTTGCTCCACCTGTCTGTCTCGTTACCCTCCTTTGTTTGCCTCCCTATTTAGTCTTCCTGTGTTTGCTGTCCTGTGCTCGTTCGTTGTATTTGTTACGTGTATTCGTCGAGTTGAGTTCTGTTCCTGTCCTGCCTTGTTTGTTCTGGATTAAGTTTTTTACGTTGTAGTTTTCTTTTGTTGATTTGTTTATTTTATGTTTTGGTCTTTATTAAATACTTCTTACTCTGCACTTGAATCCATGGATTTATTCCACACCACACACCGTGACACGTACGGGAAACCGGCCCATAGTGTTTAGTACTTATTCAAACAACAAGATCTTTGTTTACCCTTGCAAAACTTCGTTCAGGTGCTGTCTGCTGTGCAGCTGCTGCGGAATTTCAGTTCATTCAGTCACGATAGAGGGTGCGGAGTTATCAGATAGAGGGGGCGGAGTTATCAGGTTTGCTGACAGTTTGAGGATCGAACAAGATTTGCACAAGCTCTTTTTAAGAACTTTCATTGGCTAAACATTTGTAAAACAGACCGACAGACGTAAAGTGTGACCAATAGCATTGATTTATAATAATAAAAAATGTATAATAATTTAAAAAAACTATTTAAAAAAAGGGCACTTCGTACTAAGGGCAAAAAGGGCATGTGCTCTGCACAGGTTGAGCCCTACCTGTGCACGTGCCTGCTGATAGCTACAATGGAGCTTCTTTCTGCCAGGCATGAGGACACACACACACTAAAGTGAAGCAAGATGTGTCCTGCCCACAGATGTGTAGCAAGTAAAAGAACAACAAGAACAGACATCTTTTGGACACACACACTCATAGAAGGATATAGAAGGTAATGGTACAGTTAAAGTGGACACAGTTTTAGCAAAGTGCACAGTGTACAAAATCTAATAATGTTCACACACGCACACTGGGAGTTCATGAACTGGGAGTTCTGTTTGTAGAAAAGCACACTCAGCATTCTGTGCTAGAACACTCTCAGCATGAGGGAGATACACATCATTACAGCTCAGCTGTTTCACACATCACTTTTTTTCTTTCTTAGTAAAAATTTTAATGTTAAAACCCTTTCTCTTCTCCAAGTTTAATGTGCAGAGACTATAAAAAAAGCCATTGGTAGGTTGACTTCCAAAAGACACTGTGGGCTCTATCTTGCACCAATCGCAATTTACTTTGTACAACGACGCATGTATCATTCCTATTTTGCACCCGACGCACAGCGGACTTTTCCCTCCACAGACACACGTCGGTAAATTAGGGAATGAACTTGCGCTCTCGGGGGGAGCGAAAAGAGGAGGCGTGTTCCGGTGCAAACATTCCCTTGTGCTATTTTGCAGTTTCAGAAAACAATTCCGCCACAGATCAGGAAAAACATTGTCTAAAGTCAGTGGCACGTTATTCAGATGCTATTTTAAGGGCCCATGCTTGCCCATAATGTAGAATGTGCACAACGCGCATACACTTTGCTTCTCTCATTTACACACATGCAACAGTTGCCATTTTTGCAAACCATACATAAATACAAATATTACCACACGAGGGAAATCATTGTGGTGTCCATGAAGATTTGAAAAAAAAAATAGGCATAAATCTAGTTTACCCATTGGCCCAAATTATTATACGCCTGTTTAAAGAGGCTATATGCGTTTTTCTGAAATTTAAACTCGCGACTGACACCTGTGGCCAAAAGATCGAACTGCTCTTCCTTTCTGCTCGCTCTCGCAGCGCTCGTACGTGCACACTTCACAAGTCATCTGCTGCAAGGAGGCCAACATTATGTTTATAGAGATAAGAACAGTCACAAAATATCAAAATCCATTGCACTGCTTGCGAGTGTAGGCTACTTGCTGACTAGCGGTGGTGGCAGAGTGATCTGAAACGTTTAACATGAACGTGCTTGACGTCACATCCGCAGACAGCGCGGGAAAATCCGACCCGACAGAAAATAGGAAAAATAGGATACAGGCTTATAGTTGCACCCACTGTGAGCGGACAAGGTGCCAGTATGCTCAACAGGAGATGTTTGAGTCATAAATGGTAAAGTAAAAAGGCTATTGTTACGTTTATTTTGGGGAAAAAGTTCCATATAGCCCCTTTAACCGAAGCTAATTTGGGTGGGTTTCTCCCATCCCCATGCAATGTCACTTCTCTGTCTTTTATGGCCCTGATGAGAACGTCGGTCTCCTCGGCTGTGAACCGCTCCTGGTGTGCGCCTGGCAAATCCGCCATCATAATAGCAATCTGCCATGGAACAAGCGCACCTGCTTTTAAAGGGAATGTGAGATGACGCTCTGATTGGTTTATTGCATGTTACGCCCAAACCACACCTATGAGTAATGTTACCTCAGACCAACCCATTTTAGATTTGCGTGATCCACTGAGACTTCCGAGATTCACCCACAAAGTTACTTGCGTTTCGCGTTTGATACTTGCGTTTCAGATTGTTAAAATAGGGCCCTGTGTATTCAACTTAAAGCGGCGCTGGGCAGACTGATCTGTGTATGACATCAAAGTACCATGAGAGCGATTTGAAAACGTCTACTCTCTAATAGCTCTTAGCGGCACTTTGATATCATACACACTGATCAGTCTGCACAGCACCGCTTTAGGATGTAGTCGAAGTTTGTTTGAGTGACCCGACATGTCAGCTGCAGCCTTAACTAGTAGCGTGAGTTTGGAGGTGGATTTATCTGTTTGTCTCAGCAATAGAAAGCCTTAAGGAAACCTGTTTAAAATCAGGTTTAGTAGGGATAGAACAAACACTTATCCATTAAATCATGCGCAAAAAAACTGTGCTTCCAGTTCATGTCCTCTATACATTAAAGGGGACCTATATTATGCAAAATTCACTTTTGTAAGGTGTTTGAACACAGAAGTTTGTCCACAGTGTGTGTAAATAACCAGCCTATAATGGTAAAAATCCACCCATACTTTTTTAAAATAATCCCCATAAATCATTATCCATCTCTCAGAACAAGCTGTTTCAAATCTGCTCCTACTCCTACGTAAGAGGAGCACTAGATCCCGCCCTGAGTGAGAAGCAGCAGTCCGACATTATAACTGTAAACTAAACGATACCTGCTCTATCTCCATGTAGCATATATTTTCTGGCTCTGTGTGGGCATCCTAATTCAGTTCACACACAATCACCTATCCAACAGTTTATAGATTCACATGATTAGTTGCAGTTTATAGATTAATGGTACAGGCTAGTCAATGAGATGAATCAAAGTCACTCCACAACATCTAAGTTACATAAATGTATGCACTGACTGACCATTCAGACACGTCCATGTACAGTCTAACATTTGCAGCCTCTTCCTGAGTCTCTCCATCTGTGTCTGACTCCGCTATAAACATGCAAGTCTGCACTCCTCTACCGGGTATTATTGACATTTTGCCTGAGAGAAATTCGGCTGTTGTTGTTCCAGTCTCCGAAGCTCATATAAAGGATCGGCCGTCGTCTGAACGGAGGCGGAGCAGCATTTAAAGAGACACAAAAAACGGAGCGTATTCCTAGGTATTCCTATGTCTGTATTTTCTACAGCTCTCCAGTGTGTTCATGTTTTTATTTAGTTCACTGGTCATTTAACATGGGGGATGGGGGGGGGGGGTGAGGTGGGAACCACTCCTTACCGAAGGGGCCTGCCCTCTGAAATCCAGCACTTCTGGCATCAGGACCTTCTTCGGAAGAACGACGGTCCTCAGATACACCTTCTGCTTCAGAGGCTTCGACTTAGAATGCGGTCACAGTCCCCAATCTTTCTGAGGAGGAGCACAGGAAGTGACACTATACCCTGTCAAGGAGCTAGTAAACGGCTGGGGCTGCTCTTGCCCAGGAGTCCCAGAGACCTGAGTCCGGTGAGGGAGATATTCCAGGTCTCTTAGCAGGTCTGCCTGCTGCCGTATACGCCTTACCCACCAGCGCCAAATTAGTTCTAACCAACCCGGAGGGTAATGTCATGGCCTTAAGGGACAACGTCGTGCCAGAAGACAGATAGCTCGCAAGCGTCTGTTCCACTTTCAGCATTAGCCCATACCTATGCTCTTACAGCCCACTTATATTTGCAAATATTTTTGATTGATTTGATTGATTTGCTCGTCAAATTAGTTTTTTGGGTGAGCACCCTGTCTCTCTAACGACCAATCGATGTTTAACTTGTTAACCCACTACTTGTTGGCCACTAGTTAACCCTTTATGAACTGCCATAGAACAATTCCGTTTATATAGTATATATTAGTATTTTTACATGCTGTGCTGTCATTCTTTTGAGCATTTTGATATGCCATACATCAAAACAATCCTTACACCCCCAATTTGAAGGCTATGTATGTAATAAATCAATATTAACTAGATAAATATCTCAAAAGTGCAATAAACAAAAAAAAAATCTTTTTTCTACATATTTTATTAAATACAGAAATATCACAAATGTCAACCCCCAATTTGTCAATGTAAAAAGACTTGCATAAAACACTTTAAAACTACACACAACTGATTTTAACTGTTTACATAAATTAGTTTGTAAGATACACCCATTTTTATAAACAGTGCGTTGTGGAGTCAAAATTATGAAGCAATGAAAAAAAGAGACAATAACTAAAGTAGAATGCAGTAGAGTAGCATATACAGCAAACGGGAGTCAAATGTCGCAGCTTGTGATGTCACAACATGCGACAAACCCTGGGGTCATGGTGTATAGAACATGATTACGTCTATGAGCCATCGGACTATCAAATGCAGATCTATAGAACATGTGTGCAAAGACGTGCAATGCATTTTAGTGTTTTTGTTGTAAACGCATATTACACAATTTGTGTAGAGTCATTAGAGGGTGAAAACAATGCCACAGGAGCATGTTGGAGGCTTGATCTGAACGTGTAAAATCTCTGGTTTTGTATGCAAAAAGAATTATTGGTTTCACTTCATTTGGATGGTCCCTTTAACACATTCTGTTGATTATAAGTAACGTTGCACCTACATGTCTACCAACTCTCATTAGAATGTTAGTAGAGTATTAGTAGACTGGTAGGGTTAGGGTTAGAATAAGTTGACATGTAGTTGCATAGTTACTTATAGTCAGTAGACTGTCTGTTGGAGGACCATCACAATAAAGAGTTATCAGATATTAAGCAGACAGTACACTAATACTCTAATGAGAGTTAGTTGACATGTAGTTGCAAAGTTACTTATAGTCACCAGAATTTTCAAAAGGGACCATCAAAATAAAGTGTTACCGAATTATTGAGTTAGCCATTTGGTTTCAGTTTCTATCGGCTCTTGAACAGAGACGCGCAAACGGGAGCGCCAATGCTTTGTTTGATTTCCCGCCACTTTTTAATTACCATGGTCACGTCATTAGGTAATTTGTTCCAGCTGTGTTCTATAAATTACCTTGTTTAGTTCACTATATACACTTCTGACCTGTAATGCTGCCTGATTCATAATCATACACTGTTTGTTCATTGGTCAGAAGAAAACTGGCCCCCGGACTGAGCCTGGTTTCTCCCAAGGTTTTTTTTTCTCCATTATGTCAGCTGATTGAGTTTTAGTTCCTTGCCACTGTGCCTTTGGCTTTTGGCTTGCTTAGTTGTGGACACTTAATATTCAACAATATTCCTGATCTGCCTGCAATGACACCATTATATGTGAACTGAACTGAGGACGATGACATTACTGTTTTCTCCAGAGCGGCTGTATAGATAAATTAACTAAATGTAACTTTTTAACAACAAAAATGAACCATCACTGAACTTACTTAAGCTGGACACATTTTTTTTTCTTCTAGATCTGCTGTATAGCCAAAACAAACGTTGTTGCATTATATTCCTGTTATCACTGTAAAGCTGCTTTGAAGCAATCTGTAAAGTAAAAAGCGCTATATAAATATGACTTGATCATCAATATATGTATGACTTGATAGTTGTACCACTGTCTTCACTCTTTGTATGGTCACCATCACGTTTGCCTGTTTTTGAGTATACCTGCAATTCAACTTCGTTGAGAACTTTATGCATCAGTCTTTGTCTGTCTGCCTGCCTGCAAACACATTGTGACAGATGACCAGACGAAAATGGATTATGCAGCTAAGTTTACTGCTGTGGCTCGTGAGAACCAGAACTTTTTCATCTTTACTGAGGGATTTTGTCGTCTTGCACTCACCTGTCCTTACGATGATGAGACCCTGAAGTCACTTTTCTGGATCGGGGCAAACTATCATCATCCCGTCGCCCTTCCAAACACCAAAAGACTTGACTGAAGGGGAAGCCGCCATAAGGTGTTTGGAGAGCATTGCGTCCTGATCCAGAGAACAGCCAGACCCAGAGCCAGTATCACCTTGAGCCCCCCGCAGATTTATTGGTATAATCCGCCACGACGAGTGAGCCCGAGAACAAGAGGACAGAGCTTACCATCGACCCCGAAGTGGAGCCCCAGTGTGGATCTGACCAGGTGAGTGAGCCTGTAACATCTGCAGCCGAGGGAAGTGAGACAGAGGAATGGCTGATAGATTTTAATGGGGACACCCAGTATCTGAATCATCTTTATTGCTCAACGAGAACAGTTTGGACTGGGAATTGTTCTTTTCATTAAACTGCATTGACTGTATCATTTTTTTTGTCATCCTTTCATGTTTAATTTCATCACCATAACCACAGAGCTCAGCCAGTCCTCCAGACCCGCCGCTGCCGGATGTTTGCAGCCCTATGCCATCTCCGGGGAAGCCCTGCTATGACGTCGAGCCACAGGTCACGCAACCACTAGTAGAGCCTCTGCCTCTGGCCTCGGATCCCTTCGCTCAATCTAGGCCTGTCGACCTGTCGGCTCCGTCTGGGCTCCTCCCACCTTCGTCACCCCCAGGGACTCTTGGCCTAGTGGCTCGTCCGGATTCCTTCTTCCCACCGGCTCCCCCTTGGTCAGTTGTCACACCACTTCTGACACGGACTTATGGGCCATCCGCTGCACTTTGCAGGTTCCTCCTTCCCTTCAGCCTCGTCTCTGTCCTCGTTCACACCGGCATCACCCCAGACCTCGGGTACTCTGGCTCCACCTACGGCGCTCGTCACAGTGACACCTACGGTGGCCGAGAGAGCTCGACGTGCTGCAAGCTAAAGAAGACGCATGCAAATAGAAAAAAACGCATGCAAGTAGAAAAAAAACGCATGCAAATACAAAAAAACACCCGCAAATTAAGAAAACATCTTCATCAGTTTCACAACACACGTGTACTCCAAATGCTCACAACACAACCAAATACAGAAACGCGCTGCAAGTAACACAGACCACAACGGAAATGTTTCCAGGGGAACCAAATAAGTGACGAACCGGCTGGGACGTGATATTTTTTTATAAATAAACTATAATATAAAAATAATATTGTAATATATTGTATATATAAATAATATTTATAAAATAGTATATATATAAAATAATATTAAATTGTGATATACTTTTTTATAGTTCTTCTATACTCTTTGCTTACAGCTAAAAATTCTACTTTATTATATTTCTTTTAACTTTTTTTTTCGCAAAACATACATATTACATCTTTTATGACATAAAACTTGTATACAATATGCATTATGTATTAACAATATGTTCAATGTCATCAGAAATGAGAAAAGTAAATAAATAAATAAAAAAGATAGGGAAGAAGAACATGAAGGAAAGATATTAATCTATACATCAGTTACACAAATTGTTTCATGTTATGTTTAAATTTTCATAAAGAAAGGTTTCATAAGAAGGTGTAGGTAATGTAGGGTCCAATGTTTTAAAGTTGAGACAGTGACACACAGATATATAACGGATATATAAAACGCATATTTGAACAGTTTTTAGACATAGATAGACGTTTAGAAGATGTCTTTAAGATGTAATGATTTAGAATGCATGTTAAACTGACATCTTCTAAACGTCTATTTGACATCTGACAGGAAACGTCCTATAGATGTATTGCAGATGAGCAAACACTCTTAAAAATACGTCTTCCATATGTAAACATCACATCAAATAGACTTGTGCTATCTGGGTTAATGTTACCCTTTTGTTTGTTGAACTGTTGTATAAAATCAATGTCACATTTGAAATCATGAGAATATTCAGGAAACATTGCAGTCTTGCTTGTATGATCAACTTTAAAAACACTGCTGGATATCAGCCTGCATTTTGATAGAACACAGACCGACTGAATGACACCTTAATCGAAGTAGAAAATCTCAAATTTTAGATCATCCGCGCTTCTTCGGCAGTGTAGAGAGAACACGTGCGCAGGCTTGCAGAAAAGCTCTGACTGGTTTAAATTATTGAAATCTGCCAACCGAATGAACGCTCGTAAAAACGGGCCCAATCTTGAACCCAGCGCAATTCACTGTGTACACCGAAGCATGTATCATTCCTATTTTGCACCTGACGCACAGCTGACTTTTCCCTCCACAGACACACATCAGTAAATTAGCGAATGAACTTGCGCTCCCGGGGGCGGTTTAGCGAAAAGAGGAGGCGTGTTCCAGCACAAACGTTCCCTGGTGCTATTTTGCAGTTCCGCCAAAACCCTTGTCTAAAGTCAGTGGCTTGATATTCAGATGCTATTTTAAGGGCGCATTCTTGGCCATAATGTAGCATGTGCACAGCACGCATACACTTTGCTTGTCTCATCTACACAGACACAGCAGTTGCCAATTTTGCAAACCATACATAAAGGAAAAATATTCCACACAACAGTGGCGGCTGCTGGTCTTTCAAAGAGGGGAAGCTCATTTTCTTTTTAAACTCGACTGTCAGGTGTGGGGATGATGAAAAGAGCGAGGACTCAGGTGCAGAGTTGATGGGCTTTATTTTAATAATAAAATAAACAATACAAAAAAGGCAGGTAATGAGGGAGGACAGGTGGGGCAAAATAACTAATAATCAGGAAACAAGATGAGAGTCGACACAATCGACAGGAGAGCACATGGCACAAGGAAAACACATGACAAAGTCATGGTTTTTTTTTTATATGACAAGCCATGTGCTCACACAACATGACAAAAACACAAACACATGGCCAGTAAAACAAGTTACAAGCAATTGTGCTCTAACAAAATGAGACATGAAGAACAATGAGAACACTCATAAGCCACGTGTTCCCACAGAACATGACAACATGAAAGCACACAGCTAGTGTAAAACACAAGCTGTGTGCTACACAGCACAAGACAAAACATGACATGAAAGCACACGGCCGATGTAAACACGAACCGCGTGCTACACAAAAAACAACACACTGAACAGAGCGAATGTATGAGAAGGAGATCGAGTCAGTCGACCTGCTATATGTAGCTGATTCTGAACGAACTCGTCTTCGAGATGACCGTGTTCTAACGCATTTTTAGTCAATAAAATGTTAACACAATAGCACACATTTGACCATTAATTTGTTGACATTATAGGAGAAGCTGAGCTTCCCTTGCAGTCTTAAAGAAATCGCCACTGCCACACAATCATTGTGGTGTCCATGAAGATGTAAAAAAATAGGCATAATATAGCTTACACATTTACCCAAATTATTATACGCCTGTTTAACCGAAGCAAATTTGGGTGTGTTTATCCCATCCCCATACAATGGCACTTCTCTGTCTTTTATGGCCCTGATGAGAACGTCTGTCTCCTCGACTGTGAACCACTCCTGGTGTGCTCCTGGCAAATCCGCCGTTAAAATAGCAATCCGCCATGGAACAAGAGCGTCTGCTCTTAAAGAGAATGTGAGATGACGCTCTGATTGGTTTATTTCATGTTACGCCCAAACCACACCTATGAGTAATGTAGCTACTTCAGACCAACCCATTTTAGATTTGCGTCGAGATTGCGTTTGATACTTGCGTTTCAGATTGTTAAAATAGGGCCCATTGTGTTGTCGTCTCCTTTATTTGACAAAAACAAGTGGTTTTGGTCAAGTATTATTTTTTTTTAAAGACATTTCAGTCTTGTCTTTTTTCGTCAACGATATTGCATTTGTTGATATAGTCACTGTTATCGTTTAATGACGTGGGTGCCGTCTCTCATCGTCTTGTCTAAGTCAGGGGGGGAAAAAGTCCTCAACGAACTTTTTCATCATAGTTTTCAATAAAGAAATTAACACTGGAATATACACCCTTAAGGGTGGATGCAGGGTGAATGGACCTATGTAGGGCCATGTAGTTTTCCTTTACTTTGCTTAATTAACTACTGTTGGGTCTTGAAGTAGGGATACAGTTTCCCTTTGAAAATGCTAACAAGTAGAGGTAGTTTGCCTGCAGGCATCCCTCCTTGTTATCTGTCACATACTATGGTCTGGTGTCAAAAGAAAAACATGATGTGCTAGCTATTAGCAGGGCTTAGGTAGACTTCCTTTTACTCAAGGAAAGGTTAAGCTGCTCTCTCCCAAATACATTAGGGTCTTTAAGTAGGACCTAAGCTCCCCTGCAGTTTATTGCGGTTTTAAGAGCATGGGAGATGAAAGTTACTGCACAACTGCAAATTATGTTCTGGTCTTGTTTGCCATCTTTCATTAGTAAGAGTAAGGTTTGCCTTCTTTCATGATTAAGAGTAAGGACGTAGTCTCCCCCTTGGAGGAGTGGTAACATCAAGGTTATAGCCTGGAGGGCGAATTACAGATGTTTTAATGCCTTGCATGCTCTATTTAGTAGTTGCTCTTTAGGATACCCCGTAGGGGTGAGTAAGGTGAACTTAAGTATGGTGGACAATTTGTTTTCGCCTTTAGAGACCCTCCCTCCCCAACTGTTGTTGGGTCTAAAGTAAGGATTACTTTAGGATGAGTTCCGCATCTCTCGAGTACGATCCATGTTCAAAGAACCTGACAAGAATTGGTAGTTTTTAGGGTAAAGAGCATTCCTCATTATTTTGCACACTTAGATTGGTGAATGGATCTTGGAGAAGTATAAGCAGGGAGTGAGGACTCTCCCCTAATTATTTAAAGTATTTAAGTAGAGCTGGGGTTCCCCTGTGGTTTCCTTAGGGGTTGAGTTTGATGGTGAGAATCTTTGAGAACTATATTTTGCCACTCAAATACTTGTATCCCTTTGGATGGAAATTTGGGTTGCATTCTCCCCCTGGAAGAGGTAGAAATATCCAAAGTTGTTTAGTTGAAAATATTCCCCCTTTGGCGGATACTCTGTACTTTACTTAAACTTGTACTTATACTTTGGCAGAAGGGGTGTGTCAAGACAACAGGAACTGACATAGCTGAGTCATTTATTCCTAAGAGCTCTGCTCTTGGGGCCTCATAAGGCTGACGCCTGGTCCGCAAGGGAGGGAGGAGGGCTGTAAAGGCAGGGACTTCCCTTTTTACAAGAGCATAGAAGCTTGGGTATCTTCTTCTGTTATTCGAAGATAGTGGCTTAGGTAGTGGTAACACTAGATAATCTATATAAGTATTTTGGATGCCCCTCTGATTGAATCTCTGACACCAGCTAATTATCCATTGAGTCCATTTACAAAAGACTGTGTGTTCTTCTTACAAGCTATGCCCATTACGTTTGTGCATATGTATAGCTTAATGAGGCAGGCATCCCTCAGCATGGTGTAGTGGGTATTGGTTCCCCATAGCGTCAGTCCAAGACTGTAATCCTGGTTCCCTGAGAAGGGGAATGAGACACTGCGCCACAGGTCTGCCTGTTATATGGTTAACATGAGCATATATTTAATTTTCAAAGTTTTTTATTGTTGTTTGTGCAAAAAAAAGAGCCCTCTGTGCATTCCCTCGAATTAAATCCTGCAGGCACCACTGGGTAGGCATATTCAAACACAGAGTTTGTTTTACTGAAGATGTCTTCAGGAGCTAAACTGAAGATATCACTGTTAGAATTATTAAGAAGGGAAAGGCTGTTGTCCTCCTGAGCACCATGCGTGATGAAAAAAAGTGGATGATAGTGTTAAGAAACCAGAAATTATCCAATACTACAATGTGCTGGATGTTGCCACCCTCAATGCCTACACCAACTTCACTGATTACATGGGTGGTGTGTATGCACGATGGCTTTTAATCAAGGAGCTGCATCAAGGAGCTTGTCATGCCCCATATGAAGAGGTGCATGGAGGGCACCTCCAATAAATCCCAGGATGTCGTTCGGAAAAAAAGTAAGGGTTTAACCCCGGCATCCTGGCCAAAGTTGTCCATTGGCCTCTGTCCATCATCATGGCCTCCTAATCATCCCCATATATACTGATTGGCTTCATCACTCTGTCTGCTCTCCAATAAGCCGGTGTGTGGTGGCGTTCTGGTGCACTATGGCTGGTGGTGGTTGAGGAGATTCCCCCCTTCCATGTAGAGCACTTTGAGTTCAGACAAAAGCGCTTTATAAATGTAAAAAAAATAATAATAATAATAAAAAAGCAGCCACCACCCGGCCACAGGAGGGCCAATCGAAGACTGCACCAGGTCCGTGTGCAAGGAGCACAAACATGTAGTTGTTATTTGTGAGACATGTAAGCACTGAGATGGCAATTTTAGATGCCGCTGTACCCATGTGATTTTATTTTGTCAGTATTTTTTTCATTCAGTCACATTCACCACAATTCACTACAGTTGCACTACACTACAGTTAAATTTCAGTGTTATCCGTTATATGTGTTATGTGTGACAAAGTGGCCGATAAACATATTTCAAGTGTTACAGTAAATATGTTGATCTAAATTACTGCGAAATTGGTTATTTTAACAAAAAGTTTTCTTTATTATTTTGTTTTATCACGCTTGCATGGATGGGTCATTTTTGACCCATGTGTGTAAACTTTATGTATTAACACAAAACCTAGGAAATATTAAAATATGAATTTGTGATAAATTGGAAACAAGATTATTTGAATATTCACAAATCATGGAATATTAAATGCTGAAATAAAGTGATTTCAAAAGATGCCAAGCAATGCATGAAATAACATAGGAAATTAATACGGTTCTTTTTAGACCCATGTTGTGCATTAGAAGGGGTTTGCATAGCTTGGGCATCAAATGGATGAACAAAACTTTAAATAAATAGAAAGTTAGATTATTAGCTGTTAGATTATTTCTTCAATTTGGTTCATTCATCTTTTAAATGAGTGACCTTTTTGTCATTGTCTTTTATCATGATTGGACCAACTTCTAAGCTGTATCCTATTTAATTCTCGTGTTTCATGTTAAGTTGTGAGACACATTATTTATTGACTTTATCACTGGCATTATAGAAACTCAGAGGTCAATACATGCCACACTATGTGTGCGTGTGTGTGTGTGTGTGTGTGTGTGTGTGTCTGTGGCCTGGTAAACCCTACGTTATGGGGACAAAATGTCCCCACAAGGATGGCAATATCCGAAATCCTTGTTCGTGTGGGGACATTTTTTGGTCCCCATGAGGAAATCAGCTTATACATCATACTAAGTGATGTTGTTTGAAAATGTAAAAATGCAGAATGTTTCCTGTGATGGGTAGGTTTAGGGATAGGATTCGTGTAAGGGAATAGAATATACAGTCTGTACAGTATAAAAATCATTATGTCTATGGAAAGTCCCCATAAAACATGAAAACCCAACTGTGTGTGTGTGTGTTTGTGTGTGTGTGTGTGTGCGTGCGTGCGTGCGTGCGTGCGTGCGTGCGTGCGTGCGTGCGTGTGTGTGTGTGTGTGTTTGTTTGTTTGTATGACTGGGCTGCCTGGGTTACAATTTTGCAAGAGCGTGTGGTTTGGCATATTTAACTCTTCCTCTTTAGGCTTCAGGTCTTATCAGGAGCAAACACCACACCATTTACATGCACTCAGTATCCACAGAAACTTGCTTACAGAAGAAGGATGTTGAAAGATCAAGTGCAGAATCACATAAGAGTTGATTTGATGAATATGTGCATAACAATTTGCATAATTTGAATACATTAGCATTATTCTTGCAATGTAATTACTGGAATAAATTAATTTGTCTTTAAAAATAACACAACAATAACACAGTCCAATAAACAAAACAATAAATTTTATTTTAATAAAATGTGTAAATGCCTCAAAAATTAGCACGAGATCATCTAGTGACATTTAGAAACTTTTTGAGCAGCCTTTGCCTACTTTTCAGTGAAGAAAAAAAAAATATTGGTAGTTGGTTTTATCTACATGGCTGTTCAGTTCCAACAGTGTTCTGGATCATTGCAAGGTTTACCAGTATTCTTATAGAGAAAGTCATGTTAACAGTTTACTGGGTTGATTGAGCACATTTGAGGATGAAATAATCATAATTCATAAATAAGTTCTGACAAAAAAAGTTAGTTTTTGTTTTGTTGTTTACTTTCACTGAAAATAAATCTGAGTTGATTAGAGGCTGTAGAGTTGCAATCTGTCCAGCATAGTGCAGTTCTTTATTTTCACAGACTGTAATATAGAGAGGCTATAGACAGTAGTGAGTATGGGCGAAAAGACAGTGTGAGAGAGAAATAAAGGTCTCTCCATCACTCTGTCAGATCACTCACTGCTGATTACCATATCAATATTTGAGTGACACTAAATGATTTCAACACAACAGGGTGCGTGACAGAGTGGCGCCCGAGCAGCGCTGTCTATTTTGCTTGTGTGGGTGTGTGAGAATTTGTGGTCAGGACTTTATATGGGCACTATGGGCACTATGAATATTGCTGTTCATTTACTGTCATTTTATTAAAATGCAACAAAACATGTTCATTCAGTGTCATGGTGAATAATATTTCAACTTCAAGTGGTTCCAAAATCCAAAAAAAGAAAATTCGGTCATCATTTCTCATCCTCATGTTGTTGCTTAACTTACATTCTGCTCTGGAACACAAGATGAGATGTTTTGAGGAATGTTTCTAAGCTAAACTAAAATGACATGTTTTGACATATTGCATGGCTTCAGAAGACTTAGAAAAAAGCACACAAGGTAAAATTATTTTATGGTGCTTTTTTGTCCTTTTTGGAGCTTCACAGCCCCTTACACATTCATTGGATTGAAAAGAGAAGCGTAGACATTCCATTTTCTTTTTTGACTAACTATTTCTTTAAGCTCACCTGAATCATGTATGGTGGCAATATGCATGTTTATGTGTGAGTTTACATCTGTTGTGGTAGATGCATCCTGCATTTGTGGGTGTTTGCAGCAGATGCTGAGTTCACATATGACTAACACTGGTTCTCTCGACTGGCACATCCCACTGTTGACTGATTATATGCTGTATCCATTCTGTCTGAAGGTTTCAAAAGCTCTTGTTTATCAGCTAAGATTATTCTGTCCTGACACTGAGATCTCCTCCTTCTTAGATTTGTCTCTTCATCTTCCTCCACTGCATTGCCAGATGCACAATTAAAATGAACAGATAAATAAGGAGATAACAGATAAACCGGCCAAGAGTTGTTCCAAAAACTAGAGAGCTGCCTACCTAGACAGCATTTTTAGAATTAAATGTAATCACACTTATACGTTCCAAAAGGGAAGGCTTCCAAAAAATATATAACAAAATTTTTTTTAAATAAACTATTTTTATTTAAGTTAAACATTGTATTTATTATAGATGAAGCAACTTTATTTACATTAAATTACACAAACAAAAATAATCTTAAGGGTTAGATCAGATAGCTCTTTAAGGTAACAATTGCAGTTTACCAATTTCTACAGTCAGCAAATATTTATGCTGCCTTTTAGCCATTTTAGACGATAGGAAATTACTTATTAGAAAAGTGATCTTCATCTTAAGAAGAAGGAAAAGTCTTGCAAAGGAGTCGTTAGAATGCCGGTGTATAAATATATCAAGACTCTTTCAGCATACAACAGTCTTATTGCATGAATCGTCAACTGCATGAGTTATACTGTTCCTCTATCTTGGTTCTCTCTCACAAAAAGAATTGTCATTAAAATGTTGTTCCTTATGAACTTTCAGAACAAGCATCGATCAAACTGAATGAATGGTTCATGAGTAGTTTAAAGATCTCGTTCTGTTTTGCAGTGTTGTTGAAATTATTAGTAGCATTTATTATTTTCAATATGCTTATACAACAAGGAACTAAGGTAACACTTTATTTTGATGATCCCTTTTGAACATTCTGGTGACTAAAGTAACTTTGCAACTACATGTCAACTAACTCTTATTAGAGCATTAGTGTACTGTCTGCTTAATATCTGATAACTCTTTATTGTGATGGTCCTCCAACAGACAGTCTACTGACTATAAGTAACTATGCAACTACATGCCAACTTATTCTAACCCTAACCCTACCAGTCTACCAATACTCTACTAACACTCTAATGAGAGTTGGTAGACATGTAGGTGCAACGTTACTTATAGTCAACAGAATGTGTTAAAAGGACCATCCAAATGAAGTGAAACCGGAACTAATAGTGTAGTTTCAGCATCTAGATAATGTGGGTGACTTGGTAGAATTTCCAGTTTAGAGTTTCACAACCAGTAATTGAAGGTTGACTTTGGCAGTCATGTGCTCAAGAAGATATATAACATACAAACCTTTTTTTTGCGCATGTCTATACATTTTTGCCTGTTGTCACAGATACACCTAGCGATACGCCCCAACCAGCATCAACTCAGCAGACCTGGTCACGCTCATCATCCCCTGAATACTGATTACTCACCACCTGCACTACATCACAAACTCACCACGCTGCACACAGGATTTAATGCCACGTTCCAGGCAAGATGTAACCCGTGTTTTTCCAACCTTATACCCGTGAAAGTGCACTGGAACGGCAGTCAAACCCGTGACTTCCCACCCGTGAACTCGTACTAGATCGATGTACTCCCAGTTACGAGCTCTGACGTCACATAGCCCGTGAAACCATACAAAACAACAATGGCAGCCCCATATGGATGCAGTGTTTCTGCCATAGGTTTCTGCAGGTGGTACTTATCCGCTAGTGTTATGCATTATCATCAGCTATTCTAGCGTTAATTAGTTTTCAGTCCATTATGTGCAAGGATAAATTAATACTAAATACATTTCTAAATATACATATGCCATATGTGCCGTTTTTCCTCCTTCGTTTCCCTCAAATAAACAAGGAGAAATTATTAAATTATTACAAAGGGGCTTAAGGTCCGCCATGCTGGTTTGTTTACATCTAGCTACCACAATTCCTTGCGCTCAGGTAGTTTGGCGTGACTGGCATGGAACGCTACAAAGTCGTGAGTCGTGGTTTGAAGTCGTGATTTACGTGCTCAAAAACCTGCCTGGAACGCAGCATAAGCTTCAGTCTCTCCATTGGTCTCTGTCCGGTCTCGTCTATCGACGCGTGTGACTCACCTGGTTCCTCATGCTTCTCTGGTTCCAGGATTCTCGTGTGCTTGCAGCAAGTATACTCAAGTTTATCACTAACCACACTCCTGTGTGTATTTCCAAGCAGCCATTGTGTGCGGCGGTGCTTCAGGATTCTCCAGTCTGATTCTCCGAGTTCTTCTGTGCATTTACGGACCTCGTATCACTTCTCTACATTCAAGTTGGAAGTTTATTCTAGTCCGCTCTCAGTTCGTGTGTCTACGTATTTGCATTCAAGTTCCAAGTGCTTTCGTGTCTGCCTTCAAGCCCTGATTTATCACCAAGTCTACTTCTGAGTTAAAAGTATTTAAGAGTCTGTTTCTGTTTCAGTTATTCCCTGTTTCCTGCTTTCAATTCTGTGTGGATCTCAAAGCCTTCTATGAGGTGTATAAATAAAGTCTGTTAACCGTAATCCATGTGTCCTCATCCTTCTAGTAGTGTGACACCTGTATCTGATTTCTTACTCTCTCTTTTTTAAGTCATCCTGTCCTGTTTTCTCTCGATCACATATGTGTTCAGGTAGAATCACAGTATTGCATCAACTGCTTCCCGTTTACAGACATTAGGATGCCCCATTACCTGATTATTATTATTTTTTTATTTTTTTTATTTTTTGTAGATGGACAAAAAGAATGGAGGAAAGTGATAACCAGAGGCAACAATGTCAGTATAATCCTGTTTGTCTTACAGGGGTCTGTTTCTTATAATTCAACATATAATTGAATAAGGATGTTGTAGGCCATGGATGTATGCCTCATTTAAGCTGAGGACAACAGCTCAATATCACTGTGTTTACAGGTCGCATCTGGGACAGCTTTACCATAGTCAAACTTACTGAGAAAAAAAAAACATTTTAAATACAAATAAAGGGTTTTAAATATAAAATTAATTGATAGATCCTGGCCTCTGTTCCTAAACTTAGTTTATGACATAGTCATCTGAACCAACATGGAATAAGACACATATTTGAAAGACTATTCATGCATGCCACACAAATATCTACTTCACGTAAATCACCCTGGACACACTCACAATTGATTCCAGTGGAGGTTGGTGTTAGCACATGTTGCTAAGTTAATGAAGTGATAATGCAAACAAAAAATACAGCACACACAAAAATTGTGAGTAATACATTGACTTGCTTATTTTTAACAATACTTTTCGGTACTGCATTGCATGAATTTACAGGTCCTTCTAAAAAAATTAGCATATTGTGATAAAGTTCATTATTTTCCATAATGTAATGATAAAAAAATAAACTTTCATATGTTTTAGATTCATTGCACACCAACTGAAATATTTTAGGTGTTTTGTTTTAATACTGATGATTTTGGCATACAGCTCATGAAAACCCCAAATTCCTGTCTCAAAAAATTAGCATATCATGAAAAGGTTCTCTAAACGAGCTATTAACCTAATCACCTGAATCAACTAATTAACTCTAAACACCTGCAAAAGATTCCGGAGGCTTTTAAAAACTCCCAGCCTGTTTCATTACTCAAAACCGCAATCATGGGTAAGACTGCCGACCTGACTGCTGTCTAGAAGGCCATCATTGACACCCTCAAGCAAGAGGGTAAGACACAGAAAGAAATTGCTGAACAAATAGGCTGTTCCCAGAGTGCTGTATCAAGGCACCTCAGTGGGAAGTCTGTGGGAAGGAAAAGTGTGGCAAAAAACGCTGCACAACGAGAAGAGGTGACCGGACCCTGAGGAAGATTGTGGAGAAGGACCGATTCCAGACCTTGGGGGACCTGCGGAAGCAGTGGACTGAGTCTGGAGTAGAAACATCCAGAGCCACCGTGCACAGTCGTGTGCAGGAAATGGGCTGCAGGTGCCGCATTCCCCAGGTCAAGCCACTTTTGAACCAGAAACAGCGGCAGAAGCGCCTGACCTGGGCTACAGAGAAGCAGCACTGGACTGTTGCTCAGTGGTTGCATGTCATTTGGAAATCAAGGTGCCAGAGTCTGGAGGAAGACTGGGGAGAAGGAAATGCCAAAATGCCTGAAGTCCAGTGTCAAGTACCCACAGTCAGTGATGGTCTGGGGTGCCATGTCAGCTGCTGGTGTTGGTCCACTGTGTTTTATCAAGGGCAGGGTCAATGCAGCTAGCTATCAGGAGATTTTGGAGCACTTCATGCTTCCACCTGCTGAAAAGCTTTATGGAGATGACGATTTCATTTTTCAGCACGACCTGGCACCTTCTCACAGTGCCAAACCACTGGTAAATGGTTTACTGACCATGGTATTACTGTGCTCAATTGGCCTGCCAACTCTCCTGACCTGATCCCCATAGAGAATCTTTGGGATATTGTGAAGAGAAAGTTGAGAGACGCTAGACCCAACACTCTGGATGAGCTTAAGGCCGCTATCGAGGCATCCTGGGCCTCCATAACACCTCAGCAGTGCCACAGGCTGATTGCCTCCATGCCACGCCGCATTGAAGCAGTCATTTCTGTAAAAGGATTCCCGACCAAGTATTGAGTGCATAACTGAACATATATATATTTTTTTTTATTAAAAACACTTCTTTTATTGGTCGGATGAAATATGCTAATTTTTTGAGACAGGAATTCGGGGTTTTCATGAGCTGTATGCCAAAATCATCAGTATTAAAACAATAAAAGACCTGAAATATTTCAGTTGGTGTGCAATGAATCTAAAATATATGAAAGTTTAATTTTTATCATTACATTATGGAAAATAATGAACTTTATCACAATATGCAAATTTTGAGAAGGACCTGTATAACGTTGCATTTATCTAGTAAGGGATAATTTGCTGATTTCCCTGAAAATAATTGCACACATTAGAACTTTCGTCAACCAATCAGATTCAAGCATTCAACAGCCCCGGAGTATAAAATATAATCATAATTTTACAACTTTGTCCACTGTATTGTTTAAATGTTGAATTTACATTTAAATCCAGTTAGCAAATGCTTTTATTCAATGTCACCTAAAAATAGCTAACGATATGCATTGTTTACAGTATAAAGTTAGTACACAAAGAAAAAGATGAGAAAGATAATTATTTTACATAAATAAATGAATGGGAGTTCATCCAAGTACATTTCTTCGTCTTTGGATCAGATTTACTAAACAGGGCAAATTAGCATGCGACCGCAATTGCAAAATAACACAGATGGGTGTGAAAAGTTTGCGTGTGATCTACGTTTGTGGGTGACGACTGACAATGCGCAAATTAAAAACCACAGACGAAGCCCGATCATTTCAATAATGACTTCTGGTTTAAGACATGTTTTTTTCCCCCGGTAAATAATGGGTCAAATACCTGTGTTTTCACTGTGTGTCTTTAGTAAATCCTGATAGTATAGATTTTTAACTAACAAAATAGGTTTTGCGCTGACTCAAGTTGTTAGTAAATTTGGCCCTTTGATTGTGGATTAGTTAAATACATTTACATTTTTGCATTTGGCAGACGCTTTTATCCAAAGCAACTTGCATTGCATTTCAAGGTACACATTTACATTCTTATCAGTTCTTGCTTTCCCTGGCAATTGAACCCATGACCATGGCATTGCAAGCGTCAATGCTCTACTGTTTGAGCTACAGGAAGACTAAGTGATGGTGAAGAGGTGTTTACTGTGCTATTCTTTTCACACTGAGCTTGTTGCAATGTGTTCTGGAATTGTTATACAATTCTGCTTTGTCCAAAACTAGGTATTTTAGAAGGCAGCAAAGTTGCAGCATATTGTTACAGCCTAACTGTTTAGCATTTGCATCAGGAGCCTGCCTATGCAGTAAATGCTGTATAGGTGTGCAAGTCATACGTTTTGCATGTGGTCTGCTTTGAGCTATATGTTGCTTTTTCATTTTTTAATATCACATCTTTACAACAGTTCCTAATAAGTCCTGTTTTCCATCGATTAACCTTGAATATGATCACCAGGGGTCTCATCAGGGGATACAGAACTTATCCTCTCCCTTCTTCCGATGCAACCCCAATCCAGTTTCAACATCCCAGTTAGGAAAAGATGTATGATTACAATCCTAATGTATAGACTGCGTGAATTGACTTTGTTAATTATGTAAGGGATAATCCACGGCTAGCTGTACATTAAACAATTTGATTATGGATTATCCCACTTATACCATGATCATTTGCCAGCATTGACAACTTAAAGCTGTTATTGATGTTTGCAGCGCATTATTTGACCAGAAGGGTAAAATTGGACGACAATTATATGGGCGACACACCACTGGACGCGCCAGTGTCCCAATATGGCGCTGACAGCTGACAGGACTCGTGTGACATGCTTGGTGTGCGCAGGCAGTGCGATCTCCGCTCTCTGTTAGCGAGTGATGTATATACATTTGTGCTTCAATGAAAACAGCTCATTGATATAGAACGGTGGTTAAACTGACTTGGAGCTATACTTGTGCATTAAACGGTTTTATTGCACACCTTTCAGCCAATCAGAATCGAGTATTCCGACAGACTGAGGTATAATATATGAATAACACATGGTTGGCCTTGTTCCTGCTAGCAGAGGATAGTGGTGTGTGTGTGTGTGTGTGTGTGTGTGTGTGTGTGTGTGTGTGTGCCAACGCTAGCATCACAGCCTTGGGGTCCTTTCGAATGAGCTTATTGATTTCTGGAGACTGTGGCCAAACAGTTCTCTGCGGCCCATGTTGAAGAAGCAACTGAGAACGAGAAAAAGTCAATCCTGACAATCCAGTCATCATGTGGAATGGAGGCTTACTAAACAATTAGCAAAAATGTTTCAAATCAGTCAACATCTTGAGTGCTTCATGTCTGAATTGGCCCTCTGTACTCTGCTGAGTCCATAAGGACTCGCTGAGGGGTGGTGAGTCCTCAGGGCAGAGTCTGAATTGTTCATTATTGTCTTTTGATGGCACAGACCATGATGAAATGTTGGACAGCTGGTTGTTTACTATGGTCAAGTATGGTCTTGATATAGATATTTAATATGTTGTAGTAGGACACAACAGCTTTTATGTGTTTGGGGTCTGAATTTTGGCTATTGTTACGTGCCTTTAACTTCTAGTCTTTGTTAGAGCATGTGATACAATTAAATTTCTGTGTACATACATGTTGTTCTATGTTATTATAAGATGGCGTTAGGTTAGTATTATGATAGGACTTCAAATAAACATAAAAGCATTGCATGAATATGAAATAGGAAGACCTCTTTTCCCCATTGATTTATTCTTCACTGTCACAGTCTTTGAAAATTAACGAATGAACATTTAAAAATACAATATGTTACTATTGTGCTATAATAACCGTGTATACTACTATTTGCACTTAGTGAGGTGCAAATTACAGTTTTTTTTTATTGTTTACACACTAAAATAAAAATGTCCACTCTATGAAATTTGAAAACGCAGCACTCAGGTCTGCTATTAAAGGCAGCAGGTGAGTTCACCTGTCTTCAACAAAAATGTAAGGAGCTAGAAGAAGAAGAAGTGAGAATGAGAGGGGGGGCTCAAAGAGGAGATGAAGGAGGTGGAGGAAGAGGAGAAGGAGGTAGAGGAGGAGGCCCAGGTAGAGGAAGTGGAGAAGAAGGAGGAAGAGGAGAAGAAGGAGATAGAGGAAGAGGCCCAGGTAGAGGAAGAGGAGAAGAAGGAGATAGAGGAAGAGGCCCAGGTAGAGGAAGAGGAGAAGAAGGAGATAGAGGAAGAGTCCTAGGTAGAGGAAGAGGTAGAGAAGGACTTGAAGAGTTGATAGAACCTGAACAAAGAAGACGAGGACCAAATTTGACTCAAGAAATCCGTGCAACACTTATTGATCATGTTATCAACCATGGACTGACACTGATGGAAGCTGGACAAAGAGTTCAACCAAATCTCAGTAGAAATACTGTTGCTTTAGTAATTCAGACATTTCATCTAGGAAACAGGTAAGCTAACCACAGAGTACATTGAAACTGAAGCTTGCTGTACTTATCATCAATATTGTTTACTGTGACATTTGACAGTAGGCTGAATGTATATTTTTTACATCTTTTTTTTTACATAGGATTGAGGGTCGAGGACACCAAGGTGGACACCTATGTTCACTCGTGCACAAGAGGCCGCCATTGTGAACATGGTTTTGACCAATAATTGTATCAGGCTCCGAGAAATCCCTGCCAATATCATCAATGATGACCATATTTTCAAGTCAAGTCAAGTGTATTTATATAGCGCTTTTCACAATATAAATTGCATCAAAGCAGCTTCACAATATCAATCAAATAACATAACAATGTTTGTTTCTTAGTGGAAAAAAAACATCCACGTTTGGTAGGGCTGATCAATGGTATTAATGCTTGGTTAATAAATTTGAATATCCCCAACTGAGCAAGCCAAAGGCAACAGTGGCAAGGAACCGAAAAACTCCATCAAGTGATCTACTGGTGTCCTAAAACTCCATCAGGTGACCTAATGGAGATAAAAAAAAATCTTGAGAGAACCCAGGCTCAGTCGGGGGCCAGTTCTCCTCTGGCGTTTATGAACTAGAGGCCGGATTTACAGTAACTGTAATTTGATACAGAATTTTATTTTATTTCATCACTTCGGGGTGGGTACGCGAACCGGAATCACAACATTTTATCTGTAGAGTGGGAAAGGGATCCTCCATAGGGAGAGGCTAGTTGGCACTTCAGCACTGCGTTGTCATCGGGTCCAGGCTAACCTCGGGATAAACAAAGACACTAAAATTAGCGTAGATGCCATTCTTCTTATGATGATGTAACGAGTACATCAGGATTTAAGGGAAGTGTTCCTAGTTCCGGCTGACCTAATCTATGCAGCCTAACATTGAATTATAGAAGTCTATAATATATTATGTGTATGCTTGGTCAAAGAGATGTGTTTTTAGTCTAGCTTTGAACTGACAGAGTGTGTCTGCTTCCCGGACAATGGTAGGAAGACTGTTCCAAAGTTTTGGTACTAAATAGGAAAAGGATCTACCGCCAGCAGTCGATTTTGATATTCTAGGTATTATCAACTGGCCCGAATTTTGAGATCGCAATAGACGTGAAGGACTATAATACGTTAAGAGCTCGCTCAAGTACTGCGGAGCTAAACCATTTAGTGCTTTGTAAGTAATCAACAATATTTTAAAATTTATACGATGTTTAATAGGCAGCCAATTCAGTGTTGACAGAACCGGGCTATATGGTCATATTTCCTGGTTCTAGTAAGAACTCGAGCTGCAGCGTTTTGGACCAGCTGTAGTTTATTTATTAAGCGTGCAGGGCAACCACCCAGTAGAGCATTACAATAATCTAGTCTTGATGTCATGAAAGCATGAACTAATTGTTCCGCATTTGTTAATGAGAGCATATGTCGTAATTTAGATATATTTTTAAGATGGAAAAATGCGGTTTTACAGATACTAGACACGTGATTTTCAAATGAAAGATTGCTATCAAAGAGCACACCCAGGTTCCTAACCGACGATGAAGACTTAACAGAGCAGCCATCAAGTGTTAAACAGTATTCTAGGTTATTACGTGTGGAAGTTTTTTGTCCAATAATTAGAATCTCTGTTTTTTAAGAGTTTAGAAGTAGGAAATTACTAGTCATCCAATTTTTTAAATCAGCTATGCATTCCGTTAATTTTGTGAATTGGTAAGTTTCGTTAGGTTTTGAAGAAATATACAGCTGAGTATCATCGGCATAACAGTGAAAGCTAATTCCATATTTCATAATGATATATCCTACTGGTAGCATGTACAGAGTGAACAGCAGTGGTCCTAGTACTGAGCCTTGTGGTACGCCATACTGAACTTGTGATCGATAAGACATCTCTTCATTTACTGCTACAAACTGATAACGGTCAGATAAGTATGATTTAAACCATGCTAGTGCAATTCCACTAATGCCAACATAGTTTTCTAGTCCATTTAAAAGAATGTTGTGGTCAATTGTGTCAAATGCAGCACTAAGATCAAGTAACACTAATAGAGAGATACAACCACGATCAGATGATAAAAGTAAATCATTTGTAATTCTAATGAGAGCTGTCTCAGTACTATGGTGCGGTCTAAATCCTGACTGAAAATCCTCCCAGATATCATTTCTTTCAAGAAAGGAACACAGTTGTGAGGATACTGCTTTTTCTAATATCTTTGACAGAAAAGGCAGATTTGAGATCGGCCTGTAATTGACTAATTCCGAAGGATCAAGTTTCGTTTTTTTAACAAGCGGTTTTATCATAGCCAGCTTAAAGGTTTTTGGTACGTATCCTAGAGACAAAGACGAATTAATGATATTAAGAAGAGGATCTATGATCTCTGGAAGCATCTCTTTCAATAGCTTAGTCGGTATAGGGTCTAACATACAAGTTGTCGATTTAGATGAATTAACGAGTTTGCAGAATCAAGCTCTCTTTATATGAAATATATCTCTTTATATGCGCTCCATTTTTCTGGCTGTTCTCTTAAGGGCCTGAGTGTGCTCGTTGTACCACGGCGTTGGACTATTTTCTTTAATCTTCTTTAAGCGAAACGGAGCAACTGCGTCTAAAGTGCTGGAAAAGAGAGAGTTAAAAGTTTCTGTTGCAATATCAAGTTCTTCTAAGCTATCCGGGATGCTGAGATGATGAAACTGATTAGGAAGATTATTGATAAAGCAATCTTTAGGGGCAGAAGTTATAGGTCTAACATATTTGAGTCGGCTTTGCAGCCTTGGCTAAATGTAATTTACATGAGACTAGATAATGGTCTGAGATGTCATCGCTCTGCTGTAGAATTTCAACGGCATCAACATCTATTCCATGTGATAATATTAGATCTAGAGTATGATTACGACAATGAGTGGGTCCTGACACGTGTTGTCTAACTCCAATTGAGTTTACAATGTCTTTAAGTGCCAATCCCAATGCATCTTTTTCATTATCTACATGTATATTAAAATCACCAACAATTAGTACTTTATCGTTAGCCAATACTAATTCTGATAGAAAGTCCGCAAATTCTTTGATAAAATCTTTTTGGTGCCCTGGCGGCCTGTATACAGTAGCCAGCAGAAATCTCAAACGTGATTTATCGTTTACACTATATATTTTTACATTAAGCACCAACACCTCAAAAGAAGTATATTTAAAAATAGATTTCTTAGTGGTTTTGAAAATATTACTATAAATTACAGCAACACCTCCCCCTTTGCGTTTTAGACGAGGTTCATGTTTATAACAGTAATCTTGTGGGGTTGACTCATTTAAAGTCATGTAATTGTTTGGTTTTAGCCAGGTTTCTGTCAAACACAGCACATCTAGATTATAATCTGAAATCATATCATTAACTATGAGCGATTTTGAAGTAAGGGATCGAATATTCAGCAACCCAAGCTTTATCATTTGTTCATCTGTATTATATCTGTTTTTTATTTGTTGAACATCAATTAAGTTTTTTTACCTGACGTTTCTGGGATTTCCAAATTCGGGCAACAGACACAGTCTCTATATGATAATATCTAGGTGAAAGAGGCTCTATGTGATGGGATTTATCTGACCTTGGTGACGCGAGGCCGCTAGCAGACGGTCGGTTTAGCCAGTCTGTCTGCTTCCTGACCTGAGCCCCAGATTGTCATGTTTTAGCTCTAAGACTATGTGCCATATTACTAGAGAGAAGAGCAGCACCATACCAGGAGGGATGAACACCATCTCTTTTCAACAGGTCAGGCTTGCCCCAAAAACTTTTCCAATTGTCTATGAATTCTATATTATTCAACGGACACCACTTAGACAACCAACCATCGAGTGAGGCCAATCTGCTAACTATCTCATCACTCCTGCGAACAGGAAGGGGGCCAGAGAAAATTACAGTGCCTGACATCGTACTTGCGAGTTTACACACCTCTTTAATATTAATTTTGGTGATCTCCGACTGGCGGAGTCGAACATCATTAGTGCCAACATGAATAATGATCTTAGAGAATTTACGATTAGCATTAGCCAGCACTTTTAAATTTGCTTTGATGTCAGGCGCTCTGGCTCCTGGCAAACATGTGACTATGGTGGATGGTGTCTCTATTTTCACGTTCCGTGTGATCGAATCACCAATTACCAGGGCACAATCAACAGAATTCTCAGTGGGTGTTTCACTGAGTGGGGCAAATCGATTTGTTATGGTAATCGGAACGGAAGAATGGTTTTTTAATCCGCGACTAGAGCGATCTCTCACGGTCACCCATCTGCCCTGCTGCGTGGGCTTTACTTCAGCCGGAACCGAATCATGTACAGAGTTCACTATGCTAGGCGCATCCAAAATAGTATCTAAAGCTCTAGTACTATCCTTACTATCCTCAATTAAAGTTTGGATGCGTGTCTCTAGCTCTGAAATCTTCTCCGTCAGCCTGACTGTCTCCTTGCATTTATCACAAATAAATCCTATATTGCCATCGGAGAAGGCTATACTAAACATATGACATGTGACACAGGTGACAATAACAGGACAAGACATTACTCACCGTTTGTGTTGACTGATTCTTACTTACCTGGGCTTTTATGAACTCAAAGGCGCGGGCGCGCGAGAGAAAATAAATAATAAAATAAATGAGCGCGGGTGGCGCGTAAACACTAGCGTCCGGTGCTAACAATAACAGAAGCTAGCGATGTAAGGTTAATCTGAGATGGTGGGTAAACTATATTTAGTAATATAAACAACTAGAAATGATAGTAAATGATGGTTCAAAACAGAAAGAAATACGAAGCTAATACGAGGCGTAGAGCTTACAGCCTCGACGCAAACAAACTCACAGCAGGCAGGAAGGCAGACAGTAGCAATCGATCAGTGAACAGCCGATCAGTGAAACAAACACCAATAACGATATAATAACACCAATAACATCCAACGAGTCTCTCTGTCAACATTAGGTCGAATCCTCAAGTAAAAAAATCAAATATACATGAAGCAACTGTATCGGTGTCACAATGTTAGTCTGCACCAGTCTGTCTTTGTCATCACTACACTTCCCAGGAGCCCGCTTGTCTCCTCACCTGAACTCACTTCCTCATTAGCCACCTGTTTCTCGTTATGATCATCTGTGTCACCTGTTTTCACCTCGTCAGTGTTCATTGATATCTGTATTTAGTTTCCTGCTGTCCAGTGAGTGTTTGTCGGTTCTTGTTAATGTTTGCGTGGTTTCTTTGATTCCTGTGGTTTTTTTTAATTAAAATTCCTGTTACCTGGTAATCCTCATCTCCTTGTTATTCTTACTACCACGAAACCTGACAATCGGGTACCATTTGACAGAAATTCAGAGAGAGTGAAACATTTGCACAATGAGTATGTGGAGGTATGTATTCATCTTATGGCACTGTGCACTGCTCATAATGTTCTGGCACAAAAAAAATACTGTGCAATAGATATTGAATAGGATCCTATTGTGTTTTACTGTGTTTCAGAGAGTCTTGCAAATGGATGCTGCAGAAATTCAACATGAATTTATATGTGGATGAGGCTGGATTTAACTTGGCGAAAACAAGAAGTTGGAGAAATGAAAATGGACACGGGGCAATCACCAATGTGCCACAAAATGGGGTCCTCACCACCATGCAAATCTGGGACACTATAATGCAAATCTAATACTTGCATTTCTTGACAGATTGCACGAGATTGTCACAGCATTAAACCAAGTGGACCAGATGCGGTACATTGTCGTTTCGGACAATGTCTCATTCCATCGGGCTGCTCTGGTCCAGAATTGGTTCCATGAGCACCCTGAATTTGAAGTATTATACCTACCCCTACACTCCCTCTTCCTGAATCCATTAAAAGAGTTTTTTTCAGCATGGTGGTGGAAGGTATACGACCTGCAGCCCTATGACTGTTTGCCCCTCATTCAGCCCATGGAGCAGGCCTGTGATCATGTCGAAGCAGCTTCTATGCAGGGGTGGATTCGTCACACGAGGCGATTCTTCCAGCGATGCCTTGCCAATGAAGACATAGCCTGTGATGTGGATGAAATCTTATGGCCTGATCCAGCCAGACCGAGAGATGATGAATAGTTACAGGATTCTTGTTGCTTTTACAGTAGTTTTTCTTCAAAGTGTATGTACTTCATGCAGTAATTTATTTGTCTACAGATTTTATTTGTTTCATTGATTTCATTGTTGGTTGATTACTGTAACTGATTATGGTAAGAAATACTGTAAGTATTGAAATAAATACTTCATGAAATATTGAAATAAAATATTGAGACTGAAGTATTCAGTCTGCAGCATCAGTGTTGTGCAGTGGTTGGTAAGTTTATAGTAGGCCTATTTGTGTACGTTCCCCCTATATCTCAAACTAATCATAAAGAATGTTGTGGGTTTGTTACTATTTTTTTTTTTTTCATCTAAATTATCCCTTACACAACGTCTGGCCAAAAATCTAGCAAATCATGCTATTTCCTAAAATTAGTTTTACAACTATTTTTTTTTAACAGCAGTGTGAAACTGGCTGCAATAGTGTCTGATCATTGAGAATTGTTGGTTAAATGAAAACTAATAGCGTTTTCACAAATATGTGTATATATTTTAACTCAAGTGTGTATGTTTTGACAGAAGTGTGTCATTTTACAAACAATCTAGGAGTTATGCAAATTGAGTGTGATGTTTGGATAACTGATTTTATTTTGAAAAAAAAGAACCTGGTTTTCAAAATTGCATGTAAACAATTGAAAATAAAGCTGTAAGATCAATATTTTCAACAGTAAATAAAATGACAGATGTAAGAACAGCCAGTTACTTTAAATGAAATTACAATGTAATAAAAAAAATATGGACACAAGAAGTATAATACATTTGAAGGTAAGTGCATAACAGTTAAAGACACGTAATATAAAATGGGACTTTTTTGTTGTTGGTTTACTTAGAACAAACTACCAATTTGTAAAACATGACAAACTACTTGGGTTGTTCTGCAATAATTCCCTGGTGGTATCTAAAACATAGTGCTTTCTTTGGAAAGGTTTTCAGTTTCCAAACTGCAAGAAGGCTCCAATTTCACAGCACAAATGGAAAACCACCTTCATTTCCATTGCCTGACAATGTAGCATCTTATCTCTGAAAATAGGCCTGTCTTTATTTTCTGTTGCTCTGACACAGCGCAAGCCATTGTCACCTCGCAAAGTTACACCTCTGCATGCGGCTGATTTGGGATGAAATGTTAAGTTCTTATCTACAAACATGTGGGTGTTTAGACAGTATTTATTTTTAATCTGCAAGCCTTGTGAAGAAAATAACTTGAACTGCCTTTATAAAAAGGTTAATAATTTTGTCACATCAGATCATTCTAAACCATCATATGAAACCTTGGTACCTAAGCCTGCATTTATATCCTAAGAGTTTGGCTTATTCTTCTTGGTCCAAAATGTTACATTTCTCTCCTCCTTCCTACTGCTGATTTCATCTATCTCCACAAGTTTAAAATGTAATTTAGGTCTAGTCTTGATAGTGGATACTTCAGATGATTTTAAAGTATGTTTGGGGTTGGTGTCTTTTGAGAAGTTGGATATTACAATCTAAAATGCATTTAAGAACCTGGCTGAAGTATGACCAAAGAAAATATGTTCTTTTCTTTGATGAATTGTGAAGCTGAGACTTTCAATAATTGCTCCTGGCAACTGCAATAAGATCAAGTGCATGAGAAGTGTGAAGGAAGGATCCCAGGGGAAGAAGGTGGAAGCACTTTAGAACTTTCCTCAACCTCGGACAAAGACAGAGTAACTTGTTTTCATTGGACTGTAAGGCCAGGATTAGGGTTACAGTATCATTGCTAGATAAGGATATCTAGAAAGGTTCCATGGTCTAAAGAGGTAGAAATAGTGTAAATTCTCCTTAAGGTGGTCTTCCATGCTCCTGACTGTAATATATACTTTACTTCCAAGATTTATCAGGGACAGTTTGGGAAAGTCCTGGAACTTCTGAGAAAGATCTTTCCCATCCTATCCAAAATATTTGTAAGTCACAACAGAAAGTAAAGACACTGCCCTAACAAGAAAATGGGAAGTTCTTGAGGTTTGAGCCCAAGTTTATGGTTCAGTAGCTGTCTGAAGCTAAGGATCGCAAACCCCAAAGTGGCACACTGGTTCCTCGCACTTAGGGGAAGAGGATGACATACAGAAACACATATTGGGCCCTATTTTAACGATCTAAGCATATGGTCTAAAGCGCACAGCACAATTGCACTTAGGCAGTGTGTCCGAATCCACTTTTGCTAGTTTAACTACAGGTAGAAATTGTCTGCGCGCCCAGCGCAGGGTTTAAAAGGGTTGTCCTTATTCTCTTAATGAGTAATGGGTGTGTTTTGGGCGTAACATTCAAAAAAACAATCAGAGTCTTTATTTGCTTTTTGTTTGTTTGGTTTTCTTCCTAGATCACTGAAGGACAGGAGAGTAATTCCGAGTTCACACTGCACAATTTTCAGAGAAATTTTCAATTTACTGCACACTGTTTTTTTCACAGTGCATGACTGTTTGGGGTAACATTCAATTGCTGCTTTGTGCACACTGTACGATGGATCGGCGACAGGGGATTTCGCATTGCATGACTTTACAAAAGAAAGAATCGCCGACAACTTCTGTTTGGTCCGCAAACTATGTTTCACACCCAAACACACGCGAGCAGTGATAAGGATATAACGCAAGATTGTGCGTGCGTGAGACCAGAGTTCTCGCGCAAGACTGAAATTGTTGTTAAAAAATGAAAGCCCGCAAGAAGCTTAAGATCCAACTTGTCTGTGGGCTGATTTGCAGCAAAAAGGAGAAAAAATAAAACAGATTATGCAGGAGGAAATGGTTGGGGAGACATGGGGAGATCAGGAAAATCAGACCCCGTTCAAAAAGCAACAATCACCATTCCTGAAGATGAATTTGACAAGCATGGGATTAGCAATGCAAAGATCATGTGTTTGAATAAAAGGTAATGTGCATACAGATAAAATGCATCTGTACATCTTGAATGCAGTGTTGCTTGGATAAAAAATAAATATAGAAATGGCCCCTTCCTAAGTTGCTCCGTGTTTGCTTTGTTCCACTCCACAAATTTAGTAGATATGCAAAAAATACACAAGTTATTTAATGTAAGCAATTGTCTTGACATGCTTCATTCTTGTAAAGAGAACAAGGATGCAAAACGAAAATTAGACAAAATGTTGTCAGCAAAATCTTAAGGGTTAAGATTGATGATTTTGGTCTTGGTTGGATCAGTTTTTTAGATCCGTCAATGTGCTGTTGCTTAGCAAACTTTGAGGTGAACCATACTTTCATTTTCCACAATGGAGCCTGACTCCTCTGAGTGTCAGAGTGTGATTTTCATATGCAGGCAGAAGCTGAATTGTCCACAGGCTTTTCATGTAAATGAGCCATTTGATTGTATCTCTCTTTTCTGCTCCAAAGGTGTGTCAGTCTGTTTGACTACATTGACTGTCTCCATTGTCTCTCTCCATCTTCTCTTTGTTTCCAAATCCACAAGGAAAGTTGGCTGCTCACAATGTGAGCACTTCTCTTTTTCTCTCATAGGGGCTATTGTGTTTCTGTTTTTAGGAGGAGACCAGGGAGGATTGGAGGAGGTGCACACACACACACACACACACACACACACACACACACACACACACACACACATATACACATACACCAAACTACACACATATTTTTTGTGAGATTGACAGCGGCCACATTGCTGATGTGTGGTATCTCTCTCAGAGCCCCCCATGCCCAGAGTCACTTCCTCTTATTATGGACAGCAGGAAGTAAGAAACAAATGTGTTTCCACTCAAAACTTTTCAGCCAAATGACAGAAAAAAATACACCAAAGAGAGAGAGGATTGCAGTAAAACTATACAAATATTGTAGATGTGACATTTGTCCAAGTATTGTATGACAATGTAAATTTAGCACCTGAACCTGAGTTGTGAGTGAATGGATAAATGAACAACCCCCCCCCCAAAAGGTCATCAGTGTTTTAAATAATTCCAGCTATGTCAGCAATTACAAATGAGAAACACAAAAACATGTTTTTGAGTTCAGATAAGCTTAACCTACCATCCCCCATTCAGAGTATTCACACGTACATGCACAAAAACACACCTTGGAACGTCCTCAGAAATGCTACACTCACCAAAACACGTGCACACAGCTACTAACCCCGTCCATGAATCATTAACCATCTGCTGGTTAGAGAGAAACAGTGAGAGAGAGAGACAGCACTGTCCTTGGAGCGGGATGGCCCATAAGATCGAGACTCTAATTGAGGCAGCTGGGGGGCAGATTGTAAAGAACCCAAAAGGCTGTTCAGCTGGAGCAAACCACAGAGCAGCTGCGGAGAGAAACATATGGAGAAAAAGACACTAAGAGAGAGAAAGAGAGTTAGAAAGGAGCACAGAGAGCAAGAGATAGCTAATTGTATTATTCTTTTAATTGGTGTTTTTGGGTAGGTAAACATTTAAAAAAAAGGGGTGGACCTATTCTATTCTCAAATTTCAAGTTTGTGCCCTTGTGCCCTTTGTCTTAGTGTTAATTTAATATCATACATTTTTATTAGTTTTTAATATTTTGTAAGTTTGTTTTGTATTGTTGCTATTTTTATTAGTTTTTTCATGTATATATATATATATATATATATATATATATATATATATACATTATTATTTTTATTGCACACCAAGAAGTGCGAAGTGAGACATCTTACAGATAGCACAAACTGTTCTATTCTATTCTCGCATTCTCAAATTCAAGGCGGCAGTCCAAAACAGTGATTCTAATCACTAGTATATAGGAAAACTTTCAATTCAAGAATGAACAAATTGGTGTCAATAGGTTTGGAATTCAGTTGTTTGAAAAAAAAAAAGTGCAACCGGAAAAGAGAAAAGGCGATCAATATTTCATATGAAGCTACTCAAAAAAAAAAGGAAAAAAAAAAGGCCTGGCCATTCTTTGGGGAAATGGCTTGGTGTTTGTTTTTTCCTTTGTAGTTCTCTTCAGCCAAAAGTACAGCTGGAAATTGACCTTATCCAACCTCAGCTCCCAGGTCTCAGGTCTTCACTGAGAGCCTTGATGGTTCTGTGAACCCAGATAGCCTGAGGCTTGTGCTTTGGCCGCATAGAGATAACCACAATGGCAAAGAGCATGTGTTGTTTCTCTTTTATTTGATACATTTTATTTAATTATAATATTTCCCTCCAGAGTGTTTATTTTTAGCAAAAAGAAAACAATGTCAACAACATGGAATGACATCTCTGAATGTCATTTATAAACACTGCTTGGCAACCAGTATAATGCTACATGTGTAATTTACTGTTATTACTACAGAAAGTACATGTAACATGTTATGTAACAAGGACACTGTAAAATAAAGTGTTACCTATCTAGCAATGCTATATATCTTCCCTCTTGTTATGGTTAATTTGCAGAACCTGATTTCACCAAGTGCAACATGTACCTTTTTCAAGATCTTTCTTGATCCTGGAACAACATTCCAATTAAACAATCATATTTGAGGGACAAGTTTACAGTTTATGTCAAGTTTAGGCTTATAACCATGGTTGCATGCTTCAGCATCAGTGTTATTTACCTATGTATAATTTCCCTCTGATTGTAGGGATAACTTCTGGGTAGGGATATGGTTAGGATTACATTTTAAAAAAGGAATTTTGTTCCATGATTGACAACATATGTTGGCCCAGAAACTCTAATTTTATGTTACATTCAACTGCATGCCACAAATGCCATCCATAGAGATTAACACGTATATAACCTGGAATCATCCTAAAAGCTACTGTGGCATTATGAGGAATGAGCATATTAGTTTAGAGTAGTGATGCAATTAAGATGTTTCAAGTAACAGTAACAGTACGAGTATCAATGGCTGGGTGAAAAAAGGAAAGAAAGGGTAAAACTGTGTGTGTGTGTGTGTGTGTGTGTGTGTGTGTGTGTGTGTGTGTGTGTGTGTGTGTGTGGAGACTAAGGTCACTGCAAGCTGTCATACTTTTGACTTGAAGAGGCAGCCTGCAGTCTGGAAACACAACACTCACTGGATAAAAGATCTATTGTGAGCTCCAGCACAGAGACAAAGCAGCATTGTCTCTCTCTCTCTCTCTCTCTCACACACACACACACACACACACACACACACACACACACACACACACACACACACACACACACACACACACACACACACACACACACACACACACACACACACAGTCTAAGATGTGGTCCATCATTACAATGCCAAAAGAACCATAGAACAACAGGAGGTGTCGAGAGCTGCCATTAAGTAAAGTAAAAGAATGAATCAGACCTTTAAATAGAGAATATGAGAGACTAACATTTTGCATTACTCTATTGATACTTCATAGCCATTGGCTACTCTGAATGTTCTCCCAGCATGCTATCTGATGTAGCCCAAATTTTACAACCAAATGGCATTACACAAGCAGAGACCAGAGGCCCGTTTTATCCGTTCGTAAACAAATTTATCCCTGGACAAATCCAATAATAATACAAAGACAGCATGTGACAGTAGAAATGTGTCAGTTGGTAGGGATTTTCCTATAGTGTTTATACTGTACCACAGTAGATACATTCTATATATAAGAAAAAACAATGATCACAAGAACAGTTTTGGATATCTCAAGTTAGCACAGACCCAACCATTTCTAACATTCTGGGATGTCCTTCCGTACATCCATCCATCCATCCATCCAACTACTTGTCCTCTATAGGCCTGTTTACACCTGGTAACTTCATGCGTTTTCTCTGACCGGATAGCTATCCAATCGCGAAAAAAGCCCAGCCCAGGTGTAAATGCCCTCCAAAGCGGATTAAAGACGGATTTAAATCCGACCGCTCAAACCACTTCAGAAGGTGGTATGGGCCACATGTAAATGCATCTGGTTGTTGAAACCACATTTTACTCCTCCCAACAATGCTAAAAATAAATGTGTGATAGTGTGTTAAAGGCTATATGTCATGTTTATAGCCATATATGATGGTGCTACTGCAACGTGTATTGCCGCAGATGAGCGGAGTATCTCTTTATCAAGCCAACGCGCAAACTTCCGCAAATAAGACTGAAAGTAAGTCACAGACGCTCAACACAAAATCATCTTCATTAAAAGTAAAGAAACTTGGGCAACACTTTACACTGTAAAAAATGATTGATGCAAAAAGCTGTACAAATGAGGAAATACATGTTGGCTCAACATAATGGTTGTGTCAAAAAAGAAAAATATGTTTGGTCAATGATTACATGATTTCCATGACTGTACTACAAAATGTTCATCAGGAGAAAATAAATAATTGTGTTCAGACATTTTTTAACGTTGCACAAAAAATATCATGTTGGTCGAGCAAAAGGGAACAGCGTCAATCCTTTGAGCATGCGCAAAGGAGTTCTACCAGGCTTTTGGAATTTCCCCCGCCACGAGTCTCAACGACGACGACATTGAAGTGGTGAGTGCTTCAAAGTTAGTTCACTGTCTTTGTGTTGCGAGGTAATGAGCAAATTTAGGTATTATGATGCAAATTCCATTTGCATTCTGGCTAGTGAATGCAATAGTGCATTCGCAATAATGGGATAGTGCTTTAGTTAACGTTTAGTTAACGTGCTTTAGTTAACGTTAGTGCTTTTGCTATCACAGTGACCGATCATTTAGGCTAGTTCTAACAGTAAATTGCCATTCAAAGCACGTGTGCCATCGTGTTAGCAGCTAGTACTTTGCACCGAGGTAACGTTAATGAGCAAATTTAGGTTAAGATTAAGAATTAAGATTAAGAATAATCTATAACGTTTTGTCTGTCAACAAATTTTGAAATCGCTTTATTGTGAGTAACTTTAACGTCACCTACAGTGTAATCAGTGCTGGAAAATCATTTTAATATAAACCTTGGCAATCCTTTCCAACTGGCATGTGGTTTTAACGTTGACCGTGACGGTTAAGCATGGCATGTTCCCGTTTAATAATTTTAATAGTCAATATTTTCAAATTCAATTTGCATTCTTGCTTATAATATGTATTATAATTGACTGCAACAGGCAGCTAGTCTTGACAACTAACGTTAGTGCTTTTGCTATCACAGAGTGACTGATCATTTAGGCTAACGTTAGTTATAACAGTTAACGTTTGTTGCCATTCAAAGCACGTGTGCCATCGTGTTAGCAGCTAGTACTTTGCACAAAGCCTCCTTTTGCAAGAGTGAAATAACATTTCCGTCCGAAAAAAATAAATAAATAAAACCGTTTTGCTAACACGAAAACGAATAGATTCTTCTAATTTTACCAGAGTTGTAAGCTGTTTAACGTTATCAGTTTGCCTCACCAAACCACGTTAGCCTAGAACCCAGTTATACTTAGCCTAGAAGAGGCATGATGGCTAATGCGCCATTGTTAGGTTTGAGAAAACCCTAAAGAAATACTGAAGTATGGTTGTTCTGTGTATAGAAATATGAGTTATTTATTTATTTGTATTTGTTTGCATTTCAGGTATTTTTTTCAGACTTGAAGCTAAATGCAGTGCCGCTATTGTAAATTTTCACATCTGCAGCAAGACACCCTGCTTAAGCACTACAGGCTTCATCATTGGCAAGCAGGTAAAGGTTCTTTTCCCTGCATTCATCCAGACTGTGTTTGTATTTTTACTATTACAGGGGCCTTAAAAACCCATTTATGGAGAGCACACACCCAACACCACACACCCCGCACTCACCCCACATGCACGCTACACACACCCCACACACACACACCACACATCCCAACCACACGTGCACACCGCACTGCTACGCACATCCCGCACACAACACGCACACGAAAATTTCATGAAGTTGGTTGTAATGAAGCCCAAGTAGTGGGCAGTACTCTGTATTTTTTTTTTTTTTTTACATGTAGTGTAATTGCCTAGTCTTAGAATAACTGACTAAAAATGTCAAATGTTTTCAGGCAAAGCCGTTGTCGTGTTTTACTGAGGTTCATATTGTAAAGCAGATATCTGTTGTACAGCTATTGACAAAGAGTGATATGCTTTCTTGAACTCTCAGATCTTGTTTCGGCACTGGTTGAATACTTGCGTAATATTTGAGCCAAACAGGCAATTTCTTATGTATTTTAATAAATACATGAAATGTATTTTATCAGAGCATAGTGTGTAATGCCTTAGACTAAATGACTAAAAATGTCAAATGTTTACATGCAAAGCTGTTTTCATGTTTAACTGAGTTTAATTTTGTAAAGCAGATATTTGTTGTACAGCTATTGACTAAGAGTGATATTCCATGCTTTATTGGACTCTCAGATCTTGTTTTTGCACTGATTGAATACTTGTGTAATATTTGAGCCTAACAGGCAAGTTCTTATGTATTTTAATAAATACATAAAATGTACTTTATCAGAGTTTAGTGTAATTTATTTGAAATAATGAAAAGAGACTTTTGACCAGCATTAATGAAAATTTTACTTTTTGGTCAACATGAAATATTTAATTAATACAACATTTTATTTCAATTTGAGTTTGCTTGTTGGCCCAACAAGCTGTTCAGTCAACAGAAAATATTTAATTACACAACATTGTCTGTCAAGTTCAGTCTACATGCAGGGGTAGTCAGCACAACACAAAAAAATTGGTTTCCGCAACTTAAATTGGGCCAACAAAAAATTTTAGGTGCAACGGGTCACTAGAAATTTATATGTTGGGGAGGCATATATTTTTTTACAGTGATAACGTTCAGTTGTAAGTAATTTATAACTGGTTAGTTAAGAATGAACTAATCATTTACAAAATGATTAGCAACTGATATACTAACATTTTATGTATGTTTTGTAAATTCTGTTAAAAGTCATTTACAAGTGATAAGTAAATGATAAACTCATTTACAAAACACAAATATGTGTTTCATAAATGTTTAATAAATTATGTTACTTTTTTTGTATGTATGTAGCAATTAGAGGGATGCAGAAAGTGTTGGAAATGCCTTGAATACACAAATAATTTTTAACTGGTAAGAAAGATCTACGAATGATGTGTAACACATTTACAAGTGATGAATAGTTTACACTTTAGATTAGGGGATGCAGAAAGTGTTGTAAATTATTTATTCATGCGTTTACACATCATCTATAACAGGTGTTGAACACTGTAGTGTGTACTGCAGTGTAAGTGCTGACTGATGAGGGTATAGACAGCTGTCTTCCCTGAAACAAATGTCTTTACGTGCACCTGATGTGAGCAAAACATACAAAAAAATTTAACATTTAATTTATTAAACATTTATGAAACGCATAGTCATGTTTTGTAAATGATTAGTTAATCATTAACTAATCAATTGTATATAGCTAATAACTGGATCTACAACACATACATAAAATAATTAACATATCACTTATTAATAATTTATGAATGCATAGTCATGTTTCGTAAATGATTAGTTAATCATTTACTAATCACTTGTAAACTACTTGTAACAGAATTTACATAACATACATAACATGTTAGCATAACACTTGCTAATCATTTATGAATGTGTTGTAAATGATTAGTTCATCATTAACTAACTACTTATAAATGACTTGCAACTGAATGTTGTTATAAAGTGTTACCGAAACGTGCGATCTTTGATTTTGAAATTAGCTGATGATCAAAAAAATGCAGCTCATATCGGTTGCTCCGGGAATCGGAGATCGGATTTATATCCGTTTTGCGAAAAACACATTTATGTGACCAGGTGTAAATGGAATCGTTTTGATAAATCAGATTGTCCGATAAATAAATCCGGTTAGATAAATCCGATCAGTAAAAACGAATGAAGAGACCAGGTGTAAACAGGCCCTAAAGGGTCGTGGAGATTCTGGCACCTATCCCAGCATCTTGGGCTGCATGCAGGGAACACTCTCCGTAAATGGTTGCTATACACAGGATGCAGAAGTGTATTTAAATATAAGAAAATAGAATTAAAGTGAATTGAAATATAAATAGATTCATATGACTAATTTTAATTAGAACAACAATAAACTTTGAATGCCTGCTTGACAAAGTCCGGTTTGAAAAAGAAAAATCTAAAAAGCTCACAAAAGATAAATAGATAAGTCCAATTAAAAATCTAATATGTACTATGACGCTGTAATGCATGCTCGGTGGTAGGGTTAAGGCCTCGATATGTTCCAAGTGAAATGGAAGAACGAACTGGTGTGGTCATTTTGAACAAAATCAGACCAAAAGGAGGTTTTGTTTGGTGTTTGATTTAGGTGTTCGAAACAGCTAGCCAAAGCCAACATTCCGGAAAATTTTGCTCCGACTGGTAAACACCTTAGAACTATTGGTTCGCGGTGATTAAATATTATGTAGGGGTCTCTGGTGCTCCACCAGGTTTATTTCTTCTTAATTCTTCTTCTGTCCATCAGACCTACGTGAGTAACAACATGAATTCACTGGACAGGTGCTCTATAGCAGAAATTGAAGTTGTAATTCTAACTAAAAGAGACACTGACACTGTTTTGTTTTGTTTTTTGCTGCTTGCTTTAAAGCAAAATATTTTATATAGTGGTATATAAATAAACTTTACGTGACTTATCTAGAGCAGTGGTTCTCAACTTCGGTCCTGTCTTCTTTATTAAAAACACCTGTTCATATCATCGGCTCATTAAGATACAGCTCCATGAATTGCACTAAGTGTATTAGATAAGGGGGACATACAAAATGTGCAGAGCCAGGACCAGAGTTGAGAACCACTGGACTAGAGTGCTGAATTGCAGGGCCCGTGCAAACACCTCGCTCTAATCAGATGCTGTCTTAACTGCTGTTTTCTCACCGCTGTCATTTTTGTTGTGTGTTTATTTAGTTATTGAAAGGAATAGTGCAGCACAGCAAAAATATATATAAGTTGAACTAATACTCTTGCTTTGGTATATTCTTATGTCAAGTTTTCCAGTTTTAAGGTACAAACATAAGCATGCTTAGATTACTTACACATACATGTGTAGTGTGTAGTGCCTCTGGGGTATATTTGGCCCATCTTATTTTTTTCTGTTAAACCCATGACCATGGTGAAATTTAGTCACTCGTTTACAACCAGAAAAAAAAAAGAAACACACACAAATTCACACATCCTACCACTTGAGTTGCATGGATAAGTTTAATTTTACCTTATGTATTAGATGCTGATTAGGTGAATCGTTTGAAAATGTAATGTAGTCATGAGACAGTGACATCGAAATGTCCTAAATATGAGTGTTATTAACACTTGGGCTATTTACAGTTCCACACACAATCTTTCCACTCCCACACACATACCCATTTGCACAGATTTCCCAGGATGCAACAGCAAGACCTGGCATGCAGGCTTCTAGGCTCAAGCCACTTACATAATATTTATATGCGCTGTAAAACACGGCCCATCTGCACCTCAAGCAATTCTACTGACTTCTCTTTTGATTACTTCTCCCTCAGATGTTCAACACAGGGTTTACCCAAAAAAGAAAAGCACACCAAACACTTCAGTCCCCACTTAACCAATGCAACATATCTGCATCCCTAACCTCACACTATCCCTGTCCCAGCATGCATCATTAGCAGCTGATTGATTAAAGCTGTTTTTGGCCAGGTACTACTCACCTGCTGTTCCAGGCTTAATGAAGTGATGATGGAGAATAACACAAACACACACAAACTGGTATGTGGTTTACTGGAACTCTCCATAGGCATAATGGTTTTTATACTGTCCAAACTGTATATCCCCCTACAATAACCCTAACCTTACCCATCTACTAAACTTACCCATCACAGAAAACTTTTAGTATTTTTGGAATTTCATTAAAAAACACTGTTAAGTATGTGTTTTAAGCCATTTGGTTTATGAGGACACAGGAAGTGTCCTCATAAACCACCATTATGTTGTAATACCCATGTCATTATACACATTCATGTCCTCAAAAACTACATATGCCGGATCACACACACACAGTCCTGCCATGACATAGGAGCTTGAGGGAAAGCGTTTGTAAGTTAAAACAGCACTCAAAATATATATTGTGAAATTGTTTAGACAACCTTTTGTTTTGGATAATGTCAGCTTGATTTTCGTTTATTAATACACATATATAGTATAAATCTGTATAATTACTGAATTCACAATGCTAACACATCCCACAAAGTGAATTTCACCTGTAATTGTGGTGATCCCTACAATAGTGAGATCTGCAGGCAAATATAAAAGAGTCATGTAACATTACCTAACGTTAACTATCTTTCCTTAATGTGGGATGTCGAACAATGCGAACAAACCAGAATGTTATGAACCAAGTTTTGATGTGAAAAAAAATATTTTATTTTTATTAAATTAGATATTAATTAATTATTTCACAATTCTTTATGAGATGAGTAGTTCATTCATTCAAAAATAATGATGTAATAATAACAAAAGCTGTCAACTGAGCTCAACTTGTACCAATATTCTTTAAAAACGTGGGCAATCAGCGTTGAACTCTATTGCTTCAATGATAAAACCAATTTTA